>CM076578.1:844595436-845022999 GCA_034641835.2 Pinus albicaulis | reverse complement strand
CAAAATATATTGAGATCTTTTCCATCCAGGTTTAGCCCTAAGGTTTTGTTGATGCCCCGAAAATCGTTACATCAACATCGGGGAATAACCACCCGGTCCGGACCTTAATACAGCTCCTTTTCCGTTTGGGATGGTGGCTCCGACTGGATATAATGGGACCAGTTTCCCGGTAATGAATAAAAGGGGTGGATGAATGATTGGTTTTCTAATAAGTGATAATGAATGGAGGACTTAATCTATAAGCGAAAACGTAAATGACTATTTAATCCCGGGAAGCTTCTATTCTTAAGTGCAACGTTTGGTGATCTGTGTTCGTCGATAGGCATATAGATGACACTATTCAATAAACAAAGACATTCATTTAAATAATAATTACTTCGTTCAAATAGTTGAACGAAGTAATTGATAAAACATTATTACACTTATCTTTTTATATTACTAATACATGAATGATTAGAAGAATAGCAAACTTTAAACATCCAGTAGTGGAAAGTATAAAGACTGCTGTTAAAACGCATTCATATATTCAATAATAGCAAGAATGATCAAACAACAATTTACATAAAAAGAATGAATTCAGACATAGATAATAGTACCATATGAGCTGCAAATCTTTCCCAATGTCAATCGCAATTTGAATTCCTTCTTCCGACTCAGAAATACTTTTAAATAAAGGCAGTAGTGCACATCCACATAAAAGCTTCATTATCAAAATTTGGAAAAATTGGTCCAGTTTTCATAAAAAAATATGCCTGAAGTACAGTAGTGCAACTTCAGGTTTCAGTCATATACAAAAACTTACGACCCTTTCTAAATACATGAAAGGGTCTATAAATACTAAATTAAACTAACAAACTACAAAATTAAAATGCTACTAAATTGGTATAACCCAATCTTGAATCATCTCCCCTACAGCAATCTGGTAATCAGCATCATGATTCATCACTCTGGTTGTTTGCCTTTTGTCCTGAGTTGGCATATTTCCAGCATTGGTTCCACTTCTTGAGGGCGGCTGAGACGAGAATTGATTTGAGCAGCATAGGTGGCATCGTGTATATCGGGAATGATACACCCGATTGCATCCGTTAAGCATTTGAGGGCGGCTTTCTGGCTGTATGGTTTTACTAGGAACATCCAATAGGTGTCCCAAGTTAAACTTTTAATTCCTGTGATCAATTTCCCATTCTTTTCTAGCTCTTGACAACATGATTGTTCCAATGTCTTGGCTGATAATAATTTACTTGGTGTACATTGAGAGATCATGTTAGATAAATAGAGAGTATTGTTAATCAAGTCAATCAAATTGTTCGTAGATAACTTGCATCTAGAAACCTCTCTCTCTGCTTTCATCAATTGGGACTGCCATTCCATGAATAGAATTTATTTATGGGATTCTAAGATTTTAGGCAAGTTTTTATCACATTGGTGTTTTGCCAAGTAAGAAAATCGGAATAAAATCTCATCGGCTTGCTCTAAATCCTGTAACACTTTGGCATCAAGTGATTTGTTTATTATAGATGTTGTTATGTCTGCAGAGTTCAACTTGGGCAATTTCTTGAAGCACAACAATCTTATTTGTGTTATTAGTGCCTTATTAATGCAGCAATGTACGCTCACGAAATTGAGCGGTACAGGGAAGACTCTTACTGGTTCCTCTATCGAAGTGTTAATTGAGCGATTTGCTCATATTTTGCTTTACCATCTGTTCATTCATTTCTTTCGATTTCTTAATGCCTCAGATAATTCTTTGTTTAAGATAAACACGCATCTTGCTTTTACATTGTGCCTCCAATAGCTGTGTTTGTAGTGAAGCGATCACTTGATCCTTTTCTTTCAACAAATTGCTCACCTCTGATGCCTTATCCATGGTGGCTGCCGAATAGGCACCAGCATATTGGGATAACTTTGTCAGGTCATCGGAGGGGTTGAATTCTTCCTTCCACACTACATTGGCTGTTACTGTTTGTTCAGGAAACAAGGAAGGTTGATCAATCCTTCTCCTTTTCCGTTGTCGCTTTATTACAGCCTTGTGTTTTGGGCTATAGAAAACATCCAATGGAGGAATATCTTCCACCTACAAAATAATTTGATCCGAAGGATCCTTGGGAATTATCTCTAATTCTGTAGTCGGGGGTAGACCGCTGGTTTCTTTGCTTGGAACCTTTTTTGATGCTGTATCCTGTGTATTGGCTGCTTTGGATGTATCGGCATTCTTTGAGCTCTCAAGATTGCTTATAATTGAATCAAATTGTTGCCATTCTTGGAGCAATCTTGGGTCAATCTGAGTGTCGACATTCACCTTCTTGCTGCTCTGCTCCTGCTGCCTTTCCTGTTCCTGATCACACACTCTCTCCTGTTGTCTTCTTTGTGCTTCCTCTTGTTCTTTCCTCTGTGCCTCTTCCTGTTCTTTCCTCTGGAGTTCCTCCTGCTCTATTCTTTGGACTTCTTCAGAGATTTTGGATGTAGCAGGAGGTTTGTTGGTAAGCTTCTGCTCAGGCTCGCTTGATTGTATCATCGGGGCAGTGGCTAACAAATCTAGAGGCAGAGTTTGCAACCTCTGCTCTCTAAGTTTGTTAAATTCAACTAACCCGTCGTCATGGTATCTTATTTTACCTATTTCTTGAACCTGAAATATCGACTCAACCGAGGAGAATAGGTCATCAAACTCGTCTTCCTTATGTTCAAATTTAGTGAGTTTGGCCTGATCTAGAACATTATAGACGACCTTTTTTCGGATCAAAACATCTGTTAGGCAGAGTGGCGAGTTTTAATATATTAATCTTTTCCGCTTCTTTCTCCGTGTGTTTATAATCACGCAGAGTATAGACGCCACACCTTAGAGGGAAAGGAGGCCAGACTTGCTTCTTTGAATTCCTGAGAGTCTTTGTAGCCGATGCGGATGTAAGCTGATATGCTATCTCTCGAGCTAAGAGTTTGTCGGGTATATACAAGGGGAGGACATGAGGTCTGGCTTGGCTTCCGAAAACTCTTACATAAGTGAATTTTTGCTCTCCGAACCAGGTTCCTAGGGCTTTCAATTCAATCTCTGCTTGAGAGGAGATCTTAGGAGTAGGTCTAGCAAAAATTGCATAGTAAATAGGTAGCATGAATCCATTGCAGAGTTGATATAGGTGGTGTTTATAATGGGCTTTCCATAGTTTCTGGTGATATATATGAATGGGCATGGGGTCCTGTGGAGTCCATCTCCACCCTAATACAGGAAACTCGGAATTAAAACAGAGGGTATCTAATATGTAGGCACTAAAGTAAAATGGCGGGATGATTCTATCAGTAACACGAGATTTGTTTCTGAAGTCAAGAATAGCAGTTGCTAACTTGTCCGATAATATATTTCCCCAATCCATGATTTCACTATTACATGTTGCTTCCATCAAAGGTACCATCTCTATGGAAAATTTTGAAGAATCATGCAATCCCCACATTTGACACATCATAGCTCTAGCATAACAATAAGGAGAACATAAGGAATTGACGAAGTACTTACCCGAAGACTCATGTTTGTGTTTCGCCGGGTTCTGTCTCCATTCTCGTATAGGCTCTGACTCAGTTTCATTTTCATCTCTAAACTTCTCCAGGAATGCTTTATTATACTTCTTCTCTGGTTCGGGCAAATGGTACATTTGTCTCAAATCATTAGGCTGAAACGAACCGAAAACCCTCCCATCAATAGTTCAGAATATTCTGTTCGTAATTGGAATTTCTTCAATGGCCCATCTCACTACATCTGTATATGGAAGAATTTTCTCCCGAGCCGCTATCCTGTGCAGGTAGGAATCAGCCAAATCTTTCAGAGTAGCATCAGATTTCTGGCTCGAGTCTGCTGAAGCTTGTACCGCTGTTCGCTGAGGTTCCTCGGCTTCAACCAGGTTGTAAATGCTTTGCCAAGTAGTATTACCGAGACCAAGACATTTGGTATCTGAGATTAATCCTTTTTTGTTTGGTCCCGGATCAGTAGCATGTTGTTCTGTTACCACAGAAGCTGTAGCTGTTCCAGGTTTCTTAGATTTCTTCCCCATTTGGTCTGAATCTGCTACTGCGGAGAAGCTCTGCACAAGAGATAAAATGAACGTAATGCGGAGAATAGATGGCGAAAACTAAGTACAGAAGAATTATGTCAATCAATAAATAATGAAAGATAATCATAAGACTCCCGCGGATATAATCTCTGAAGGGATTTAGGCATAACTTCTCCATTAATTATCCGTTTAAACCTGTCAACCAGTTAAATGCTCATTAAATCCTTCATTTGCCGAATAATCTATTTAAGCGTGGATTTGATTTTTATTTGGCGGTTGGGCGCAAGTGAATCACTATTGGGAAGCAGAAAGGCTTTTTAATAATAATTAACATAATATGCCGGAGCCATATCAATCTTTTTTGAAAGTCGCGCTTAGATTTATCACGATCGGCGATTGGAGGAAAACTTGGGCAGTTTTATTTGAGTTATTGTAGAATCCCCGATCGCCGATAGCGATATCGCTTGACTCGCATCGGGAGCTTTTAAGGAAAAGAGTTTCGTTGTTACTCATATCGCATTCCCCGATTGCCGATAGTGATATCGCATCGGAGCCAGGAGAGGGGTCTTTTGTTGTAATTGTTTTATTTTTCTGATTGCCGATGATTTATTAACTCAAAAGGTTTTATAATGTTTTGTTTGTTTTCGGACCTTTTTAGAGGAATGATGAGTTAATACCAATTTAATCTAAAAGGGACCCATTTCATATTATAGTTTTCTAAAGCAAAATTTTATGAAATGGGGGGTTGTTGTATAGCACAACAAGTACCTATAAAGTGTTATACCTTGACACAACTCAATAACATAGTTCACTACCTTTGTGGAGAAAAAGCGAGTTGGAAATTTGTGAAAATACCTGAGCACAAAATCTACGAAAAGCTGATATACCAAACACTCTAAAAGTGCATCTCACATTTCAATATTCTTACAAACCTCTTTAATAAATCCATTCATGTTGACCATTATTCGTTGTTCCGCTATTCCTTTCCATAATCATTTCCCAGTTATGCAAAATATTCTTTGGTACTAAGACCTAAATCAGTAGAGAATAATACATCACATCATTCTGAATTAACATAGAAGGATTAACCTCATTGGAAAATAAGTTCTTTGACATATGAAAAGTATCTGGCACCCATCAAGCACAACTGAATATCACAACCATCAAGTACTACCAAGTGACATATCATTGATGTCTGATACTCTGTTGAGTATCAGTTATTACCCTGGAGCAATGCCACATCGAAATATAGAAGGATTGCATTTATCCAACATTCTTTAGTCCAATATCCTTTCCATAACCATCGATCAGGTTTTCAAAGTCGTCTTTAGAACTATGATCTATATCAATAGAGAAAGGTACATCAAATCACTATGATTTAACTTATAGGCTCAACCTAACTGGTAAATAATTTCTTTGGCATACAAAAAAGTATCCAGTACCCATCAAGCACAACTGAGTATCACTCATCATTGAGTACTACCAAGTTATATACCACCAGATGCTACTAATTACTACAGAATCAAAGATATCACCAATTCTGTTGACTATCAATTATTACCCTGCAACAATGTACACCAGAATATAGAGGGTTTGCATTTGAGCAAGACAAGCATGTAATTAAGACTAAGGAGCCAAAAACAACCCCATAGCAACCAACTACATTAGTTGTTTCCTTTTGACAACTAATGTCTCCTTGGAGCCCCTTCTATCCAAGAGAAAGACTATAAATGGCAGTGACCCACTTCCTAGGACAAGCACTTGAACGAATACTCTTGATTCTATGAAATTACTACTCTCGGCCTTGTGGTGGAATATTAAATCAAACGAGAGATATTTTGGAATGATTTACATCTGTTTTGGCTCGTTAATCTTTCTTCTATCCAAAACACTCCTCAACCTCTTTGGTGAATGATATTCCTTTATTCGCAAACTGTGTGGCAAGGTATGCCACCTTCTTTGGCATGCTTTCAGGCTCTCATCTCCCAACAATCTAAAGGTATCTTCAAAAGGAAGTTTTTCCTACTCCTATTTTGTTTTGTAGACAATTGTCATTGTTCGATCTTCTACTATAATCATTTGATTAATAGTGATAATGCAAGGGCCTTGTAGTTATTCCATGACCCACAAAGGTTATTATATCCCTTTTTCCATGATTCTTTTGATTTATTCTGCCATGGTCTCTTCACGGGTCATCTAGGAGGCTAAAGAAATAAACTTCACATCACCTAGCTGAGAGTTGGGGTCCCACACATTCATAGCAAGCAGTATTAAATTATCCATATAAAATTCTGCCATCTTATCCCTATCTTGAATGTTACACCTAAGGAAAAAATCAATGAATGTTTTGATGTTTTGGAAAGGAGGGGATTCTTGTTGGGCTAATACTCTAGTCTAAAATTGGCACCATTAGTATTTGACAAATAGATAGTATGTTTTTAATGGATGTCTAGAGTGTGTGGCTTCCATGGACAAACTAGCCATATTGGAAAGTTTTTCCTCCGTTTCATGTAGCTAGGCCTTCATCTTTTTATTCTCCTTTTGCATGTGGTCCATTATATTAGTTTCCTTGAACATAATTTCAACGGTATTATAGTTACCCCTTTGATTTGGAGCTATAATACATGTGCCAATATGGGGCCAATGAAAATTCACACAAAAAGAAATGATTTGGTGAAAATATGGGCGGCTTGTGATTATACAGACAAAATTGTGAAATTGCTGCTTATAAAAGTGCTAATATCAACCGCTTAGATTCTGAATAGCCTTCCTAAGGCAGTTTTCATTTTTTTTCCTTTTACGATTGAAAATTTCTTATGACTATCTTACAAAATCAGTCATAAGAATATTCCCCGGGAATGTCCAAGCAAAGAACTGTATCTTGTAAAACGACTCTCCATACCATAATGTATTTCCTTATGAATAATGACCTCCTTTGAGCAGTGAATAAACAAGCTAAAACAAAATATTCAAATCAATGGAGGATCCCTCTTAACATACCTTTCTAGAATAGATTCCATCGGGGTATCCACATATTTTTGTTCAGTCCATCTCTTCCAATTTTATAATCAATAATGCTCTAGGTATATTGCTTAATGTTTGGCACAAACTTGCATGGAGGAGTTTTACACAAAACTAGGTTTTCTCAACCAGTACCTGATATAACACTAAGTTGATAAATTGACTAAAATTTAAATTGTGAAACCATTTCCTATCTGTTGCTAGCAATTGCTTCAGCACCACTCCTTTTCTGCATACATTTTAGTAGTAACCATATCAAGCTTGAAATTTCAAATTTGCTGGTAAGTTGGATGGTTTATCTTGCTAGACAAATACATTATTGAATTGAAATTTGTATTCACCTACTTGCCCTAGTGCATTGTTTGGATAAACATAATAAGACTAGAACAAACATATATGATTTCCTTTATCCTTCAGTAGGAAGCTTACAAAGAAGACATCACAATTGGTTGGTGGAAAATCAAGTCTTCCAACCATCTTAACAGCCTAAAGAACATAAGAATGTGTAAGAGTAAACTAAATAAAGGATGCATAGGAAAATAACAAAGACTAACATACCCTTGCTATCAATCCGAATAACCCGTAGGTAATGTTCTATGATCAAACAGAGTTGAAGGGAAAAGTGAATAAACCAATGGGATAAACCAATTGCAGGGTATGTTCATGGATGTACCTCTTCGATTTTCTGCATTCTTCAGCGGAATTAGTGTGGTTATTATTATCCTCAGCTTATTATCCCTCAACCAGCAGTGGTTATGAAGATATCTCGGTTCAGAAATCTTCCTCCAGCCAAAAAATAGATTTAGCTTGCCAAGCATCACAGTACCCGAACTTCTGCAAGTCATCTCTGCAGAGAAATGCCAATATTAGTGAGAAGGCATAACCAGTGGATATCATTGTTGCAGCCATAGTTGTGTCACAATAAGCAACCACACAAAGTTATATTACCTTAAAGCAGTTGTTCTCTAAATTGAAGGACGTGAACTTAACGGGTGTCGCTACTGATTGCCTGGAGTATTTTCAAACTTCCTAGAGTATTTGCACACTTCCATACAAAAAACTCTTCAGCGGAATTAGCAACGAACAAGTGGAGCAGGAAAATGAATTTGAATAGGTCGATTAATATTTTAGAGTAGCCGCCAAATTAAATTTCCAAGTTTTTTCCCTAAACGTTGTAAGACCAACATTTGGGCCCTCAATGTCACAATACCGATGGTATCCCTAAATGTCGCAAGACCGATGACTGTCTCCTAAACGTCGCAAGACTGACATATGTCTCCTAAACGTCGATATTCCAACGGTTTTTCCCTCAACGTCGCAAGACCGACGGTATCCCTAAACGTCGCAAGACCAAAGATTGTCTCCTAAACGTCAGAAGACCGACGGTTTGTCCTGAACGTCGATATTCTGACAATTTTCCTAAATGTCATTGTTCCGACGATACTCCAAAAACGTTGCTAGAGCGATGCTTGTTGGCGGGATTTAAAAAAATGAGAAAAATTGGGGAAATTTCCGACAATACATCAAAAGTGTCGGAACTAAAGTGTTGAAATTGTGACCATATGTACTAGTGAAAACTTTCACCCAGATATTTCAAGTTCAATTCAATGGAGAATTTGACATCAATCCCAACAATACAATATTGTTGGAGACACTCTTTATCGTCATAGTGTGGATTCTATTTTTTGACGTTGTATAACTCACGACGAGGCTGAAAGGGTTTTGAATGATTGCCACTCTGGAGTGTGTGGTGGTCATATGTCTGGGTTTTCCACAGCCCAAAAGACATTGCGCACTGGTTATTTTTGGTCGTCATTGTTCAAATATTGTATTATTGCGGTCCAAAAATTCCACAACTGCCAAATTTTTGATCGAAATATGTGTGCTCCTCTGCCTCCTCTTCACCCAATCATTGTCTTCGGTCATTTTGCAAAATGGGGCATTGATTTCATTACATGTAACCCTCACTCGGTCGGAGGGCATGGGTATATTATTATCGTTGTAGATTACTTTACCAAATGGGCCGAGGTGATGCCTACATTGGCGACAAATGGAAAAAAGACAGCTACATTCGTATTCAATCATGTGATTGTTTGTTTTGGTGTTCCTCAAGCTATTATCATAGACCATGGGAGTCAGTTTCGAAATATAATGATGACCAAACTAACCGATCAACTTGGCCTGTGCCATGAGAGCTCTACTCCATATTACCCGCAGGCTAATGGTCAAGTTGAAGCCATCAACAAGGTTTTAACCACCATGATTTAACGAATTATCGGAACTCACAAATCGAATTGGCATACCATGATTTTTTCGGCACTTTGGGCATACTGAACCTCTGCAAAAACTGCAATAGGGTTCACTCCTTTTCAACTTGTTTACGGTTTAGAAGTTATGTTACCCATTGAATGAAAAATATCATCACTCCAATTAGCCATTGAGTTATTACCAGCTACCTCTGAAGAGGAAATTTTTTTTTTGTACTTAGCACAATTAGATGAGACTCAACGCACCGTTGCATTAGCTGCCGAAGCTCATAAGAAACATGTGAAAGCTCAGTATGATCAAAGTGTGACCCCTCATATTTTTTCAGAAGGTGACCTATTCTTAGTATACGATCAAGCTAATGATAAGCTACGCTTTGAAAAATTCAAACCGATGTGGCATTGTCCCTACATTGTAAAGCGTGTGCTTGCAAAAGGAGCCTATGAATTGACTGATTATGACGGGGTCATTTTAGATAAGCCCAGAAATGGTCTTTAACTTAAGAGATATTATGCTTGACTTTCGTGTGAAGATCTCACTTGTACAATATCTACTTTTCAGATAATGTGTCGTAGATGATATAAGTGTTCCTAGATTAGCTTTTCTTTTACTACTATCTCTGCTTATCTTTATTACTCTTGATATTGCAGATGTTGACATCCCTTCAAACATACATTGGTTTTGTTGATGGTACATGTCATAGTACATGGAATATCTCTTCCACGGCCTGGGTTATCTATTCACCCACCAATGAGTTAGTTTCTATGCATGGGGTATGCGTTGGTCAAACAACGAACAATATTGCAGAATATAGCGCAGTCATTGAGTTATTATCTGATGCAATTTCAATTGGTATTCAACGTTCGATCATTAGGTTGGATTCTGAACTCATTGTACTACATTTAAACAGGGTACATGCAATTAAAAATGCAGTGTTATTGAGATTATTTTTGAAGGTTCGTCTCTTGCAACGACAATTTGATTATATTGAATATCAAAACATTTCAATAAATTTAAACACATTGGCTGATGCATTAGCTAATCGTGTTGTAAATAGACATTTGCAACATTAACATAGTAAACCAAAACAACATTTGATCCATGTTTAACAAGAGACTAAGAGAAAGTAGTAATATCATAGATAGGTTTATTTTCAAAAAATATTACATCATCTATGATCATAGGTTCAAACACCTTATGATCTAATAGATACTGATACAAAAAAACAAAACAATGTCGATCCACAAAGATCATCCACTATCCGTGATGATGATCATGGCAATAGACTATGGCACACGCCACCTTGGCCAGAAATCTCCTAAATTGTCCTGGAACACCTGTTACATGTCTCTGAAGCCGGAGAGGAATGTCATCTGTTCTTGTCTCAGGAACGTCTATGATTAACCTCTCCAGGTTGTGTTAATATCAGCTAGGATCTCTGTTGCATGATCCTATGGTGGTGCTATAGGATTTGCTTGTTGCCTATCAAAGCGGCGGAGTGTAGTTAGTCGTCATGGATCAACATCTGCATTAAAATATTGTTATCAGTATTGGACGATAAAAACAAATAAAAATTAGATTAAATACATCAAAATAGTTCACTTACCTTATTCGTCCCACTGTGCCCCTGGAGGCAAAGATATCTCAGGATCACCTCTGAAATCCATCCCTACATAAGGGAAGTCTTGGATGGTGAAGAATTGATTCCTTAGCCACATAAAGTATGTCGAAGTGAACCAAACCACTGAACTGCCATCGCCACCATGGCGGACCATTAATGTAACCCAACATACCATCCAAGGTTCTCGAGGTTCCCCACGATCTACTGGAATCAGCTGAGGGGCGAGAAGCGGGATTCTCTCTAAAGAAAAATAAATCAGAATGGCACCATACCCAAAGTTTTTCAACTTTGCATTCTTTGCTCTAGTTAGTTAGCCTTTCATGTTGGCCAATACCCCTTCGCACCAGTTAAATATGGTACCTCTAAAACACTCTACTGCGGTCTGCATTTGAGATTTACTGGCTACATGTGGAGCTGCACTCACACACAATCTGGTTACTGTAAATGCAATAACTTTGAGATCCAATCGCAAAATATTTTTAATATCTATGCGACTATCTTTTTCATCCTCCTCATCACTACAATATTGTTGTTTGTAGCTACCAACGAGTAGGCCACCTTGTCTGGCTCCAAACAAGGATATGTTTTCTCCTCTATGGGACAATCCGGTAAGAAAATAAATGTCCTATAGCTCGATTTCGAGCTGATGGTCACCAATGATGAAGCATTGATATTGAAATTCCCATGCATTTACTAACCATGTCATCAACTCTACTTGTGCTTTCATACCTTGGATAAACCAGAACTTATATAAACCACAAGCTTGCAATGCACGTATTGTGGTAGCATCGTCCATGGCTTCATTGTCTATAGCCTCATGCTCATGTTATCTCCACTCTAACATGGTCAAATAGCCTACAAATAAACACATTTTAAAGTTAGAAGTCATTTGAGTGCAAAACTTGAATCATTTTTAAGAGAATTTGTGAATTTTAAAGCGGTCACGGCACCTCCGTAGTTTTTGTGAGGAGACAATGTGGACGTCTGCACGAGCTCCACACAAAAACCATGGCATCTCGATATTTTTCTATTTAAAAAATTATCGAGGTCCGCAGGTAGCGCGTGCATGACATGCGGACCCCTGAGGGTGCATTTTTAAACACAAATTCCTCCCTAAAAATAAAATTAAAGCTAAAAAAGAGAAATGAAACTGATGGAAATGTAGAAGAAGATGATGTGGATTACCTGGTTATGATGATTCACGGAATGGACGGTCGATTCTCCTGATATTAGCTTCGGAACTTTTTTGCCAAAAGCTCTCAATTCACTGCTCTGAAGACAAAAGGTAAAAATGATTTTGTTTTAACTCCTTTTTATAGTTTTTGAATGAATAAAATATTTTATTTTATTTATTTTTCACTTTAAAAGGCTATTTTTAAATGTTTTTACTTCTTGGAAATAGGTGTGTGTAATATTTTGGGTTTTTGTGCAGGATACATGATTTTTTGGTGAAAAAAATTATTTTGACGCTGAGTATACTTTTATCACTTTTTCGGGCTCTCGAAAATTACGAAAAATCGAAACCCTGGAGTTCTCTTTTAAGCCCTTTTCAGACTCTCGAAATATGAAAATATCGCTAAGTACCTGATTATTCGAACTCGTTAAATTAAATGAACAGCCGTCCCTTTAGTATAAGTTTACCCCTTTTCGGGACTGAAATGGACTATTTACGAAAAAAATATATGTTGACTAATCATGGTTAACAGAGTTCTCTCCTATATTATTTATCCTTTTTCGGGCTTGAGAGACTAAATTTACGAAAAATAATAACCACAGATTTAATCAAACCTAGGTTGGGAAATCCTTTGTCTAACAGTTAATCAAACCACATTGAAAGTCTTCTGCCGGTTTCTGAGTATTAGCTTTAGGTCAATTGTTGCCAAAACATCTGCAATGTCATTATGTGTTCAAGAGACAGTTCAAATAAACCATTCATTGCAAAAATTTGTCTCCATTCACGTTGACCATCCCTAAGTCAGTCCTTGCAAAAATTTCCTCAAAAATTGATCTAATGGTTTCGTGTCGTGGGCTTTCTTACAACGGATCACTTTCTATTGACGACAGCTCATCATCTAGAATTTTGATCTAGAATCCTATCAGTACCTTGGGATCTGCATGCCTTAACGACATATTTCTTGCCTTCGACGACAGGTTGCATCATTGACCTTCGATCGAAATATTATATGAGTGTTCAATTGCAAATCATTCATTCACACTTCATAGATTGTACTGAGTACTTTGAGAGACATTGTCATTATTGGTGATTTCTCTCACACTTATTACCAGTTCACATCATTGACTGGTAATCAAGTGGTTTCTACCATGTTCAACTTCGACACAATCAATCGCATGGATAGATTTGTATTAGTTCGGGAAGCGGAAATCAAGACTTTGTATCTAGTTTCCACCATCCAGGTTGAGAGGAGTTTTATTATTAATGATACAGTAGACTACTTATGACAGATGGTTGTGCCCATACTGTGTCTACTTTTGATGTAATATTAAAATCATATATGTACCAGAACATTTAGTTAGTTTTGATCTGAGTATGGGAAGCCTACCTCAACGAAGATATATATATCTTTGCATTGAATTTTTTTACAGGTTTTCGACCGGTGTCCCCAATCCAATTCTCAGAATGATAAAGCACTTCACTCTTCAGCATAACCTCAGAATTCGCACTTTAGGGGGCAATCTGTTACACGTTATTTTGTCACCATGACATATGACTGTCCATATAGGTCTATCACTACCTATATTATGTTCCCTTAGAAGTAAAAAACCCTAATGTTCCCAAACCAAGTATTGGAATTGGAGAAAAACTCATTAAAACCCTTAAAAGTCTACCTTCGCACTTTTTCTAGCCTTTTCCTATGGCTTCGCAGATACTTGTTCCATAGCCTATGGCAGCCCCCGCACATTCTTCTAATAAAACCTGCGGACCCCCGTAAAAAGTCAAATAAAGGAAAAAGTAAATTATAGAATCCCAGTTGGTTGAATATTCTCCCAACTGGAAGCTTCTAGAGGCATGATCAGTTCAAGATTTATCCCTCCACTCATGGAGCTTATCCCTTGGTCTATGGAGCTCAAATCCCTTCATGAGAGGAATCCATCCCCCTCTTCATGGAACTGAAATTACCTCCATTTCCTTATAAATTGAGCTCATGTTTCAGTCTCAACAGTAGCTTGTATATGGTAGTTGCTGAAGAAATTCCCAAGAGTGCATATAATCTACACTAGTTGTTGTTGGCATGAGAATGATCGCACCCATATTTCCATAACTCCATGCTGGTATTCAGAAAGGAAGGCTTGTCAAACTGAGGAGGAACGATTGTTCAGGACCCTGGAAGAAACCTGTATGAAATCAAGGCATCAGGTTGTAAGGTTACTCTTTTCATTCAAGATAATACATATGGATCTCTTTTTCTCATTGAGTTGTTCTTGTGCTTGTTGAATAACATCAATACTTAGACTCCTTGATCACTAAGTTGGATTAGCTTTTCTTAATTATTATATGTTGCAGATGCTTTGATTCTTTTGTCTGTCTTTTATTGCAGGTTCTACTTATTGGAGAAGCCTCTTTGGAGCGACTGGATAAAAGACTGCATCGAACGTTGGATTTCAAGGTAGGGGCATGTCCTCTTTCTTATATTTATAATAATTCTAAAATGTATTTAGTCTAGAGAAAAAGGTTTCTAAATAGACGTTTGTTTCTAGCTATTCGTAGAATACTAGGGAGATCGATCTTGTCCGCAAGAGGGATTAATTTTCATAATAATGTGTTTCTTTGATTTTCATACTATTTAACTTTCAGTTTTTATTTATTTTCAATTATCTCGTTCATGCTAGTTATTTTATGTTATTATGCCTATAGTTTACATGTGAGCTGGTCGCCATATTTGGCTACAAGTTGATCTCCATATTTTATTATTGTTGTTCATATTTTGGGGTTTCAAGTATTTTTCATGAGCCATAATTATCATAGAATAGATGTTTCTTATGAAGAGAAGCTAATTTACGTGTTAAGTAGACGACCAAAAGTAACATCCACCACCTTTCTTAGTGGAAAAGGCCCTAGCTCTCTCACAAATTTTCACTTGGTGTTGCACCAACAAGAATTATAGTTCCTTGTTTTTAGATTCATTATTCATTATTCATTCCTTACTTTCTTAGATTAAATCAATGACTTAAGTATACACCAATTCATGAGTTGAGCAAAATACTGCGTGAGTGTCCATCCACTTTCTCTCTCATAAGTGGAAAATGACATAATTCATTATTGGCTCTTTAAGTAGTGTTAGGTTGATTTTAATAGATTGGATAAACAAAAATCAGAGTATCCATCTACTTTTACTAGTGGAAAATGACCTAGTACATTACCAATCCATCAAATTAAATCTCTTGAGAATTTTTTCCATTTTTTTTTTCATTTACAAGCATTTGATGTCAATATGAAAACTTGAAAATATTTTGAACATGATTTCTTAGAAGACTATGACCTGTGTGAGAGGCCTTAGTGTATGCCTAATCTTAAGTGTTAATATTTCAAGTTTGTGTGCTTTATTTTCCAAGTAATATGACTAGCTTAAGTTTTGTTTCATGCTTTCCTAGCTTAACTCTTTAATTTTGCTAGAATTGTAAATTTTGACCTTCATTAGCTAACTTTAGCACTTATTCTTAAAACATGACAACCAATATAGCCTAGCTCTTTACAGATTGTATTGTGCTTCTCATTTTATGAACACCTGTATTAATACAAATATTATGAACTAGTTTATGCACTTAAATTAGACCGAAAAAACATCACAACAAAATGGAGTTGGTGAAAGAAACAATAGAAAAATGCAAGAAATGGAAAGAACAATGCCCAATGAATCCCAACTTCTAGACAAATTTTGGGGAGAAGTAGTTTACACAAATTTCTACATCCTGAAGATAATAAAAATTAGGGTAAACAACACTAAAACACCTTATGAATTGTGGAAAGGTAGACCAACTATACTCGAACATTTTAAAGTGTTTGGAAGCAAATCCTACATAAGGAATTTTCCTTGGATATGCATATAGAAGCAAGGGCTATAGATGTTACAACAAAAGGACACGCAAGGTAGTTGAAAGTATTGATGTAAGAATAGATGAAGCGCTGACTCAAACTCGACCACAACCAAATGAATGTCAAGAAGAAGAGGAAGAGAAAAATCAAAAGGGTCATAAAAATCAAGAAGAAGAATAAGAGGAAGAAACTAAGCGATTACATCCAAAAACTCTATCCAAGTATGTCCAAAAGAATAATCTAGATAGACAAATTCTTGGAGAAAAAAAAATCAAGGGTTCAAATGAGAAGGAAGCTTATTACTACATCAAGCCATGCAAACTTCGCTCTACTATCCTTAATAGAACCCTGAAATTTTGCTCAAACCAATCAAGGTAAACATTGCATCAAGGCTATGAATGAAGAATTAGGCCAGGTTAAGAAGAATGAGACATGGGATTATAGACCAAGACCAAAGGAAAAGAATGTTATTGGAACTAAGTGGGTTGACCAAAATAATTTTAATGAATATGGACAAGTAGTTAGGAATAAATCTAGGCTTGTAAAGGGTATACACAAGTAGAAGGCATTGGCTTTGAAGAAAAATTTCTCCAGTAGCCAAAATTGAGGCAACAAAAATGTCCTTACATTTTGCGAGCTTTAAAGAGTTTAAAGTTTATCATATGGGTGTAAAATCGACATTTTTAAATGGAGAACTACAAGAAGTGTATATTGAGCATACAAAAGGGTTTCAATGACCAGAAGACAAAGATCATGTGTGCAACTTAAGAAAGATCTATATGGGTTAGAGAAAGCAGCTATGGCTTGGTACTAAAGGTTGGATAGTTAATACCTTTAGCAACAAAGTTTAAAGAAAGGGGAAACTAATAATAACCATCATATCAAAGTTGAGAATGAAGATTTTATGGTTATTATTGTCTATGTAGATGACATAACTTTTGGAAGTGATTTTGATTTTAAGAGAATTTTTTTTGCATCTAACATGCAAAAGGAATTTTAAATGTTTATGTTGGGGGAATTGAATTTTTTTCTTGGTTTGTAGGTTCATCAATTAGAAAGAGGCATCTTTGTTTCTTAAAGATATTACCTTAAATAAATATTGAAGAAGTTTGGAATGGAAAACTATGCAATTGTAAACACTCCCATGAAAACATGATGTAAACTCAACAAGGATGATGAATCTCCAGAGGTAAATTTGACCATGTATAGGTCCATGATTAACAACCTTCTTTATTTAACAACTTGAAGACTAGATATCATGCAAGCAGTGGGACTAGTGGGAAGATTTCGTTCAAGTCCAAACGAATATTTAGATAGCTGCAAGGCACCATAAATTTTGTCTTGTGGTATCCAAAGGGCACAAATATTACTGTTGAATCTCATATAGATGCATATTTGTATGGTAGTGTTGATGATAAGAACACCAATGGGGGAGTATTATTTTTCTAGCATCTATTTAGTTTCCTGGCTCAACAAGAAACATACTTCAATTTCCCTATCCACAACTAAGGCAAAATATATTGTAGCAACATCATGTTGCACTGAAGCCCTATGGATGAAATATAATGTCAAGTATCTTTAAGAAAATGGTGATCAACTTGTGCCCATCGTGTGTGAAAACACCAATGCTATTAATATCTCTAAAAATCATGTTATGAACTCTAAGACAAATCATATTCCTATCAAATATAATTTTCTCAAAGAACAAGTTGTTGATCATGCTATCATGTTAGAATACATTCCAACAAACGATCAAATTGTAGACATATTTACCAAACCCCTTCCTAGATAAAGTACTAAATATCTTGGAAAAATATGGGTGTAATCTTTTCCTCACAAGGGGAGTGGTCCACTAGTTTCTGTTAAGAAATATGTTCATGATAGGGGGAGTTAAAGGAAAGAGTAACCATCAACATTAGGGTAGTATATTCCATTTTCCATTGATGTAAAAGAGGGAAATAAGCAAACATTGTAAGAAAAAAATTCACAAATAGATAGGGGGAGTTATCAACTCAAGTACATTAAATATTTCATGATGTATGGTGGTGTTGTTGTCAATGACAAAGGTGTAGATTTTTGTACATGTGTTTCCATTGATGTCAAAGGTCTAGTCAAAATGTCCAAAATGTTTACATGATAAGGAGATGATTGATTCACGGGGAGCCTCTACCCGTTAAAGTCTATTCACAAAAAAAAATAATGCTTATGCCTAACGAATGCACAAAAAATATGAATGAAAAAGAATCAGGATTGGTGCGGTCATCCTGATGAAATATGATACTTGACCCTCATCTTATCTATTGGTGCACCAAAGTAACTACTTAAAAAAGTATTTGAATTCCAGATCTTCGTTCTAGCTAGTGGGTGGACCCCAAAAAATGGATAGGTGGCAGTTTTACATGGATAACAGTTGGAAGTGATGTGGATAATAGGTGGAAAATTTGATGATGTGGGAGCAGTAGCGTATGACATGTGGAAGGTAGAAATGGATTTTTTGATCGGCCAACTGGATGATGAAGGTATTTGTACTTTCCTAAAGAATTCACTTGTAAATAAAGTTCAAATCATTTATTTAGATGATATTGAATTTCTAAAAGGGATAACCCTCCTCAAAATTTCTTTATCTTCAAGTAATGTTGATAATCATAAGGAAAAACAAAAAGGGGATTCTAGGAATATTATAGGTGATACAATAGAAGTAAACATTAGGAATGAACAAGAGCCTAAATTTTTTAAGACAAGGGCTCAATGTTTCGAAGAAGAAAAGAAAACAATCATAGATTTATTCCATGAATTCTAATATGCCTTTACCTATTCATATAACGATTTGCATGGTTTTGACCCATATATTATCCATTATGTAGTTCCTCTTAAATGATATTCTAGGTCTATTAGAAAAAAGGGGATATTATTAATTCATATGTGACTTTCGTGATCTTAATAAAGCTAGTGTGAAAGATAACTTCCCTCTTCTTAACATGGAGTTAATTCTCTAGTAGGTTGTAGGATCATAGATGATTTCACTTCTTGACTATTTTTTGGGTTATAACTAAATACACCTCAAGAGAACTGACAAGAATAAAACTATTATTAGTACTCATTCGGGTACTTTTTCTTAAAAATGCATGGCTTTCAACTTGATTAATGTAGATGCTACGTTTTAGAGAGCTATGCAAATAAACTTCGAAAATCTTATTGGAGTAACAAATTGGATTTTTCTTAATGAATTAGTTTCCTATTATAAACTTTGAAAAGGTCATTTTAGACATCTTAGGCAAATATTTCTGCATTGCAAAAATTATAGCATCTCTTTAAACCCTAAAAAGTCTATTTTTTTGTTACTTTAAGGCAACTAATTGGTCACATAGTTTCAGAATCAGACATTAGTATTGATCCAAAACGAATAGCCATGATTCAAAATCTCCCAATCTCTACTTCTAAAAAATGAATTCAATCTTTTATGGGAATAATAATTAATTTTGTAAGGAGATTCATTATTGAGTTCGCTACAATGGTTAAACCCATTCAAGGATTTCTAAATGACAAGTACCAAAAGTGATTTTTTTTGTCTTAATAATTCCATAGTTTCAACTCCTATCTTTGAAAACCTTGATTTTTCCAAATATTTCATCATCTATACAAATGCCATTGGAGAAGCTATTTCCACAATTCTTGTTCAAAAAGATGAAGGTAATGCTTAACATCTAATACCTTATATGAGTAAGAGCTTCTCTGATGATGAAGTAAAATATACTTTGATTAAGAAATATACTTTAATTGAGAAACATGCTTATTCTCTTGTAAAAAATAATGATAAATTTTACGATTTAATCCTTGGTAAGTACACTAGAGTGAAATTTCCTTTGACTACCATTCAATTTTTGTAATCTCAAACTCTTTTGTGATGGAATTTATCACATTGGCTTACCAAAATATGGGACATGATTTGATGATTAATTCCTTTAACACTTTAAAGGGACAAGACCTAGCCTTACATCTAGTTCAACATGATGAACTGGGTAATGTTACCGAAGATGAAGATTTTTCCTTGTTTTCTCTACTTTCAATAGAATTTTTTATTGTTGATGTAGTAGATCACCTGTGGTATTGGGATCTTGTCTATTTTTTCTAGTATGAGCATTGTCCTGATTATTTGGAAAATAATGAGAGAAGAATACTTCACCTTAAAGCTTAAAAGTATCTTATTTTGGGTACTTGTTTGTTTCACATATATCTCAAGGGATTATTGTTATGTTTTGTAGGTTAAAATTTGGCTCCATATATACTTTAAAAATTGCATGGTATTGTTGACGACGCGATTACCCATGTTGGTTGGCATTTTGTTGCCAAATCTACAACCCACAAAATTCTCCAAACATGGTATTATTAGCCCTATATCTTTAAAGAATTGTACAAGTTTGTATAATGCTATGAAAAATTCCAAAAGGAATTAGAAAAATAAAATATTTCTGCTATTCGATTACAACTTGTATTACCTGAATTTCCATTCGCTAAATGGGGAATTTGACTTTGCAGGACCCATTAACCCACCATCTTCATTTGGGCATATTTTTAGTCTCATATACATATATTATTTCATGAAATGGTCTGGATTTGTGCCCCTTAAAATAACCAAATATGGGAAAGTAATTAGTCTTCTACACATTAACATTTTTTACTGTTTTGGCCAAACAATTGAAATATTTTTTTACAGTGGACTGAATTTTATGTCTGGCAAGTTTAATCAATTCTTCAGTAAATTTGGAGTGAAACATTTCACATCCTCTACCTATTATCCTCACTGGGGAATGACCAATCTAAATAAACTAATAGAAATTTAATCGAAATCCTAAAGAAAATAATTGGCGACAAGCCTTGTTAATGTCATACATAGTTGTCATACACCTTATGGGTAGATCGCACCACTACCAAAATTAGTACCAAACATACACTATTCTAGTTAATTTAGGGACAACGTGCTAATATGCTAGTTGAAGTAGAGTTAGCTTCATTAATATTGGCTTCCCAAACTAAAGAACTGAATTTAATTGATATCCCACAAAGTTTTGATGATTTATTAGCCTTGGAAGGACATAGGAAATTTTCCTTAAATAATCTAAGGAGAAAACAAAAATATGTTAAGAAATACTTTGATTAGAAAGCTTATTAATCAATTTCAAGATAGGACACAAAGTTTTTCTATGGGATTCTACTCTTGCAGTTAAAGGGAAGCATTCAAAATTCCAAATTTATGGCTTGGTCCATGCATTATTGCCTTTGTCATTGAGAATAATTCTTGTTTGCTAGGAGATGAAAATGACATGGTAATTTTATATATGATAATTGGCTCACACCTAAAACATTATGTGGAGCCGATAATAAATTACAATTGATCATGTGTAAATAAAATCTATGTATCTAGATAGTGATGTGGCACAGGTGTTCATCAGATATGTGGTCAGATTGCATGGTGTTCTATGTTGAGATTCAACAAGATGATGATCCTGGTGAAAATTAAGCACCTACACTAGGTGGGGCCCACAGTCTATTTTTAGGTGTATGTCTATTTTTAGAATGGTGAGCATATTCTATTTATAGTGGGATTCTATATATAGATGGTTGAGAAAATTCTATTTATAGATGAGATTATATTTTTAGATGCATGGGCGAAGTCTATTTGTAGATCACATGTCTAAAAATAGGTCGGATGTCAATTATTATTAGCCCTTAATAATAATTAGACAATAAATAATAATATATTCTCTTGAAGCACTTGATTTCAGTTAACTAATGTGGCAAACTAGTTCACTGAAGGAATTACGAGTTCTAAGATTGGTTGGTGGGACATGTAGAGTGGACTTCGTTGTAACTGAGTGATACAAATTTGTAACAGAGTTGGATGTGTAGTTATGTGAGTTGTTATTTAGTTTAACTCAGTTAAGTGAGTTAAACTCAGTTGTGCTAGTTTTAACTAGTTGTAACTAAAGATACACTAGTGAGAGATCAGTGAATTAAATATTAAATTAATTCACATGGAGTTATCTCACTTGCAACTGAAGAAATACTATTGTTAACTACATGCATGTCAGACCCAGTGGAGACCCATTTGAGAGATAGGTGAAAGGGCATGTTTGACTATCAGTTGTGACTATCAGTTGTGACTATAGTGGTGCATTCAATGCAACTAAACACACATTGGAGATTCCAATGAGGATTGTGCAGTCAAGGCAAGGCAATATCGAATTCATTCAGGGATCTTCATCAGCAGGGATTTTGCAGTGGAGGCAGGCTGTCAGGAGGCAATAAATTGGTGCATGTGTCAGCCAATTTTTATATGACAGTGTGAGATGATTGTATATTGTACTGAGAGCTCTTGGAGTATAGTTTTGTATGAGATTTTTTCATGATCCATGATATACATAATATATGATAGTTAAGCTTTTTAGCTTTAAGCTTTCCCGATAAAAACATATGTGTTATGTGCGATTGATTTTTCCTCATGTGTTTGCAATTGGAAATTATATTTCAGCAAGAATTTAAGTAGAAGGATTTTGTATTTAACAGTGGATAAAATTGTTAGATCAGGAGAGTCTGGTAATACATCACAATATTAATAAATTTCTACATTCCAAAGAAGATTGTGTCAGACAGGGATGCAAATTTTACTTCCAAGTTTTGGAAGGAATTGTTTACAAGTTTAGGTATAGAGTTGGTGTTCAATACAACTTATCATCCATAGACAGATAGACATATTGAGAGTGTCAATAGGATATTGGAGGACATGTTGAGGACATATGTGATGCATCAGCAGAGGAGATGCGAGGAGTAACTTCTGTTGGTCTATTTTGCTTACAACAATGGTTACTAAGAGTCACTGAGGATGAGATTTTTTTAGGCACTGTATGGGTGGAGTTTTAAAACTCCCATTAGTTGGAGTGATCCGGTGAATAGGGTATTGATTAGACCGGACATGTTAGCAGAAATGGAACATGATGTTAGTCAAGGTTTTCATTGATGTCAATATGGAATTATTGGAGATGGAAAATATTATTGTGATGTCAATAAACCTCATGCAATCCCCAGGTGCTAAGGATGCCATTAATGAAGAAAAACATAGGTGTTAAGGTTACTCTTACTTTATGAAGATTTCAAGCTATTAATGATGCCATTATGAATATTTCAAGCCACTAATGAAAAATTCTAGTCTAATATGCCCATGATCCTCTAAACATGAAGATTGATGCTCATAGTGATCTAGTCTTTGAGTGTCCAATATACAAGCCCTAGGACTATCCTTGTTGTGGGAGTATGATATCATTTCTCTTGATAAAGAGGCCCTAAAACCATAATGATTTCCTTGCTCATGCGAAGAAGACTTAACCTAAACATTTAATAAGTAGATGACTTAGATGACTACACATAATGGCATATTTGGCGACCATGTGATGACATGGAGGACCATATGATGACATAGTTGAAGACATGACAATAGAAACCTCACTTAAATCCATAATGACCTAATTATGTCCCAAACACCTTATACATAAAAAAATCAAGAACAGTTAGAAAGAAAAATATTTTTTTGACACCTTAGAGGCATCCTATCAACTTGGATCCTTCACCATCTTGAATATGAATCTTTACTATTTCCAACGAGCCCTCACTCAGCCCCTAACTCCAAATATTTTAATATAATTTAACTTTTTTAAGGTCACATATCATATTTTTGAAGCTTACTCGACCTACACTCACACATTCATGTCGGCCTATTTCCAAAAAGAAGTGTCCCTTCATTTCAACATCAAACTCATATAAAAAGGAGTGTTGAATCATTCATTTGACCAAGAATTTTTGGTGAAGATATATTAGAAGATAAGGAACAACAACAGAGGTTGAGAAAATAATTTTGGGTTGATTTTAGAAGGCATCAAAGAGAAGGATCCTAAGATCGAAAAAGGAAGCAGTTCTAAAATTTGACTAGGTTAAAAACTTGATGGAAAAAGGTCTCTCAGACCTGCGATAAAAAGGATGACTTAACCTACTTGCTGAAGACTATGGGGCATATTTTAAATCTCAGATTTCTCAACAGCATCCTTGGACTCTTCCACATTTTCTAGGACTCTCATCAAATTAAATTCAGCCACGGACTAATCTTAGCAACATATCTAGGACACTACAATTATTTTTTGGGCGACAAAGCTCAGCCCTTTGTGAAGTGATAAGATCTTTTAGTGAAGCATTGAACCAAAAGGAGCAGTATTCTGGATACGTTAAGTATTTGGCAATGAATAAGCATTGAAGCATTGGGCAGTGAAGAAGTTTTAAGGCATTGGGCAATGAAGAAGTGAAGTATTTGGAAAAAATAAGTATTGAACAGTGAAGACTTGGGTTGTTCCTTGAAGACTTATGGTGGTTTGACTTGAAGTCTAGTGGTGATATATGACTGCTGGCCTTTGAAGGTTTTAAGACATTCCTATAAGGCCACACTTGAAGTTTTGAATATTTACTGTACAAGATTGAAAGTAACCTGTAAGCATCTTGAAGCAGCATACTAGACTTGAAGTGAACAGGATTTGAGTATGCTATTGTAGACACCTTGTTGAGAAGCCTTGGATGAACTTGGAGTTAATCTTGAAGACCATGATGAATTGTTGATTTCATCATGAGGTGACCTTGGAGATTTTTTTTGGGTTACATGAATAGAAGTGGTGATACCTTCATGATAAGACAAGGTTGTCATTGATGAAATAACGTGGAGACTAAGTGAAGTAATTGTTGAATATTGACATGGCTCATTGAAGAAGATATTGGGAGTCATGAATAAGTAACATTAACTTATCTTGACAAATTGAAGCTAAGGGTCGGAGCCTCATAGATACAAGGTCAGTGCCTTGGAATATAGGGTTGGAGCCCTAGAGGATAGGAGTCCTCAAGAAACTAGGTTGGAGCTCGTACCAGAGATAGGTTTGGAGCCCTAAATGTTGGTGAATAAAAGTTGACAAGGTGGGAGCCTTGAGAATTCCAATTCGGTGCTTCGAACAAAACAGGTTGTAGCCTAGGAGATTGAAGATTGGTGTCTTCATCTAGGGTTGGATCCCTACACATTATTTTACTGAATTTATTGTAAAGAACAAATTAATAAAAGTATTTATTCTTATTTTTCATTTTGTGTTCTAATTATAAGTGATCTAACTGGTAAAAGTAACAATTGAAAAGAAATATTGATTCACCCCCCTCTTAGTATTTCCAACACAGGAAATGCAGGTGATCAAGAAGAATCTAAAGGAAGCATAGGACAGTAAAAAAAGTTATGTAGATCAGAACAGGTTATTTAAGGAATTTTAGGTTGGCGAACATGTGTAATTGCACATCAAGCCAAAGAAGAGATCCTTGCGGACTGGATCGTGTGCCAAGTTGGTACCTCGATTTTGTGGACCTTTCAAGATTATTGAAAGGATTGGGACAGTAGCCTATCAACTTGCACTGCCTCCGACAGTGAAATTCCATGATATTTTCCATGTTTTATTGCTTAAGAAGTATGTTAATGATTTTGATCATGTGATTGGCCGGTATGTATTGCAGGTGGATCCAGATGGGGAATTCCAGTCGGAACCTCATTTCATATTGCAGAGAAAGGTTATCATGCTTTGGAATCGAGCAATCAAGCAGGTTAAAGTGCAGTGGAATCACTTTGGGCCAAATGAAGCTACATGGGAGATGGCGGATCAGATGTAGGCTATGTATCCTTCTCTATTCGTCGGTTGAGTGAATGTCCTTGACATATGTTTTGGTATATGTTTTGATATGGTGTTTGGTATATGTACATATGTATATGGATGTAAATATCGCCATGAGTTGTGTTATAAAGATCCAATAAGCGGTATGGGTGTTATGTCATTATGGTTGTCATGTTGGTTTGCTTCTTAGCAAGTTGATCATTTTAAATACTGCAACGAGCTAAGTTATAAAGCTCCATGGGAAGTATGTTTTTATTTCAATGGTATTGTTGCTTATAAATGTCATTGAACACCAAGGACGGTGTTCCCCCAAGGGGGAGGGTTCTGTAACATCCCTGGTGAAAACTCCATGTAATAAAAGTTAATAAAGGCAAAATAATAAACACGGTTATGGGACAATTATTCCAAGTTGAATGTTGGGAAAAACATCTTAGTGTGGTTGTTCATTTGATTATTATGGCTAAGGAAATTGGCAAAGGCATTTGGAAAGTAAAAATAACATTTTTTGGAAATTTAATTATGAAAATAATGGAAATTAGGAGAAAGGGAAGGTGAAAGGTCATATGTTGCATGTGAGGAGGGAAATGAAGGAAAATAATGGAAAATGAAGAAAATATAGGCCTAATTGATAAAAAGGCATCTGAGGATCGGTTAGTACCTTTTGTCAATTCAATTTTGGAGCTCTCTCTCTATTCTCTCTGTCACACTCTTTGACACTTAGATTTTTCTCGGAGCACTTCAGCATTGGATCAAGAAAGGAAAAGAAGGCAAAGAGGAAGAAAAGATAAAGCAAGGAAGAGCAAGATCAAGCAGCTACAGCTGGTTTACTTGCAAGTATAAATTTTCCTATGTGATTTCGTTGCTAGATTTGGAATGCATGGTTATGCATGTGTGTTATTAGTTCTCTTTCTATTATTGGCATGGGTTTTTCTAGGTGTGACAGTGTTCTTTAGCCTTGCCTTGCCATTTCTGTATAGACATGGTGGGATGGTGTTCTCATGTTTTGGTTGAGTTGGATTTCCAGATGGATTCAAAAATGAGTGAGGTATATCTTTGAATGAAATAACACATGACCTAGTGATCCATGAACTTAAATTACGATAAAGCCACTAGCCTAGTAACCCCTAAACCTGATTGTGGGTTGCGGTAAGCCATGTATTGTGTGCCTCAGTGGGACTAGGAATCCTCGACCAGTGAATGGTGGGATATACGGTAAATCCTAAAGGTGGTTTCCCTTGATCAAGCCTAGGAATCCTTGTCAGTGAATGGCAGGATATACAGTAAATCCTATAGGGTGGTGTCTCGGTTATGGCCTAGCGATCCCTGGATCGAACTGTGGATTGTGGTAAAGCCTAAAGACTTAGAGACGAGAAAATTCTTCACGATGTAGGCGGAGAAATCCGGTGGCATCCATGATTGTTTATGGCCCAGCGATCTCGTGAGGATTGCGGTAAAGCATGTTTCTATTGATGAGGGTGAGGTGGTTTAGCCTCGGGAATCCTTTTTTTTTTTGGTTCAAGTCCCACATTCATGCTTGCAATATGGCATGGGGGTGATTGGTTGAAGAGAGATTTGGCTCAACCAATCTATGGTCGGGTGGAACGTGGTAGTCCATACTGGGTTGGTTTTTAAATTAATTAATCCTTGGTATTTTATGTGTAAATGTATTGACTTCTATGTATAATTTATGGTTGTTATGTGTTGAGAAGAGTACCCATCGAATGAAAGACTTTGATAAACACTCCGCAGATCAAGGAGCGGAGCACACATCACGAAGTTAAGTTACAATATTCGGGGCTTTGAGGGTGGGTCAAAGCCCCTTCTTTTGTAAAAGAATGAGAATATTTTGTATATGTTGATCTTCACCCATGGTTTTTGGACCATGGTATTGTAAATGTAAAGGCTATATAAGGAGTCTAGGATAGTCTTGATGATATATATGAGACTTGGTGATATAATTCACTTAGATGAAAGATTATTTTGAGTCTATGTTTTGTGGTTTGGTTTAAAGAAAAGGCTCCTGCACCTGAGTGCGAGGATACCTTAGGAAGTGTGCAGCATAGTGCGCAAACCCCTACAGCTAAGTGCGTAGTGCGAAACTGATTATATTGAGAAGATTTGAGCATCAATGAAAGACTCTTGAATACATATCTATGTTTGAGTTTATGTGTTTGCTTTTCTTGAAATTTATGTTATCTATGTTTTTTTACTTATAATTGCATCGTGAAGTCCTGGTTATGGTTATTTATGATGTTTTATGCTTGTTAAAGTAAGATCGTGCAGTCTGCAAGTTAGTTCAACAGAAGTGTTGAAATGCGAATGTATAATTGGTGGATCTATTCTGTGAAGCTCTGTCAAGTATTGAAAGGAAGATAAGCCTTAAGCCATACTCCGTTGTCCCTTTGGACGCAAAAACCTGGTTCTAGCATCCCACTATATTACCTCAGGTGAGACTTCTGTCTGCATAGAAGATCGTTGCCGACAGGGTCGGTAATAGTGGGTTTTTTGGGTTCGTGTATCCATATCTGAACCTGGGTCTAGGCCCCATCAAGCTAATAAATGGTTATGTTTCCAAGACCGGGATTTTACTGAAGGATACGTGGATGTGGCATATGTCTAAGAAATAGATTCAAGACTGGATAGATCTTAAAGAACACGAATTTTTTGCGCAAGAAAAAAAAAAATTGTGCCTATCTATTGAAAAGTGGTTGCAGACGTATATATTTACAGATCAGCACGAGATATTTTTCTCATCATTTTCTAGCGAGTTGCATGAGTTGTTATAAAGACTAGCTGAGAAAATAGCTTGTTTCAAAAATAGGCCTATTGCGTGAACTCTAGAGATAATCAAGAAAATGAAGAAGACTAAAAATGAGATTGCAAGGGTTATTGATTATTTGATTGATATTATCCTTGGAGGATTTATTATTGAGTTCTCGATCAATACATGTGTATCATATAGCAAAGCTGAGCGCAAATTTTTCAAAGGAACGCTAGGTAAGTACTTGAATTCATTGAAGCTTTGGATTAAAATGTTATTGTGTGAAAAGGGTGTACTACGAATGCAATTAGATTGATGTTCGTAGGAAATAAAAGAAGAAGTACGCGACGGGGTAAGAGATTTAGGGTAGATCATAATAATTATGTTGATTCTGAGTACAATCCATTATTTGGGTCTGAAAGCAAAGAAGGAGAAAGCCACCCTGCTACCCCTATAAGTGTGTCAGTAAAATTTGAAGATCATCAAGGCACTTTGAGAATTCCCCAACCTTATACTCCCATCACAACCGATCTCTATTATGTTTCTCTACCTCCACCTCCCCCGTTCACCATGGCTCACTTGCCTAAGATGCTTGTTTTCAAAGGATCGGATGATCCCGAGTAGTTCTGGTTTGTTGGAGAAGTGATATGGAGATCACAGAATATCACTGATGAGAATATGAAGAAAGCACAGTTGGTCACAACGCTGCAGGACAGAGCGTTGTCCTGGTATATGAAATACACCTCGACGAACCAAAATGCTACATTGGCTCAGACTAATGCTACGTTGAATGTTGAATGTAAGAAGCCAAAGTCACAGTCCTAGTGTATTATGGAGATCAAAGAGATCAAGAAATTAGCCACTGAAATAGTGTGGGAATTTGATCAAAGGTTTAAGACACTGCTAAGCTAAGTTAGCTTTGAGATCCCTCACGAGCAGCACAAGGAATGGTTTATTGCTATGTTGTTACCTCATCTTAGATTGCCATTATCATAGCAAAAGGTCGCAACCCAAGGTGAAGCATTGGAGATTACAATGAATTTAGATGCTTCATCCATAGCAGATATTAACATAGGAGTTCAGCAGATTCAAACCCAGTTGGAATATTACATATGGAACTTCAAGATTTGAATAAGGGAAAATAAGTTCGCACAGAATCTTGGTGCATAAATTGCAAAGCGAATGTTAAGGCTTGGGCCAAGCACTGGACAAAATGTGGGACCAAATGTCTAGTGTATCTTATGCGAAGTTGCAGGCCAACACTCCACAAACTACTATCATCTTTTGTAGAAGTATATCCGGTCACCGAAGCAATTATTTTGTAATTTATGTAGTTCGGTGAGACATGATGATAAGAATTGTCAAAGCTATGATCTAATGATACACATTCCTCAAGCATACCAAGTACAATCCGAAGGTAGAGACGATACAAGTTCGCTAACATCGCACGGAGGTTTCCAAGGCTGAGGGCGTGGCCAAGGAGGAGGCGTTGGACGAGGTCGTGGACAAATAATATGCTATAATTGTGGTCAGCCTGGACCTTTCACCATATATTGTCAGAATATCATTGTTGTATCTTGTAGGTATTGTCATGCATTTGATCATGAAATAAAGGATTTTCCTAGGATGAGGGCGTGGCCAAGGAGGAGGCGTTGGACGAGGTCGTGGACAAATAATATGTTATAATTGTGGTCAGCCTGGACCTTTCACCATATATTGTCAGAATCTCGTTGTTGTATCTTGTAAGTATTGTCATGCATTTGATCATGAAATAAAGGATTTTCCTACATTATTGGCTAAAATGCAGGAAAAGCGCAACTAGCGGCCTTCCCAGAACATATAAATGATGAGAGCTAAACCGCGTGAAGAGGATCTAAGTGTCAAATTAGTGACACGAAGTGGTATAAATACAGGAGAAGATAAAGCAGAAGGAAAGAAACATGTGGAGGATACATGGGTGTTGTGCAGGAAAATCCCCTCTGCGGACAGAGGCGATCCCTCTAGCCCTAAGGTGGGTCTAGCAACAAGGGAACATGTTGGTTTCTAAATTCCTAGTTTATAAACGAAATGCAGATTGGAATAGTTGTCCTACCTCAATCCAACGCTCTTGACGTAGCATGTTGTAGTGATCCCTCAATCTTTATTCTTCAAGCCTTTCACTCCGTTGGTAGTGATATCCACACACCTTCACAAAGATAAAGCAAACACTAAAAGCATATGAGCATACATATTCATTTATGACTATCTAACTAGTCAAGAAGAGTCAGAAACTTTGAATATTAACATAGACAAAGATGGAACTAGAAATCAGTCATGTCATATTAATGTATAAAAGGTAGTTTAAAACCTACACCTTGACGTTGTAGACCTCCTTTGACTAGTTCAGTCGGGCACGTCTCCAAAGCATTCGTTCATCGATTTGGCTCAAAGAGGCGAAAGGCTCGAACTCTCTTTCACAACTATGGACTATCCTCTGCTACCTTCTGCACACCAGCTCTTGGTCTATTCTAGCTAGCAAAATCAATGGGATGAAGAGGAATTTATAGGAGTGGAGGAAGAGCTTTGGGATCCACTTATGGTGGAGGAAAGTTTTATCCCTTTGGGAAGTTTCATTTTTGTAGGAACTAGAAGGCCAAAGGGAGAAACTCAACCACATCCAGTCGAAAAACATCCATGATTCCGCTCACGAAGTTGTTAGATCTTAGAAGCTTCATTTCCATATTAAAAAACCTTCCAAAAGTAGCTCGGCACGGGGGTCATTCAGATATTGAGTGACCATGGCACAAGGCCTAGTGAAAATCTAGCAATGGGCGCGAGGACATAACTACACCACAGCGCCGACCCAAAATTTCACGCTTTTAAGGGTCTACTTCAAGAATGGTCTATAGAGATCCTATTCCTTGCATGTTAAGGGATGCAATGGCATTCATTATGATGTGTGACAATACACAGGGTTCACTATTATGGTCCTCCTGTATTCGGAATAGGGAATGCAGGGACGGTAACAAAATGTTGTGTAACAGATGCCCCCTAAAGCATGAAGGCCGAGAGAGAGGGAGGGGTGAAATTCTTTATGAGAACATGCCCAAACCAAAATGGCGTTGTCAGAGGACCTGTAAGATCAAGTACGACTGGTATCTCTGATACATGAGTGCAAGGTATGGGTGCAGCCATCCATAATATATAACATGTAATACGATCCATGGTATGGACACAGCCATCCTGTGAGAAGGATCATAAAATGGACTCAGTTATGGTCACAGCCATCCAATCAGAAGAGTCTTGTATATTGTCGTGACAAACCAAATTTTCCCGCAGCTTGGATTTCATCAGACAAAACCCAGGGTCTTGTGCTCCGTCTCGACCCAAATAAGTACAAATTCAGGAATGTGAATGGATGAGCTGAAGTCGAACATGCAAGAAAGTCGCCTGATTACCAACTGATGATGGAAGTTGTTAACAGGCACGAGATAAACCACAAATAATGGCAATGGTTCTCAAGGTACCGCTAGTACAATCCACGAAATTTTAAAAATGAACTGGAGTCGAATGTCTGTGAAATCACCCGATCGAAGGCCAATGATGAGAACCTGTCATCGAATGCAAAGAACTTTCCATTGAGGCATGCAAGCTCTAAGGTACCAGAAGGGAGTCTTTGGATCATCTTCCTGGATAATGAGCTAAAGTCGACAGGAATTGATCGGTTGAAGGAGGGCCATAATTTTTCCCACAACATCGACATGAGACAGAGGAATAATATGATAGTGAATCAAGATTGAACAGAAGATCAGCGGTTGAAAAATGCAGAAGGGACTTCTCTTGAACATATTGGCAACACAACTCCAAAATCTGGAAGTATTGGACATCAAGGATTTGAGGTCATGGTGACGAGACAAAGAGAAGATGAGAGGTAAAAACAGATAATCCAAACCCATGGAGGAAAAATGATGAATGTGGGATGTCCCCAACCCGACACGAACTGAAGACAAGTGTTATGTTCAAGAGCGAAATATTATCAACACAACTGACAACTAGTTCAATTTTCTAGCTAGTACCCTGATTATTTTTGGAAACAAGCTTGAAGGGGATAGCATATGCTTGTCATGTAAGTTTTTCCTTCAGACAAATCCATCCTAGTAAATTTTACAAGCCCTAGGAAGGAGGAACTCGGTAACATCATGGTGAAGGCTCTAGTGTCATTTAGTTTTAACGAGTCTGACAAAGGGAAAACTCTGTGTCTTTTCATGTTTAGAGATTTTGAAAAGAGGCGGAAAAAAAAAACTCCGGAAGGTCCCTTTTCGTAGGTTATCTCCCATATCCGAAAAGGTATAAATTAATATCTGAGAGAACTTTTAGCCATGTTCGACCAAGGTATTTATTTTTCGTAAATAATCTGTCCCAACCCAAAAAAGGGGTAAATGTATACTAGGCAGATGACGTTTCACAACCTTTAAAGAGTTCAAAACGACAAGAGCTCAGCGATCTTTTCATATTTTGAGAGTCAGAAAATAGCTGAAAGAAAACTCCAAGGGGTGAATTTTTCGTGTTTTTACTGAGTCCGAAAAAGTAATAAAATACAAATTGTTTCCTCATCATTGCTAATTTTAGGACCTGTTGTTGCACAAGAAACAAATGTAAAACCCATTTTCGAGAAAAAAATAATTAAAAAAAAAATTGAAAATGTGTCCAAAAACCTAATTAGGGTTAGAAAATGTTATAAAATAACTCTATAGTAAAAAGCAATTCACTTTTACCTTTTCACTTTCTTATGAGCACTTTCACCTATTTTCACTATGATTTTGGGGAGCTGACTGCAGGAAATCCAAGAGGCCATTGACGAATCCGCTTCTTCCAGGTAAGAGCCATGAATTTCCCTTGCAATTTCATACATTTTTTTATATGTTTTCATGTTTTTAGGCCTTTCTTGGAAGAGTTTTAAAAACTCATACCCGTGGCAGTCGACGTCGGTTCCCGGCACGGAGCCGCACCGACCTCCACAATTTTTATATAGGGAATGCACCGAACGCCACGCATAATTTTTTTCAAAGTTTTCTCCAAAAATTCTTGTCAAAATCGATTTAATTTTTAACAATATGGCTTATGGAGATTTGTATTTTTTTTTGTAGGAAGAATCAGTAGTTGTGATGGCAATAGAATGGAAAGAGCGGGAGCATGGGGTAGAAGATGCACAGGCCATGGAGGACGATGCTTTCTTAGATGCTCTGAGGAACTATGGGCTCCTTAATTTTTTCATGACCCTATGTTTGAGAGCTCAATTAGAGCTATTGCAATACTTGATCAGTGTGTGGGACATTGACCAAGAGAAATTCATCATCCATGACTAGGAATTGGAGATAGAAGTCTCTGATATCTACTTCTTGATAGGATTGTCATGAAGGGGAGAGCGAGCACGAATGACAAGTACTTGGATCCTTGGAGAGAGAATGGATATGTTGATAGGGAGGGTGTGTCCTGAAGCACACAAAGCACATAAGAGTGGTAAACTAGACATCCAAACAGTGCAGGACTTACCTTTGAGGGTAGTGTTGAATACCATTACTCAGGTTACCGAATCTCAGGCTCCCCATGAGGCCACAAAGACTCAACTCCAATTAGCCATAGATTGCATGTCTTCGACCATCTTTAATTGGGCAGAAGCGGTGACGATAAACATGAAACTTCAGCTGACCAAGTGTAAAAACGATAACCTAAAGCAGTTTGGGTATGGGTCCATTTTGATATCGTTCATCCTGGAATGGTTACCGATGTTCCAATGTCAGGAGAGAGTTGTACTTAGGCCACCATCACGAGAGCCACGGATGGTCCGTTGGGCTGAGTTGATGCCTCGATCAGGGGGTGGGCAGCATATGTCATGGAGACCAGAGTTCTTTGACTGGTTGAGCTGACAACTCATTATGGTGGAGGATTGGCCATATACCAGTACCAATTTCAGGGGTGATCTGGATCTTCCACTTCCGGAAGGGAACAATTGGGACGAGGATAGAGGTAAAAACTCTTTTTTTTTTATGAGTATTACGGTTTTTTTGGTTTATATATATATCTGTGTGTGTGTGTGTGTGTGTGTGTGTGTGTGTGTGTGTGTGTGTGTGTGTGTGTGTGTGTGTGTGTGTGTGTGTGTGTGTGTGTGTGTGTTCTGATATTTTCTCATGTGTTGCAGATGTTGGACCCGAGAGACCCGTGGGGATGTCTCTGATAGCTCGGAGGGTCGAAAGAGAGTTCGAAGTGGCTCCTCATGGTGAGGGAGGTGAGGACGAGGAATAAATTGCCCGTAACCTGGAGGGACTCACGATCGAGATCCCTAAGTACGTGATATTTGAGGACATTCCTCGTGCTTTCCATTGGCATAATTCGGAGGTTTCTAACCGCATTCATCAACTACTGAGACGTGTTGTACGGGAAGTGATGTGATATCATGAGCACCATGCTGATTAGACTCCTAGGTTTTATTTCTGCATTTTTTGAGAGACATGGCATCTCAGGATGTAACTGAAACACATACATATTTTTCAAACTATGATGTACAAGCCGATGCAAACGATCGATATATATATATATATATTCTTGTCTAAATATTACTATGTGATGATGATTGCTTTTACAAATTCCACAAATGTCTATCTAATACAAGATTAGCTATTGCATCAGTTAATGTATTCATTCTTCTGGTAACATGTCGATATGTAATATAATTGAAATTCCTTTCTAAAAAATGAACACGTAAATACATCCTTAAAAACTGAGGGTTTTTGACGGAATAATGCCCATTGAGCTAGAGAACAAGACGCTGAGAGTCCAGGTTTACAATTAATTCATGAATGTCGAGGGCAATAGCTTCAGTTAGAAATTCGATAACTGCATTGTATTCAGCGACATTGTTAGTTGTACGTCCTAGAAAAATGCCTTGAAGGTCTACTAACTCACCGTTAGGATCATAAATTACCCAAGCCGTGCAGGATAGGTTCCGGATACTGCGGGAGGCATTGTCAGCGAAACCGACATAAGGAGTGACAGACATCTGCACAGTAAGCAAAGACATAATAAGCAGGAAAAACTGCTCACAAAGCACACCAAGCCAAAAATGTACGAAAATGAAAAAAACACATTTATGTACAGAGGAAATGCACGAGAAAACTCATGCATAATATTTTTTGAGATACAGCCCGTTTCGGGGCTGATCCAGGGGATTGTCTTCATAATCAATAAGCTCATAGGCCCCTTTTTGCAAAACACGTTTAACGATGTAGGGCCCATGCTACATGGGTTTGAATTTACCTTCCCCTAGCTTATCATGGGCTTGGTCATACAAGAGGACCAAGTCTCCTTCTACGAAGGTTCGAAGTGAAACTGTCTAGTCAAAGTGGGATTTGACACACTTTTTATGTGCTTCTATGACTAGAGCAGTGAAGCGGCGATTTTCATCAAGCCTCTCCAAATATAGAAGGCGTTCTTCCTCCGACGAAGTATTCTGCGTTAATTTGACACCTAGCTTGAGTGAAGGAATTTCACATTCAATCAGAAGGGTAGCTTCCAGACCATCAACAAGTTGAAATGGTGTGAATCCGATTACATCCTTCACCGAGGTTCGGTAAGCCCAAAGAGCTGAGAACAATATGAGATGCCAATTATACTTGTGCATCCCAATAGTACGTTGAAGCATAGTGACTAAAGCTTTGTTCATGGCTTCGACCTGACCATTGGCCTGGGGGTAGTATGGCGTTGAGCTGTCGTGACGCAGACCCAACTGAGTAGTCAACTCAGCCATCATATAATGTCAAAAATGAGAGCCTTGGTCAGTGACAATGGCTTTAGGGACTCCAAACCTGGCAATCACGTGATTGAAGAGAAATCGAGCGGTCGTCTTACCATCAGTTGTCAATGTAGGCATTGCTTCGGCCCATTTGGTGAAGTAGTCTATGGCTACAATAATATAAGCATGCCCCCCGTCCGAGCGAGGGTTACATGTCATAAAATCGATACCCCACTTCAAAAAAGGACCAACGGAAATGACGGGATGGAGGTGAGCGGTGTTGGATATTGGGTTCAACGCTCCATGTGTGTTTCGTGACATGGACTAACTGCCTCTCGTGGATCCTAACTCTAGAAATTGTAGCGAAGACTAACGCCTATGGTTTTTGGTCTAACGGCAATTGTGATTCCAACAAGTGGTATCAGAGCGATAGGTCTCGAGTTAGAAACTCACCCGACTCACTTTGGGGGGATATTGTTGGACATTGGGTTCAATGCTCCCCGTGTGTTTCGCGACATGGACTAACCGCCTCTCATGGATCCTAACTCTAGCAGTTGTAGCGGAGACTAACACCTGCGGGTTTTGGTCTAACGACAATCGTGATTCCAACAAGCGGGTGGTGTGTGCATCTTGTGCCGTTAGATCTAGCACTCGTGACATTTACGGACAGTGAGGATACAATCTTTGAAAATGGTAGGCCAGAAATATTTGGCGCAAATAATTTTTTTAGCGGTAGCATACCCAGACATGTGACCGTCACATGTGCTAGAATGGTAGTCATTAAGGACTTTTTCATCTTTCTCGAGGGTTAAACACTAACGGAGGACGGAATCAGCTCTAATGCGGTAGAAAGTATATCTAACTATGAGATAGGGTTGTGAATGATGACGGATACGTCGATGAGCATCGTTCATCAACTCGAACCCGAAATTAGAATTCTAGAGATACACGATGATATCACCGTACCATGGATCAAGGGTGCTAATAAGAAAAAGAGTATCGTCTGGAATGTGTTCCTCAGAATTGGAAGGAGCAGACGCAGAGGGTAAGGAGCAAATCAATTTAGCAAAAACCAACGATTTATTTGATTTGGTGGCAGTGAAATGCAAATCAAACTCTTGGAGAATAAATATTCACTTAGAGTACTTTCCCCCCAGCAATTTTCAAGTTAAAATATAGGTCATGGGGTTGCAATCAGAAATCACGGTCATAGTGCAGAGTAAAATATAATAGCGGAAATGGTGTACGGCTTGAACAGCTTCCAACGCCAATTTTTTGACATGAGCGTAACACGTTTCAGTGTCGAGAATATTGCGGCTAAGATAACAGATGACATTCTCATTACCATCGTCATCGTCTTGTACCAGAACCATGGAGATAGTGCTAAAAGTGGCAGCCAGATAGAGTGAATAATCACGATGATAATTTTCGGGACGCAAAAGAGGTGCAATGACAAGAATGGTCTTCAGTGCATCGAAATATTTTGGGGCAATATCATCCCATAGGAGCATGATTACTTTCTAAAGAAATCGCATAAAACATTTGGCTACCTCGGCATAGTTCGGTATTAAACGATGTAGGAAATTAGCTTTCCCTTACAAAATCTACAACTGGTGTAAAGAGGAAGGGGAGGGGAGATTAATCATAGCTTCGACCTTAAGAAGATCGAGATGGATACCGTCTTTGGACACAAAAAACCCAAGGAGTCTGCTGGAGTCGATGCAGAAGACACATTTTTGCAAATTAAGCCAAATGTTGTAGCGTCTACAACGAAGAAAATTTTAACGGAGGTGTTCCGGGTGGTCTTGACGCTTAGCAGAATGAGCCGGGAGGTCATCTGAGTAAGGTTGAACAATGTGCTCAATATCGTGAAATCATACGACATTTCCTGTTGGAACGTGGCACCATCATTTTTCAAGCCAAAAGGGAGCTTTTAATACGCGAAAGTGCCCCATGGATAGATGAATATGGTTTTATGTTGATCATTCGATAGTATATTAATTGGGTTATAACCATAGAACCCGTCCATAAGGGAGAAAAGCTCACTCCCAGCACACTAGTCAATGATTTCGTTGATGAAGGGACTGGGATAGTGATCCTTGGGACAAGCACAATTGATATCGAGGTAATCCACACAAACTCGAATGGTGTCCTGTTTTTTGGCTACAGGGACAATGTTAGAGACCCAATCTGTCAATGGGATTGGATAAATGAAGCATGCTTTGAGAAGTTTTTCAACTTCTCCCTTTATAGCAGCTGCCTTTCTAGGGTGCACGGGACGAATATGTTGGCGAATAGGTTTTGTATCAAGGTAAGTGGGTATCTCGTGCACGACTATACTTGGATCAATGCTCAGAATTTCCTCTTAGGACCAAGCGAAAATGTCTCGAAATTCGCAAAAGAGACTAGTGTAGACCTCAATCTCATCAGGAGAACAGGTCACCCCAATACGGATGTTCTCGACAACCCCCAGTTTAACGAAGATGTCAATAGGCATTGTCTGAGTGATATTTCCCATGTTTCCCTCTGTAAGAACTTCATGTGTCAAAATAGGCATTTAAAGCAATTGGGAAGGAACTTGGGAAGAAAAATTCTTAAGACAGGCAGACATTGCCCCAAGACTAGGTGAAAAAGAGGAACGATGATGATTATCGTCCCAGGGAGGATCCTCGAGAGACATGGTTTCTATGATGGCTTCATCAGTTGAAAACCTCTCGTTCAAGGGATCGGGAGAATCCGAAGCACCGAGCCAAGGGAATTGAGAATACGTGTTGAGAGGCATACTTAAATAAGTATGATCAGAAGAAGAAACCGAAGCGAAGAGAATTTCAGCGTAGTTGATTTTGGCGGGGCTTAACGACATAACGTCGCCGAAAGAATCCATTTGATCGGATGACGGGACGAGCCATGGATCCGATTTGACGGATATCATATTGACAGAAGCGACGTTGGGAGGCGGGAGGTTGAAAATACCCATTAAGGTAGAATCTTTAAAAATACCTGCTCCCACACTCTCATATGGAATATTGGTATGCTCCACATACAGAACATTCCCTTCAAAGGAAGTAGCAACGAAGAAAGAAAAATGGTCAACCGTGACTATCTTCCCTTGGTGGGGAAAACAAAGCACACAAAATAGAGAGGAAGGCACGCAACGCATAGCATGGGTCCAACTCCGTTCGAGTATAAGATTGTAATTCAGATTGGCGTCAACAACCTCTACCTCGACGTTGACTTTCTTGCCTTCCAACGTGATAGGCAAGCTGGGGAGAATACAAAACGGAGGAGAAACTCTTCCATCAAAAGCCTTCAGGGTATTAGGAGATTGACTCAAAGAAGGAGAACCAATGGCTTTCCAACGAGATAAAGTCATAATTCATGTAGATGCACTTCGTCGATTACAGTTCGATGAATGGTCTTTGAGTTAATGATGACCTGGATAAGAAAACCAATCTGGTGGGGCAGACTCGGAACATAGGTCTCCAAATCGAAAGTAATACGGTCAGAGTCAGCCGGATTGATTCCTCCAATGGCGGATAACAAGGATTTTCTTTGTGTATGACAGCTTTGAAGAACCTCCAATGTCGACATAGCAGAAGGATATTGGGCCAAATCCTCAAAAATATTGTAATATTGAGTTGCTCGAGCATTAGGATTGTAAGAGGATTTTCGAAGCATGCCTTTAGAAGGCAGTCGGACAACAGAATCGTTGCTATTCCTTTTGATATGAAGAGGTTCAAAATTAGGCAGGGAAGAAGTAGAAGGAGCATCGACAGTTTCTTTCTCGGCCGGCAGAGTGTAATTATTCGAGCTAGTCACCACATTCATGGGTATAGTGCTGCACATAAACACTTGAGAACCAGATGAGGAAGAGGATTGCGGTTGTTCTACCATCTGAGTCTACTAGGATGGAAAAGTCTCTTTTAGGATAGTTGGGGTCCCTTGAGTACCTTTAATCAATCGTCTCACTTCAGACCATCGAGGACAGTCTTTGGTGAAGTGATCATCATCACATATAATACAAGGGTACTTAGGTTTGTGCTTTGAGCCATCATCAGCGTTGGTTTTGGAGAATCCTGTTTCTAGGTATCAGCTTTTGCCTTGCCTTTACCCTTCTTCTTACCTTTGGAATCTTTGTCTACGGAGGTAGACTGGACGGCATCCACTTCCACGGTTTTACCAGGATTGAAAGTTGGTTGAGAAGCAGTATCGGTAGAAGGGGTGGATTTATGCTTCGTAGGAGCAGGAGAAGACTTACGGGAAGTATGAGAAACAGAACCAACGATACCGTCGATAGGCGATGTCGCTCGTGCTTTGGAAGTTCCAGCTCGTGGACCATTGGGCAAGATATCATAAAGCGTGCCATACTGGGAGTAAACCAGATCGAGGTACCAAGCACGAGCAATGGCCTGCTCTTCGATGACACATGCCCCCATATCAATTTCCTTAGCTATCAGACCGAGAAAAGAGGTAGTGAATCAGTCAGTCAGACGTTGGTCAGGGATTTCAAACTTGATCAAAGTTCGAAGGCGTTGTCTCCATTCATGAATGTGATCAAATATATGTGTGGCAGTATCTTGTTTCAAGGATGTAAGGAGGTGCGTTCCCGTTTCATAGCGAATAGGTAACTGAAAGTGTGTGAGAAACGCCATTTCAAGAGAATTGAAATCTTGGAAGATTCCATGAGAGAGTTCAATGTACCACTTTGCAGCGGCACCAATGAGAGTCCTTTGGAAAAGATGTAAACAAATAGAATCATCAATCTAAGAGTTAGAGGAGCACCATAGGTGATATGTCATAACATGCGCCTGGGGGTCTTCTTCGAACTTGCCTTCAAACTTGGGACAATCGCCAGGAATCTTGGTGGGAACTGGGGACCAATATGGATTATGAATAATGGGATCATTAGTTAACTTCGACACATTGGGCAATTCCAATGTAGCAAGGAATGGAAATTGCGAGTTAAAAGGCATCGCAAGCCTTTGATAAAGACCTGTGTTAGGGTTCCAACTAGGTCGAGAGAAATTTTGAGCCCATATGTTCTGTCCCAAAGGATTTTTTCCATAGGGGGTATAATTTTTTAAATTCTGCCCATATCCTGGCTGGGGACCAGGGTATTGGTTCTAAGTAAACCACTAAGGCCCATTTTGAGCAACGTATGGATTATTTTGCTGGATGAAAGAAATTCCTTGGGGTTGACCTTGTGCCATCAAAGGTTGACCTTGGGAAACCAACGGTTGGCCTTGAGGCTAACCAGGTTGTCCCTAGGATCTAGGTTGGCTGGGATGTTGGGGCTGGCCAAGATGTCCCTGAAAACCAGGTTGGCCTAATGGTTGAGATGAGACAGGTTGCCCCTGAATACCAGGCTGACCTTGTTGGCTGACGGAGGGTTGACCTTGTTGTACAAAAGGCTAGCCTTGTTGAACGTAAGGCTGGTTCTATTGTACAAAAGGTTTTCCCTGAGGTGGGTAGTTTTTCCCCTAAGGAACATAAGGCGCTCGTTGTTGAACGTGAGGTTGACCTGGATGACTGTAGGGTTTTCCCTGTTGGGCCAACCATTGTCCCTGTAGATGGTAGGGTTGTCCTTGCAGTCCATAGGGTTGTCCCTATTGGTACGTGAACTAATTCGAAGGTTGATTTGTTTGAACATACAAGGGACCTTGCTGGACAAGCCCATGGTAATATACGTGATTCTCGAACTCATCGTAGAGATGTGGTGGATTGGCTGGAGCCTGAACCTATTGAGAACCCTGAGGGAGGTTGTTATGATGTTGAACAACCATCATATATTAGTCGTACGTAAAACCTCCCAGAATAGGATTATAAGGGATAGACACACTACCAATAGGTTGATTGACTCTCGATACGTGAGGTTGTTATCCACTCACAATGGGCTCAGCAGACCTCGTGGAAGCATTGGGATGTTTTCCTCGAATAGTAATAACTCACGGAGATGATGTAACCACACTAATGGATGGTGCAGAGGAAGCCACACAAACAGTGTGTTGGGTTGGGACAGTCGTGACAACTATTTGAACAATGGGAATCGAGGAGGATGGACCCAACACAAACGACCCTGAAGAAGGAGCCGCAGTGCTTGACCATAACGAGTTCCGGTACAAATATGAAGCACCAGAAATCAACTCTCCCAAAGTACGGTAACTTACTAGGAGTGGCTAAGAGGAAGTCTGAGATGTCTCATAAGGAAATTTTTTGGGAGGGAATTGATATTCCCTAGTAGATATGAGAGGCTATTCACTACTAATAGGACTCTAAGCATCCATGTCGCATGAAGACAAGTTTTCAGGGAAAAGCTAGCGAGTGGTGGAGGGAAAAGCACATGATAATGGTGTCACAGGCGGGTCCAAGCGTCGAGGGGAATCTTCTCTTAGAAAGAAAAAAGGATCTGAGGGCTGCCACTTGATATCAAATGGCTCCTCAGGGGGAGACCGAGTGGAAAGAGGTTGAATTCTTGGGATGACGGCACGTTCGAGGCCTTGGGTCTCAACAGATAGGTGTCTCATAAGAGACTTTGGGGAGAGACTCTTCACCACGATGTAATGAAGAGGAGGATGAAACAGGTGGTTCCGCCACGGTGACTTTGTCTCGGAAGAAGAAGAGAAAAGAGATGATTAATTTGAGGCTTTAACAACAATCATTAAGGAATTACTCATGATTCGACCAAGAAATAACTTAATGTGCATGTGATGTAATCGTGGGCAATCAATTTTTTATAGCATTGAAACAAGACTCTGCCTTTTCATGTTTTAAGAGTCAAGAAAAGGACAAAAGGTGACTCTAGTCGCTTTCAGTTTGAACGAGCTCGAAAGGACAAGCGCTCGTTGATCTTTTCGAATTTAAAAAGTCACAGAAAGATCAAAATGACTATTCAGGAAATCTAGGCAAAATGGTGTACCAAGCTCCCGTGAACTGCAATATACACCTTGGAAAATAAATTTACAAGGACTTAACATACGTGCAGGCAGTCTCCTCGAATTTTGTGTTCGATGTATCACGGTTATAGGGCGGCAAACTCGACTTCCTATGGATAATGGGTTGCAACCCGAAAGGGTCTCCCTTTATATATGCGATGGTACGGGGAGCACAAGTCCATACTAGCGTTCTCTAATGCAATATTGCAAGCAACAACTTCTAGGTTTAATGACGCCGAAACACATTAATAGCCTAGACCTCTAAGTGTGAGCGTTAAGTTTCAATGCTTCCTTAGGTTGATTGAGTTAATTTTATGGTTTATCTTAAAATTAAGTTTTAGTTTCAAGGCCCTACCAAATGTTACCTCAAATCTCTAGTGTGAAACTATATCAGAGAAATAATACCATTTAATTTCGATGAAAAGCTAACTAAGTGAAGGATAGAGGTTCGAAACAAAGTAGCAGTCAAGCAAATGCAAGAATGACACTTTCCCCTATTCTACTAACATAGCCAATGTAGAAAATGAAAAAATTTCTATTGTCTTTCACTTTCCAATGAAAAATGAAACCTAATAACTCAAAAGAGGACTTTTCATTTCTGAATGAGAAGGAAGAATGCATATTTTGTTCTTCTGTATAAGTCATAAGAAATAATGCAATGCTACACTAAAAAAAAAAATACTAGCTTCAAGTAGCTTTGAATGGGATCGTCAAAACATGAAGAGATGAAATCCAAGGAAACGTAAACACGCACTCAAAACTTGGCATGCATTTCCTTACAAAAAATAAATGGCTTTTAAGTTGACTCAACGAGCAATGTGATCTATGCTCGGGGTGATGGAGGGAGAATCAGACATGCACGAAATGAAAGCTTGACAACCCTACTTCATGTTGGGTATGTGTTATATTCTTTCCACGACTAGCCCCACGCACTGTACATTGCGCCGGGCGCAGCAGGGAGGTCACAAGGGGGGAGGCAGCCCCCACTGTTGGGGTCCGGTTGTTTTGGTGTGCAGACCCACCCATGTTTTGTGCATGAGTTTGCACATGGTTTTGGGGTATGATGGTTTTAGACCCCTGGTATTTTGTAGATCCGGTCAAGGGAACTACGGTTATGTTCTAATCCAGGGTTAATGGATTGGGGTTTATGTATGCTTCGGCATGTATATATATGTGTTGTCACACTAAAAGGAATATAATTAAAAATCAAGCTAGTCGTCACGATTTGGGATCTAGGGGAAAATCTCTGTGTTTATCTGTTTTATGTTTTATGCTCTCGCTATTGTTTATTTTCTGTTATAAGATTCGTGTGTAGATAATTTCTATTCAGGGTTAAAACCTACATTTGGTATTGGAGTTGTTTCGGCTTCAAGGGGATGCCTTTGTTGTTGAGGGTTTTTTGCTCGGGCCTGAGGTAGACCCTGTTCAGTGGGAGATCTGCGAGATCGATTCTTGCGGTGAAAGAAGATGGCGAGCGGCGGAAAGATAGAGATCGAGAAATTTAATGGTCAGAGTTTTGAGTTGTGGAAGATCAAAATGGAGGATCTGCTGGTGGATAAAGATCAGTGCATCGTAGTAGATCCAGGTAATAAACCAATAGCAATGTCAGATGAAGACTGGAAGAAACTGGATCGGAAGGCTAAGAGCACAATACAGTTGTGTGTCTCAAATTCAGTATTTTTGAATGTATTTGGGGAAGCTACGGCGAAGAATTTGTGGGAAAAACATGGGACTTTGTACGAATCTAAGTCTCTGTTGAATAAGATGTTCCTGCGGAAAAATTTGTATAACCTAAGGATGAAGGATGGAGACTCGGTGACAGAGCATCTGAACGCCTTGATCTTTGTAGTAGAGCGGACATGCATGTGTTTGGTGTGTAAAATCTCAGATGAAGATAAGTGCATCAGTTTGTTGTGTTCTCTACCAGACTCGTGGGATAGTCTGGTTATTGCAATAGGTAGCAATACAACTACCTTGAACTTTGATGACATTGTCTCAGCCTTGTTGTTGGAGGAAATGAGACGGAGAAATATGGAGGGCCAGAATGGAGATGCCTTATCTATACGAGGAAGGTCCCAAAACAGAAACAAGAATAAGGTTTCGAGTGGGAGATCCAAATCTAGAGGGAGATCTAAATCTCCTAGAAAGTTTGTAAAGTTATGCTAGAAATGCGGAAAGGAAGGGCACTATAAAAAGGATTTCAGATCTAAAGCTCCTGAGAAAGGAAATGGATTTAATGATGCTCCTTCTACAGAGGCAAAAACCACCTCGGATGAAGGTGGGGATGTGTATTTGGCTTCTTCTTCAAATACACATGTAGATCATGAGTCATGGTTGATTGACTGAGGTGCATCCTTTCACTTCACTCCCCATAGGGAGTGGTTCTGCGAGTATGAGAAATATGATGGTGGTGATGTCTTCCTAGGGGATGATAGGAAGGCCAGAATCATTGGACGTGGAAAGGTCAAGCTGAAGCTGCAAGGTGGAAGGATTAGAACACTTCCTAGTGTTCTGCATATTCCCACGTGTGAGAGAAATCGATTTTACGCATGGCAGATGGATGATGCGGGTGTAAACGGTGTTCGAAAGATTCTGCAATTTCGTGGGCTTGGGGAGCACTGGTATTAATGCGGGGAGTTCGAACTGGAACTCTGTACAAGCTACAAGGTAGCACAGTTATTGATGGGTGTAACAGTTCTGTGGTTCCTGAAAGTGGGACAGAAAGCCTAGCTGTGTCTGGAGAAAAGACCATGCTATGGCATCAAAGGCTTGAACATATTGGAGAGAAGGGCCTTCGGATACTGCATAGAAATGGTATGGTAGAAGGTATGTCTAATTGCTCTCTGGATTTCGATTTCTGTGAACATTGTGTATATGGGAAGCAGAATCGGGTGAGTTTTCTTTCTAGTGCTAAGAGGGTGAACAAGATATTAGAGCTTGTGCACAGTGATGTGTTTGGACCTATGTTGGTTCCATCACTGGGTAAGTCTGTGTACTATGTTTCATTTACAGATGAATTCTCAAGTAATACATGGATATATTTCTTGAGGAAGAAATCTAAAGTCTTTGACAGATTTAAAGAATTTAAGGCTCTGATGGAAAATCAAACAAAAAAGAAGATAAAGGTGCTAAGGACAGATAATGGTGGGGAGTTTTGCAAGAAGGAATTTGAAGAGTTTTGTAAGAAGTGTGGTATAGCACGATAGAAGACTACTCCAGACACACCTCAGCAAAACAGAGTTTCAGAAAGAATGAATAGAACACTGATGGAAAATTCAAGAAGCATGCTCAGTGGTACCGGGTTAGGACAAGAATTCTGGGCAGAGGCAGTGGAGACTGCATGTTACTTAGTTAACAGATCACCTTCATCAGCGTTGGAGGATAAGACCCCACATGAGGTATGGACTGGTTAGAAACCCTCTCTTTCACATCTAAGGGTATTTGGATGTGATGCATATGTACATGTTCCAAAGGAGAAAAGGACCAAGTTGGATAATAAATCTGAAAGGTGCATCTTTATTGGGTATAAGGATGGTTTAAAAGGTTACAAGCTTTAGAACCCGGAAACAAGGAAGGTTGTGTACAGCCGAGATGTGGTGTTTAGAGAGGTGAAATATTTTCTTAAACATGAAATCATACCAAAGGAACCTGAGAATATAGAGTTTGATCTAAAGGAGGATGAATCAGACTCTACAACAGAAGAAGTTTCAGAAGAGGAAGAGCCACAAACTCCAGCTTTGAGAAGATCAGTTCGGGAAAGAAGGCAACCATAAAGGTATAGTCCATCTACTTTCTGTTCAGGTTTTGTCTTAACTATAACTGATGATGATCCCAGAACCGTCAGGGAGGCAATAGATTCCGAGGATGGAAAACTCTGGAAGGAGGCCATGGTTGATGAAATGGCAGCCTTGCACAAAAATGAGGCGTGGGATCTGGTGGAGTTTCCAGCTGGAAGGAAGCCCATTGGGAGCAAATGGGTGTTTAAGAAGAATATGAACATAGAAGGAAAGGTGGAGAAATACAAAGCTTGGTTGGTAGCAAAAGGTTATTCCCAAGTGCCAGGAATTGATTTTGATGATATTTTTTCTCCTGTTGCCAAAATTACTTCCATTAGATTACTTTTATCTGTTGCTGCTGCATTTGATTTTGAGGTAAAACAGATGGATGTGAAGACAAAATTTCATCATGGGGATCTGGAAGAGGAGATCTAAATTAAACAACATGAAGGCTTTATGGTGAATGGGAAGAAAGAACTGATATGCAAGTTAAAGAAGTCTCTGTATGGGTTAAAACAGTCACCAAGGATGTGGTATCAGAAATTTGATACCTATATGTGGGGACTTGGCTTCACCGTAAGCAAGGAGGATCACCGGTGGTTTATTTTAAATTAATTGGTTACCATGTTATTTATTTGGTCTTGTATGTGGATGATATGTTTGCTGATTGGAAATGACAAAGAAATTATCCAAGATTTGAAGACCCAATCAAGCTTCAAATTCAACATGAAGGATCTTGGTGCTGCAAACTATATTTTGGGCATGGAAATTAAGAGAGATCGGGCAAAGAGGAAGCTCTGGTTAAACCAGAGGAAGTATGTCGAGACTATATTACGGAGGTTCAATATGAAGGATAGTAAACCGGTGAATGTTCCTATTCCTATAGGTGTAAAGTTGTCTGTTGAACAGTGTCCCAAGACACATGAAGAAGAGGAGGATATGTCCCGTTTTCCATATGCAAGTGCAGTGGGTAGCCTGATGTATGAAATGGTGTGTACTAGACCAGACATTGCACATGCACTGGGAGTATTGAGCAGGTTTATGTCAAACCCAGGGAAGGAGCATTGGATAGCAGTGAAGAAGGTTTTCAGATATTTACGTGGTACTAGTGATTATGGCTTGTGCTACCAGGGAAGACCAGGATTGGAAAGAATGTTGGACATTCGTGGTTTTGTTGATGCAGACTGGGATGGAGATCTGGACCAAAGAAGATCTACAAGTGGGTATGTGTTTAACCTATTTGGAGGCGCAGTCATTTGGATGAGTAAAAGACAGTCTGTAGTGGCGCTTTCAACTACAGAGGTAGAATACATAGTAGCCACTCATGCAAGCAAGGAAGCAGCTTGGTTGCAGAGATTGTGTTTAAGTATGGGGTTATACTGTGCCAGTTATAAGGATAGACTGTGATAGCCAAAGTGCAATATTCTTGGCTAAGAACCCTGCTTACCATTCAAAGACAAAGCACATTGATGTTCAATATCACTTTGTTAGAGATATGGTTGAGGCTAAAAGGGTGTTGTTGGTAAAGGTGGACACTTTGAAGAATGTGGCAGATGCATTGACGAAGTCTGTGAGCACTCAGAAGTTCTCTTGGTGTAGAGAAACAATGGGTGTTGGAGAATTGGCCCAATGACTAAGCTCTCCTGTGGCCCCCTGTGGAAAGAAAAAAATAAGTGGGAGAATGTTGGGTATGTGTTATATTCTTTCCACGACTAGCCCCACGCGTTGTACGTTGCGTCGGGCACAGCACGGGGGTCACAAGGGGGGAGGCAGCCCCCACTGTTGGGGTCCAGGACAGCGCCCCAGCGAAAATTGTTTTGATGTGCGGACCCACTCATAGGCGGACCCACCCATGTTTTTTGCATGAGTTTGCACATGGTTTTGGGGTACGATGGTTTTCGGCCCCTAGTATTTTGTAGATCCGGTCAAGGGAACTACAGTTATGTTCTAATCCAAGGTTAATGGATTGGGGTTTATGTATGCTTCGGCATGTATATATATGTGTTGTCACACTAAAAGAATATAATGAAAAATCAAGCTGGTCGTCTTGATTTGGGATCCAAGGGAAAATCTTTGTGTTTATCTGTTTTATGTTTTATGCTCTCGCTATTGTTTATTTTATGTTATAAGATTCGTGTGTAGATAATTTCTGTTCAGGGTTAAAACCTACATTTCACGTATAGTCAACTGAAAAGACCAATCAACCACATAAAAGGCTAAACAATGAATGACCAAACTGACTCATAAACAGATCAGACACCCAACAAACATGTGACCAAGCGAATGGTTCGAAACACCTAGAAACCCTAGGACAGATAAGCCGCATTGTTTGAATGAGAGATAAAAAAACTGGAATGAAAGAGACATCCAAGTCAATAAACAAGATCTATATGGATCAATTCAAGAAGAAAAACCAACCTAAAGGATAAGACACGCTAGAAAATCAGTGCAAAAGGCCCAAAATAAATCTTACAAGAATCGGTGCAGCTGTTCAGCAACATTTGGCGTCGAGCAGGCAAAATCATGCATGTGTTAATGACAACTCGCGCAGATGGGTGCAACTGTCAAATAATCAGCAGCGCCAAGGAAGGAAAGAAAGGAAAAAACAAAGGGATTGCTGAGAAAAAACAGGCTTATCACTCTAGAAAAATGCTAAATGGCTAGAAGCAATCAAATAAGCCAAAAACAACAAAGAAATGACAATTCGGCCAAAGTTGGACAGACAATCAAAAATTCAAAACGAACAATAAGAGACAGCAGGCATTGACCTTCCCAGTATGGTCTCCAACTTGTTGTGCAAGAAAATCCCCTCCGCAGATAGAGGTTATCCCTCTAGCCCTAGGGTGGGTCTAGCAACAAGGGAACATGTTGGTTTCTAAATTCCTATTTTATAAACGAAACGCAGATTGGAATAGATGTCCTACCTCAATCCTACGCTCTTGACGTAGCACGTTGCAGTGATCCCTCGATATTTTTTCTTCAAGCCTTGCACTATGTTGGTAGTGATATACACACACCTGCACAAATATCAAGAAAACACTAAAAGCATATGAGGATACATATTCATTTACGACTATCTAACTAGTCAAGGAGAGTCGGAAACTTTGAATATAAACATAGAAAAAGATGGAACTAGAAATCAGTCATGTCATATTAATGTAGAAAATGAAGTTTACAACCTGTGCCTTGACGTTGTAGACCTCCTTTGACGAATTTAGTCGGGCATGTCTCCGAATCATTCATTCGTCGTTTTGGCTCAAAGAGGTGAAAGGCTCAAACTCTCTCTCACAACTATGCACTATCCTCTGCTATCTTCTGCACGCCAACTGTTGGTCTATTCTAGCTAGCAGAATCAATGGGATGAAGAGGAATTTATAGGAGTGGAGGAAGAGCTTTGGGATCCACTTATGGTGGAGGAAAGGTCTATCCCTTTGGGAAGTTGCATTTTTGTAGGAACTACAAGGCCAAATGGAGAAACTCGGCCACATCCAGTCGAACAAACATAAATGATTCCACTCACGAAGCTGTTAGATCTTAGAAGCTTCGTTTCCATATTAAAAAACCTTCCAAAAGTAGCTCGGCACGGGGGTCCTTCAGAGACAGAGCGACCACGGCGCGAGGATATAATTACACCACAGTGTCGACCCAAAATTTCATGTTTTTAAGGGTCTACTTCAGGAATAGTCTATAGAGATCTTGTTCCTTGAATGTTAAGGGATGCAATGACATTCATTATGATGTGTGACAATACAAAGGGGTCGCTATGATAGTCCTCCAGTATTCGGAATAGGGAATGCAGGGACGATGACAAAATTTTGTGTAACAATGGGTCCGGAAAGCTCGAGACAAGAATAATGGGTTCGATATACAGCGTGAAAGAGAAACCTTCATAGATGCAAAGAATAATTGTATGCACCCTGGAGCTTCGACATCAACAGCGTAGAGACAACTGATTCCAATGAAGAATAAACCCAAGGAGATTATTGAATCCCATGAAGTTGATCCATCCATTCTAACATCTTTCTTGCAAACATGTATGAAATTGCTCAGGGATCAGAAAGTTGTGGAGGGATTGCAGGATCTGATTGGAAAATGCGCTGGTAAATAAGACCAACAACTAGAACAGCGTGCGGTGAGTAAGGTCTATAAACATAAGAAAAGAACTAACATAGAAATGCGGATAACTGCGTAGATCGGCAATTATGAAATGGACCAAGTAATCCTTGATCTTGGGTCAGATGCCAATGTTTTTCCAAAACAGACATGGAAACGGATGGGGAGACCTAAGCTGCAATGGTCGTCGATTCAGCTAAGGATGGAAAACCAGCAGAAAATCATTCTTGTGGGTTCAATACATGCCATCAGCGTAGATATTGATGACGCAAGTGTATTGAGTGATTTTGAAGTTATTGATATTGTTGATGATAACAATCTGTATCTTGCATTTCTTGGGTTTGATTAAGCTTATGACATGAATGCTATAATCAATTTGAAAAAATATAAATATGGTATTTTAAAAGAATGGTACTAGGGTCGTTGTGCCTTTGGACCCCTATGAAGGTGCACGCTATACAGAACCTGTCCAACATGAATATGGTGATGTTGATATTGATTAGATCTATAAGATCACTGTGCAAGATGAAGATTGGATTAATCTTACCATTTATGGCAGAATAAGTTGGGAGTGTTATAGTTCATTTGTTTCCGACTCCAACGAGGAATTGGAACACTGGCAGAACCGCTTGCATTAAGTCTCTACTAAGCGGTGTAACAGAGTTACCAAAGCACTGCGTTGTGTCACATCAGAGGTATGTGACTTGCCTTTTTATGATGGAACTAGGAATGGCGTCTTATTCCTGGAAGAATTTGAGCAGAAGATGCCTGAAGAACAACGATATGAAGCTTTGGACTTTTTCTTGAGGTCCACTCCAACCCAATGATGGGGTGCGCACAGAGAAAGCTTAGGAGGGTGGAAGGAATTTTGCAAACTGATAAGGCTCAAGTTTGGTCATGTAGACATTAAGATCGTAGATAATTACAATGGTGAAGATGATCCTCGCGAGAATTTATCTCATTGGACTGTAGCTTGGGGCGAAGAACCTCAACCTGAATGGGTGCATATATTCTTCCATACCTTGGATACGATACCTCAGCAGTGGTATCTTAAAATGGAGTTGCACCATGGAACCACAGATTGGTATGAGATGACGGAAGGTTTCTTATTGAATTATAACCTCGTCAATGGATGGGATTGTATTAATGATTCTCTTTAAGAAATCAAAGCACGAGTACTCCGAATTACCGTTGAGCCAAGGACTTTGGTATGGCCTGATTGGACTGCGTAGTTGGAACAAGCCCAAGAATGTTACAATCTGACTACGGAAGAAGGTGAGGAGGATCTGCGTAATTTCAATATTCATAAATCGGAAGGACAACATGAGGTTGAAATTCCTTAAGCATAGATTCCAAACATAGCATAATCTGTCAATACTTAGCAAGTCAACATATGGTTAGAAGCGGAGCCCAAGTTCACAAAAATTGGGGACTACTGGGACGATGACACGGTGAGAAAGGTCACTGAATTGTTGCATGAGTACCCGGATCTATTCCTGATGAATTTCTCTGAGCTGAAAGGAATTATAGGAGATTTGGGAGTTATGCACATCACTTTGAATCCTGATGCAAAGTCAGTCAAGCAGCGCCCATATCGTATGAACCTAAAATATAAAGAAAAAGTGTTGGAGGAACTCGAAAAAATGCTCGTTGATGGCATTATTGAACCAGTAGAAGAGTCTAAGTGGGTTAGCCCTATGGTGCTTCAGGAAAAGAGAACTAAGGGAGAAATAAGGATTTGTGTAGATCTCATAAAGTTGAACAATGCATGTGTTCATGATCTGTTTCTGGCACCATTCACTAACGAATTTTTGGAGAATGCGGGAGGGCGGGATGCCTACTCCTTTACATATGGGTTCTCAGGATACCATCATATCATAATTGTGCCGAAAGATAGGACCAAGGCCACCTTTGCTACTAAATGGGGCTCATTTTAGTACACAGTCATTCCATTTGGATTAAAGAACGTTGCAGCTATCTTTTCCAAAGTCGTCGTTGCAGCATTTAAAGAATATATCCACAAGTTTATGGAGGTGTATTTTGATGATTGGACAGTCTTCGGACTGTTAAAGAAGCATGTCTCTAGTTCACGTTTAATGTTGGATACCTACAGGAAATATCAGATTTCCTTGAACCTGAAGAAGTGTATTTTTTGCGTGCCATATGGTATATTATTGGGGCATATTGTCTACAAGCAGGGGTTGATGGTAGACCCTACGAAGATCGTTGTGATGAACAATTTGGAGCCACCGACAAATGTGAAGCAGTTACGCACGATGCTTGGGCATACAAGTTATTATAGGAAGTTTATCAAGGCTTACGCAGATCATTGTGCCGATGGAAACAATATTGAAGAAAGACGTCAAGTTATGTTGGGATGATGATTGTCAGAAGAGCCTTGATGTACTGAAATAAAATATGGTAACTGCACCTATTCTAGTTTTTCTAGACTGGAAGAAGGAATTTCATGTACCTGTCTATGCGTCTTGCATAGCTTTGGGAGTTCTATTAGCACAGCCAGGAGAAGTTGATCTAGATCACCATGTTTCTTTTGCAAGCAGGAAGTTTCCTAAGGCGGAGCGCAACTACTCCCCCACGGAGCATGAAGAACTGTCCATGGTATATGTGCTGAAAAAATTCAGACACTATCTATTAGGTGCGCACTTCAAAATGTTCACGGACCACTCTGATTTGAAATAATTGGTCAACAAGCATGTGTTGGGGGGGAATATTTTTCGATGGTTATTTTTGTTCCAAGAGTATGATTTTGAAGTAATTGTCAAGCCTATACATTTGAATATCGGACCCGACCATTTGTCTAGGATCAAGGCAAGCGAAGAGCTGACGAATATTGAGGAAGGATTACCTTATGCGTAGTTTTTCGCTATTCGGGTTGCAAATGAACATTTTCTAGATATCATTCAGTTTCTGACCATGGGCGTTGAACCTGCAAAGTACACTATGCAGCAGAAGAAACAGATGGTAGTAAAGGCAATTGATTTTAATTTGATTTCAGGACATTTATACAAGATGGGGGTTGATGAGCTTCTGCGGAGATATGTTCCTGAGCATGAGCAACCCAGTATTTTAGTTGAAGCACATGGAGGAGTTGTCGGAGGTCACTAAAAAGGGAAGGCCACTGCGCAGAAGAGTCTACGAGCTGGAATTTGGTGGCCTACAATGCATAACGATTCGAAGGAATATTGTAGCGCTTGCAATGTTTGTCAGAGGACTGGTAGATCTTCGCGAAGGGATGCAATGGCACTTCACGCTCAAGTTACTTTGCAGGCATTTGATAAATGGGAAATTGACTTCGCGGGATCGATTGATCCACTTGGGAAGAAAACAGGTGTGCAGTACATTATTACTAAGACATATTATCTTACTAGATGGGTTGAGGCACAACCGGTGAAAAATTGTAGTGCAGATACAACAGTGAAGTTTATTTTTGAACATATTTTGTCACGATTTGGGTGTCTGAAGATCTTGATGAGCGACAGGGGTACAAATTTCTTGAATAACACTATTGAAACATTGAATGCGTAGTTCAAAATGCATCACCAGCAGAGCACGCCATATCACCCACAGGAAAATGGGATGGTTGAGGCCTTTAACAAAATTATGGAGAACGTTTTGACGAAGGTGTGCAATGTCAACAAGGATGGTTGTGATCTGTGCATTCCTTCAGTTTTATGGCATACAGGAATACCTATAATAATTTGACAGGTCAGACTCTGTTCACAATAGTATATGGATAGGAAGTTGTGATGCCGATGGAATACATTGTGCCTATTCTTCGCATCGTTGAAGATACAGATAAGGCGGACTGTGATATTATGGAGTGGATATTGGAGCAACTACTCACACTTGAGGAATATAGGTTCATCGTCGGGTTTCACCAACAGGTAGAGAAGGAGACGGAAAAATTCTAGCATGACAGGCATATTAAGCAAAATATGTTCAAAGATGGGGACCTAGTTATTTTATGTGACAGCAAGTTCATTAAGTTCGCAAGCATGTTTCGGACAGGGGCATAGTTCAGCTCGAAAATATGAATGGATAATTGTTCCCTAGATATATCAATGGCAGAAGTTTGAACTTGTATTGGGATAACTCTGTCCATGGAGGTTCGCAATGACTATATGGCCGACGAAGAGTCTTAATGCTCCACGCAGTTGAAAGAGAGCATGGAACTATAGACGATTCTACTGAAGGGTGGCTTCATCGCAGTCAGAGCACTGTGCATTACGTGGGAAGATGGAAAAGACGGAAGACACTGTGTCGAGGGAGGATGGACTGCGCCGAGGGAATGAATCTGACAAAGTTTGTCCAAAAAGTGATAGTTGGAACAGGAACAGTTGATTTGACAAGGACTTGGTCGTTAAAAGGAGCAGGAGGGATGTATTTAATGAGCATATCTGGGTGGATCTGCCACCAAATCTGCATTTATGAGGCATACCTAAAGGATATCATGGAGTTTGAATTTGAATTTTTCTATAAATCAGGCATCTCGCTCCACATTCAAATACTTTATGCTCTAAGTATTAGAATTGAGATAGTGTGCCTGCAAGAGCGTCGAGCGATCCGTTGTATGTCTGAGTACAACTTTGAAGTGTTTCGAGAGCAATTGATCAGAGCAGGTCTCAGGTACACAATCCGGCAGGTTTAGAACACAATGACGCCTATGCCACCAGCAAATGTCACAGGTTCAAGGTCGCCCAGGAAGAAAACCACCGCGAGTGCAGCTCTGTCCAAAAATCCAAAGAAGTTGGTGTTGAGAACGTTGCCGAGGAAGAAAATTCCAAAGGAGAAAAGGACTAAGGCGACCCAAGAATGGCAGAAGCAGGTTGTTAAGGTAGAAGAGTCGGACGAAGAAAAAACTGCACCAGGGAGGATAGTGGACATTGATGCAGAGGAGGTATAACCTATCTATAGGTTTCCCCCTTACATTCCTCCATGGAAGTCGACAAGTGCAAAGCCTAAAAAGGATCTGGACGTCATCAAACACAATATTTTCATGCCATCATTGCCAGAAGAAGTACTTGTTAAAGGGGATTTTTTGGGCAAATTTCCCCAATTGTAGATGGAGGAATGGGACTTTAACGATCGCAGCAAATACCTACAGCTCAAGACGGTTTGATATATAGGCTCCACTTATTATGAAGCTACTGAAGTAAAAATATTGGAACCAATGAAGTGGGTGGCCGGTATCCAGGATGCAGGGTTGTTGAACATGTTATATGTTCTACACTTTGGGCGAAGCATCATCAATACGATTTGTGTGCAGAACTGCTAGCCCTGGTGCACGATGATTTTTTATGGTTGGAGAAGAGAATCCCTATTGACGCAATATTGATAAGGAAGATAACGAAGTTTCCTTGTCTCGGCTTAGACATCGCAGAAGCATTTATGGGCAAGGATCAGGACAAGAAGCTAGCAGACCAGATGAAGCAAGATTACGGTCTGACGAAGAGAATCAGGGGTTACTCGATTAACTCCATCACTAATATATGTGTGTGTGTGTGCGCGCGCGCGCGCTCTTTTGCATGCACATTTTAGCAGGAAAAATCGTGCGGAAGTGTTGCACAGAGGAGGTTTTTGCGTCGGTAGTATCTTTGGTTGTGGAGTGCAGTAAGGGCGTTGTTTATAATTGGGCAGGATATCTATGCAACGAGTTCTTAGCTGACTGTCGTGAAGCTCAAGAGGAGGGAAAGCAATTACACGACACGTGGGTATTTCTCTTGATATTGTTGATGGCATGGAAGGAGCCTGAGGAGTCGTATTTCTCCTCTGTGGACCCATATCTTTGTGAGGTTGCGTGGTATGCCTTATGTGGTATTCAAAATATCTGACCCGGGTAATGGAAAACAAAATATTTTGGGTCGGATTCGAGATGATCTTGCGCATGGTGATCAACCAAAAGCCTCGGTTATCACCAGGTATTTTGAAATAATATTATTAGGTCATGAACTTCAAATCATATTTCCACCATATACATATCCGAGCGAAGAAGGACCTTGCTGGGGTCTGGTACGAGTTGTCGTACCTGGTGACAGAGGAAGATGTTGCAGCCATAGTAAGAAAGTTGGCCAAGTGATTGGTTGACTCTGCCCACTGAAGTCGCAGAGACAGAGTAGGCAGGGACAAGTGGCGTGATGACTAGTAGGAAGATAGGAAATAAGGACACCAACAAGCCGACTAAGCATGTCTACTTCGCAACAACTAAGGAATCAGAAAAAGAAGTTGAGCGGGAGACCGAACCAGAGGTTCTAGAAATAGGAGGGGATGATGATCGTGGTGATGATACAATTACGGATCCATCATATCCCCCCTCCCCTTTTATTACTAAGAGACGATAGCCACAAAGCAACACCGCGTGGAAGAAAATGAAGTCTAGTAGGACCATCAGCTCGGAAGCAATGGTCCTCACTGAGCGAGGCCTCGATGAGATAAGAGACATTGTTCGACATGTCACCGAGCATATCTGGGGTAACATTTAGGACCAGTACAAGAAGGTACTGGCGGAGGTCCATGAGGGCCTCAAGGAGTTTCAAATGAAAACGAGCGCAGTCCAAGCTGCAAGCACAATAGCAAAAGAAATGGAAATTAAAACTGATAGTCGCGCGGCACCGATCCCTACGGGCACATTATGTTTTGATACGGCAGTGCATTGGCAGAACACATGGCTCAAACTTGTTGCGTTGCCTCTACATACATTGCATGAGTTCCACCAGGGAATTACTGAAGAACAACATATCAGAGAGCAGTGTGCCCTATTGGTTATCCAATATGTTAATAAGGAAAGACAGAGGATGGCCGAGGAAAAATGGTTTTTTGTAGAAGAGTGTGATCCAGGGATTGCGCAAAGACAGAAGTTGGAGGAAGTCATCTCCAAGGCTTGCAGCGACCTACCTCAGCTCACCCTGGCAGTAAAATATTCTAACGTCGAAGTCGACAAGGTGTGACTCGAAATGCAAATGAATATATTCAAGCTGCAAATGCAATTGCAACCCTCCACTCCACTAGAGGTCTAGGAGCAGCTCGCAGCCGAGATCAAGGTTTCCCATGATAAGATTGACTGAACAGTACAGGAATGCCTTCAATTTTTGAAAGACTTTATGGATGTCCAGGCCTTACTGTAGGAGGATCCCCATGTGCAAACGATCGAGAAGGAAATCCGCGAGAAGTTAGAACAGATGAACCATATTAAGTTCACGACAAAGACTTTAGCATCGATACAGCGATATACCTGTCTCCAATAAGGTAAATTTTTGCAGGGACAAATCAATGAGCTACACAAAAAAGAACAACTTATCACAGCCAGGACGCAGCCATGGGAAGCCGAAGCCAGTCAGTTATCGCAAATTGTCATTAAACAGCTGAAGGGACTGCACTAGACACAGAAGGATATTGCAGCCAATATTACAGGGGTAGCTACTTAGACGTTGTTGAGCCAAGTCTGAGAAGAAGAACATTAGTGCGCCAAAGCATTTCCACCTCTTAAGGATGCCTTGAGTGATATCAAATCAAAGATCGAGAGTGCACCAGTAGAGTGATTCAGGACGAGTCACAATTTTGTGTTGGGGGGATGTTGGGTAGAGTACCCCTCGAATGAAATATTTTGAGAAACACTCCGCAGATCAAGGAGCGGAGCACACAACGCGAAGTTAAGTTAGAGTCTTAGGGGCTTTGGGGGTGGGTCAAATCCCCTTATTTTGTAAAAGAATGAGAATATTTTTTATATATTGAGCTCTGCCCATGGTTTCGGACCATGGTATTGTAAATGTAAGACTATATAAGGAGTATAGGATAGTCTTGATGATAGAATGCACTTGGATGTAAGATTATTTTGAGTCTGTGTTCTTTGGTTTGGGTTAGAGAAAAGGCTCCTGCAACTGAGTGCTCAAAGATCTTAGGAAGTCTGCAGCTGAGTGCTCAGAGATCTTAGGAAGTCTGTAGCTGAGTGTGCAGAGCGGAACTGATTGTATTGAGAATATCTAAGCATTAATGAAAGACTCTTGAAGACAAATCAGTTTTTGAGTTTATGTGTTTGTTTTACTTGCAATTTATTTTATCTGTGTTGTTTTAATTATGATTTCATCGCAAAGTCCTGGTTATGGTCATTTGTGCTATTTTATGCTTGTTAAAGTAAGATTGCGTGGTCTGCAAGTTAATTCAACGGAAGTGTGGAACTACGACTGTATAATTAGTAGATATGTTCTGCAAAGCTCTGTCAAGTATTTAAAGGAAGATAAGCCATAAGCCACACTTTGTTGTCCCTTTGGATGCAAAAATTCTAACATCCCCCTATATTCCCTCGAGTGAGACTTCAATTTGCGCAACAAATCGTTGTTGAAAGGGCCGGTAATGGTGGGTTTTGTTGGTTCGTGCAGCCATATCTGAACCTGGGTCTAGGCCCCATCAATCCAACATTGTGTACTCAGTATTTCTGTGGTTTATATGCTGGTTATGAATGTGTTTTATGACAGTGAAAATGTACGGATATCATCATGTTTTGATTTGTAAATCAAATTTGAGCAATGAATCTGACCTAATGGATGATAATGCACCTAATGATATAAGGCATCATTAGGTCTTATCGATTCTCAAATAAGTATGAGACTCGTATGCTCATATTTGTTGTTTAAACTTTTATAATGCATATTTGTGACATGTTTGAAGAACTTCCTATCATGGCTAGTAGGGGTCCAGTTAATTTTATGTTCAATAATCTGCATTGGTATCATTGTTTCTTTGTTTCATTCCAGTTTTGTCAATTCCATGAATTTGTTGACAATGGTTGGGTCCTAGCCCTGGAATTCAACCTTAAATCTTGTTTTCGTTGGCATAACGCTAGTAGAAAATACTGCAGTCGCACTCATGCAAGCTCTTGGGAGCGACTGGGACCTACAATCACTTAGAAGGCTTGGCAAGGGAGTGACTAGGAATCTGGGTCCTTGATTTCCTGAGTTTCCTTAGGGGTTGGTCACCTGGAAAGGTGGGGTAGCTCCTGGGGGTTTTGTTGGTTTTGTGGATGATCAGTTTGGTTGTGTTTTATCAGTTCCACTTCCTTAAAGTGGCCTAGGAGGTTGAATCAGATCATAATAGCCTCTCATCACATGTTTACCACAGTGGACCGATTAACTTGGGTAAATGTGGGAGGAGGGTGTTAAACGATTGGGTTGGATTGAGAAGGAGACTTTGTGGGGCATCCAGAGAGGAATTTCATTGTCATTTACTCTCATTTTGTGGGCACAGAATCGGGGGTCTGAACTAGGCCAAAGCCTTTCTGGGTTTTGGTGGGTTATTTGAGTGGAGGTCGAGGTTAATTTCCCAGAATTTTCTGAGCACCAGAACAGAGGAGGTCCAAATAACAGATCTACATCAACAAGTAATTCAGTTTTCCAGAGCCAGCACAGAGTTTGGAGTGGAATTGCCTTCACATCATCTAGGCCATTGTTTTCTTCACCTAGGACTTATTTATCTTGCCTTTGGCAAGCCCAGTTGCACTCGCTCCATACTTATGGTGTACCCCCACTGCATTATAATTAAATGGCTCAGCTTGGCTCAGTTTTTGGATAAATTTCTAGGTGTTTACTTATGTGTGTAAAAATTTGGTGTGCATATGCTATTATGGTTGTTTATCACTATTAATTTTCCTTTAGGGATATTACAATGGTATCAAAGCTCATAAACTTGGCCCAGCCTGTGGGAGAAGCCTCAGCCTATGAAACCAGAGGACAGAGATACAGAAGAAAGGAAAGACAACTATATATTAAACCTGATCCAAAAACCCTTGAGCTTTTCCCAAAGCCTCTTGAAGATTATCCACAACTTGTCTAGGGGTATTGATGATTTGAGGCAACAAAACAGCAGTAACAACAAGGGAAAGGGCATTCAGGATGACATCCATTTGGGTGAGGGTGAGGGTACCTCGCACCACCAGGAAGCAAACCCACCCAACGTACCTCATGTCTCTAGCACACCACCCAGGTCGACTATCCATACATTTTTAGCATCAAGTGTTGAAGGGCCACAGGGACAGGAGGACATGCCCATGGGAGACTATTTTGTGGAATACCAGTCCTATGGGGTTGATTTCATAGAGGCCATTACCTTCAAAGACTTATGCCAACCTAAGGGAAACAATAGGAACAATGGGCAGAGTGGTGGAGGCTACACACATGGCACTGATTTGCAGTGCACAGTAGGAAGCTTATTCCTTCCAACTTTTGATACCTCGCCTAAGAACTCAGCCAGGGCATGGGTTGAGAAGTTGGATGTCTATTTCCAGTGTAACCAAATGACCGAGGTGGAGGAGATTAATATTGCCACTCTACACTAGGAGAGGGAGGCCCATGATTAGTGGTTCAATGGGTTGACCATTATGGGGCATGCAGGAGTTACATCCTATGAGGATTTCACACGTCGGGTATTGGAACGCTTTGAGAGGAGAGACCCAGAGGAGCACTTTGGAGAGTTGATGCGACTTAAGTAGACCGACATTGCAGAGACATATATCTTTGAGTTTATGAGGATATTCAAGATGGTGTCAAATTTATTGGAGGCCAAGAGGGTATTTTTGTTTTTCGATGGGTTAGCAGAGCCATTGAGGGGCTTGGTGAGGTCCAACAAGACCACCACTTTACAAGATGCATTCAGTAGAGCCCGATATTTGCAGGATGCTCTTCCCAGGACTAGAGCATAGGTACCCCACCAAATCGATCTTCCAGCAAAGTGGAAGAAACACTAGACCCCCACCACAGCGAGATACTCAGGGGCGTGGGCAGTTGGATGATGAGCCCAAGAGGGACCTTCGTAGGAGGAAGTTGTGGTTCACTTGCCAGGAGCCATGGACACCAGGGCATTGGTGTACCAAGGGCAAGGCACACTTCATAGAGGTATTTTATGACAGTGGGCCAAAGGATGATGCAGAGCAGGAGATAGGTATTGGTGATGATGAGCCACAAGAGACAGGAGGAGGAGATGGAGGGCCACCACCCCCACCAGGAGGAGCACCCTTCTTGTCTGTAGCAGTGGTTATCGCTTCACTTCAAGGAGTGTCGAAGCACCTTAATTTGAGGATCAGGGGCATGGTGCAGGGACAACATGTTTCAGTGTTGGTAGATAGTGGGGCCACCCACAATTTCGTAGATGCGCATATGGTGGAAAGGAGGGACATATGCACGAAATCCTTTGAGGGATCCTCGGTCTTGGTATCAAGAGACCGTACCATGCAGTGCACTAGATACGTTCACTGGATGACAGTGGTGATGCAGAACTATTCTATGACGGACCATTTCTTTGTGGTTGATTTTCAAAACACCAATGTGGTGCTTGGTGTGCAGTGGTTGTATTCTCTTGGGCGCGTCACCACTTACTGGAAGAATTTGGAAATGGAGTTTGTAGGACCCGATGGGAAGATACTTCTGTTGAGATGCATGCACTCATACCCCCACGGACAGTATCAACGCATAGGATGGGGGCAGACTTGAAGCATGGGGATATAGAGTGGGTCATGGAGCTCGAGATATCTGATGTAGGGGGGAAGCCCCAACTATCACCTCTAGACATCCAAGCCATTCCAAACAGGCACCCAGCAGTGTTTGGAGACATTCCGTCGGGACAACCCCCTGATAGGGGGTTTGAGCACACTATTGAGCTAGAACCATGGGTGAAAGCAGTTATCACGACCCCATACAGGCATCCCAAGGCCTATTGGGATGAGATTGATAGGGTTATTCATGAGTTGTTGGCGTTAGGGCACATCAGGCCCAGCTCTAGTCCCTTCGCTTCATCAATTGTCCTGGTGAAGAAGAAGGATGGCACGTTGAGGATGTGCATCGACTATAGATCCTTCAACAAGAAGACGATAAAGAACCGATACCCCATCCCCTGCATAGATGAGCATATCGATGAGCTTAGAGGAGCCAAATACTTCTCTAAGATAGATTTATGCTTGGGTTACCATCAAATTCAGGTGGGGGATCAGGATATCCCCAAGACAGCGTTCAAGTGTCACTATGGTATTTTGAGTTCTTAGTTATGCCCTTTGGGCTGACCAACGCTCTTACTACCTTTCAATCTTGCATGAACCATGTGTTCCGCAAGAAACTACACATATTTGTACTGGTGTTTTTTGACAATATCTTGATCTATAGCAGGACGTGGGAGGAGCACCTGCAGCATCTCAAGGAGGTGCTTCGCATTCTGGAGGGACACCAATTCTATGTGAATTTGTCCAAGTGTGAGTTTGGTTTGATCGAGATGCTCTACTTGGGGCATATCATTGGGGAGGATGGAGTGCGGGTGCATGAGGAGAAGATTAGAGCCATCCTGGACTGGCCAATTCCCCAGAATGTGACCAAGATGAGGTTATTTGTGGGCATTTGGAGATACTACATGAAGTTTGTAAAGGGCTTCTCACAGCTGGCATCACCCCTCATAGATTTGACCAAGAAGGGGGCATTCGCATGATCTGACAAGGCACAGGCAGCATTCGAGCACCTCAAGGAGGTGATGAGCAATTTCTCGGTGTTGGCTCTACCCGATTTTACAAATTCGTTCACCTTGGAGTGTGATGCATCAAGTGATGGCATTGGCATTGTATTGTCACAGAGAGGCCGCCCTATAGCTTTCGAGAGTCGGAAGCTCCTTAGTCACGAGAGGTTGTACTTGATCTATGGCAAGGAGATGTTGTTCGTCATGCATGCACTAGACAAGTTCATACAGTACTTGGTGGGTAATAGGTTCAGAGTGAAGACTGATCATAACAGTCTTCTCCACTTTCTGGGGCAGAAGGGCCTCAACGACCAACAGCAGAAGTGCGTCAACAGAATTCATGCCTACGATTTTGACATAGAATATGTCAAGGGAAAGCATAACGTAGTGCCAGATGCCCTATCCAGGAGACCTGCGACACTTTCACTCATGAGCATCTACAATGATTGGATGGCACAATTGTTGGCGGAGTACTCCAAGGATCGATAGGCATGTGAGATCTTGGAGGGTACCCATGGGGACGAGCGCTACCATGTGATGGAAAATGTCATCTACTACAAGGGGCGCATTTATTTGGTTCTTGGTTCGCAATTGAGGGAGAGGATTCTCCATGCAGGGCATGATTCACCATTGTAAGGACACCAGAGGTTCCTGAAGGTTTACAAGACAGTCAAGGAATGTTTTACTAGGAAGGGCCTCAAGGGTGACGTGTCAAGACATGTGCAGGAGTGTGAGGTGTGCCAAAGGATAAAGGGGTATTTAACCCATCTTGTTGGGCTACTACAGTCGCTTCCCATTCCGTAAGGGAAATGGGAAAGCATCACGATGGACTTCATCATAGGGCTACCCATGGTGCAGGGTCGTGACTGCATATACGTAGTGGTGGACAGGTTGACAAAGTATGCCCATTTCTTTTTTATCCCCACCAGATACTCTGCCTCGCAGGTTGTAGAGTTTTTCTTCAAAGATATTTTTCGATTACATGGTCTTTCCAAGACCATAGCCAATGACAGGGACAGTTGCTTCATGGGGGCATTTTGGCAAGAGACTGGTGGGCACTTAGCTCACTCCCAGTACCAACTACCACCCTCAAACTAACGAGCAGACCGAGATAGTCAACAAATGGTTTTGAGGGATATTCAAGGAACTACATGATAGGGCAGCAACGAGCGTGGATGAAGTGGTTGCACCTGGGGGAGTATTACTACAATACTACCTACCATATGTGTTGATTTATGGTAGCATTGGATGTGCTTTAGCCTTGTAATTTTTTATATAGGCTAGGACACATGTATTCCATAAAACCCAGAAATGGTTTTGGAAAATTCCACTTAGAGATGATTTAATTAAAATAATTAATCGTTTTTTTTATGTTTTCATAAGTCTAAACTTAGGGAAATTGATTAATTAAAGGGTATTAATTAAACTAAGTGTGAATCTTCTAGATAAAGTCATGGATCACCTCCAAGTTAATCTTACCCTTGATGATGTTTTAATCTTGGTCGTTGAAGAGTCAACAGAAGAATATAAGGAGGGTGAGGGGCCTATGGAAAATAAGTTGTGACACTTGAGCCATTGAGCATTTTCGAATTTGTGTGAGAAGACAGAGCTTTTGATCAAGGATCAAATCACTAGGGCAGGGTTTGCTAAGAGATTGTGATTCAGTGATCAAATCCAAAGAAGAGCAAAAGCAGAGATTGGCTAGGTGGACCAAGAGTGCATTTCAGGAAGAGGCAGAGTTGACGCAGAAAGGGACAGCGCAGTTTTCTGAAGAGGTGACGCAGACTCTGCAGGAAATCACGCAGAAACAGCGCAATGTCTCTTGGAGTCAGTCCGGAGATAGCTAGAGGTTGGGGTTTCTAAGCCAGGAGGGCCAAAAATCCAGTCTTAGATCAGCTAGATCAGTTGCAGAGGAAGGTGACGCAGTTCCTCAAGCTTGCCCACGCAGGCTTACGCAGTTCCAGCGTAGGCAATCACGCAGAGGTAGTGAGGGCTTCACTAATGCTGTCAGATCAGCCAGAGACTTGCAGAAGTGAGGTATATCTCACATTTCTCACCAAATTGCCTAGATTTCTCTGAAAGGTTTGTCGGATGTTGGCACCCTATGCTTAATAATACAAACCCTCATAACTGTTGCATTGGTTTTCCCAAGTTGGGTTTTTCCGAGGACTTAGTCCAAAAATAATTGTCACATGTGGATGTTTTTCATTGTATTTTGTTCAGATTGTTTTCAGCGCTTAGATTTATTCCGCAGCATTATTTGTGTAGACTACTTCAGAAATTACTTTGATATTTCACTATAATGAAATAATTATGAAACATAATAGAAGAAGTAATTCAGATTTGTTGCAGTAGGAATCCGGATCTAGGATTTTTCACAATATGTCCATCAGTATGTTTGTTTTTTGTGCTTTATATGGGTATGATGCTTTATCTTTTGTTGACATTGTTTTTGGAGAGAGTAGGGCCCTAAGGGCCAAGGTTTGGATTCAGGAGAGCCAAGATATCCTCAAAGTTGTCAAGGACAACCTACAAACTACCCAAAATCAGCAGAAAATGTATACAGATAGGCACCAGAATTGAGAGGCACTTTGAGGTGGGAGACTTAGTCTTTTTGCGCCTCCAACCATATAGGCATTCCACATTGAAACAGAAGGGGGTCGAGAAACTACAATCGAGGTTTTATGGGCCCTACAAGGTGATCAAGCGGATTGGAGAGGTGGCATATGTGTTGGAGCTTTCGCCTAGTAGCAAGGTGCACAATGTTTTTCACATTTCATGCCTCAAGAAGGTATTGGGACAACAAGTGACAGCAGTCATGGAGCTACCCCCATTGGATTATGAGGGTCACTTGGTTCTTGAACCTGAGGCTATTTTGGAGACCAGGGAAAGGAAGTTGCGGAGCCTAACTATCCTGGAGTATTTGGTGTGATGGAGGAATCTACCAGATGAGGATGCCACATGGGAGGGGGAGAACATTCTACAGCACCCCGCATTGCAACTGCTTGGGGACAAGCAACATTTGCGAGGGGAGAACAATGGTATCCCTTCTAATTAATTTCACCCAGCGGCTACACCAGTTTTGCAATTTTGGCTAAGGCATAGCAATTTGATGTTTTGGAGTGCTTAACTTAGGGAAAAGGAATTAGGAGGACCACACTTAATTAAAATTAGATAAGGGAGGTCCCAACATAGGAAGAAAAGAGAAATCGAAGTGGTAGTGGATGGTGGGGGCTACCCCAAAAGAAGAATACACGTGCCTTGAGCAAACTCGCACTTTTGGAGGGAGAAAGACTAAGGTGGGTCGACGCATGGGAACCACATAGACGAGGGGGAGTTCAAAGATGAGTAGTGAGAGATGCATCATTTTGGGATCTTTTGAACCTTTCCATATTGAACCTAACTAGCATGCTTGATTTGTTGAGCCAAGTCTACAAGTGTTGTTCAGCACATGAGATTCTCATGGAAGATTCTCACCCTACCTTCAGTGGACTTCGAGGGCTAGCCCAAGGAGGAGAACCTACATCATTTGGGAGATGTTTCGAACTTGACATCAGCGCATTTCGTGGGATTTACTTAGCCATCTAGGCACAGAAGAGGGAATACGCATCACCTAAGAGGAAGGGTTATGGGGCAACAAACATTTTGAGTTTTCCAAGAGAGCCTTGGACCATTTCCTACTGGAGAGTTGGAGTGTTGGGCAAGCACATTCTTGAAGGCATTTTCTTGTAGCAGTGACACCATTCCAGGGACTCTGTGGGCCTACGCAGAGGGAGTCTTTGGGCCACACATGGGAGCTTAGGGGAACAGACAACTGGATTAGATAGAGCTAGAGACTTGGTGGGGCATCCAAAGAGGAATTTTGCCAACATTTATTATCATTTTGTGGGCGCATCACAGGGGTATTTCCAAGTGGGCCGAATTACCCAACAAATGGAGGAGTACGTGGAAATTGGGAGTCATTCCGAGATCTAAACTAGGCCAAACCCTTTCTGGGTTTTGGTGGGTTATTTGAGGGGAGGTCAAAGTTAATTTCCCGGAATTTACAAAGCACCAGAGGAAGTCCAAACAACAGATCTACATCAACTTGCAGTTCAATTTTTCAAAGTCAACGCAAAGTTTGGAGCGGAATTGCCTTCACGTCATTCAAGTCATGGTTTTCTTCACCTAAGACTTGTTTAGCAAGCCCAAATGCACTCACTTCATACTTTTGTTTTACTCCCACTACCTTATAATAAAATGGCTCAACTTGGCTCAATTTTTGGATAAATTTTTGGGTGTCTACGTATTTGTAAAAATTGTGTGCATGTGCTATTATGGTTGTTCAGCACTGTTAATTTTCCTTTAGGGATATTACATATAGATGGCATTTAACTACATAATAATGCAGTTTCATCTATAAGTAGCATAAAGATGCATGGTTTCGTATATTTTGTAACTAATTTAGCATTTTACATGTTTTAAATTTCATGGAAAATTTTAGGGGCTAATATTCGCAGGTGGGCTAATTTTCCATGATTTTTCCAAAAAAAGATTCACCAATTTCCATTTTTTATAAAAATGATTCGCCCAAATTTTATAATATAAAATTATTTTACATTAAAAATCGCCAGCATTATATAGAGAGTATATATAAAATCATTACAAATTTGAATAATTTTACAAATACATAAATAAACATTTTATAGTTTTCATAGGAAGGACTAGTGAAATTCGCCAATTTTTGAAACTTCAAGATAATTTTCCATCCTTTAAATTTTCCATAGTTTAATATAGATGCATTATAAATATAAAATAAACACCGCTCGCATGTTTTTTTTGGAAAATGACACTCCCACTCTGCTCAATACTCCGACAACCTTGATAAGAGAGAATAGCAATGTCTCTAAAACTGAACTATCATAAAGTGAAGCACACCATAATGAATCGATAAGGAAGAAGCAATGAATGCAAATCAATTGATGATTAAACTCACAAAACTTTGGATACCAAATCTACAAACAAAAATGCCCAATAGAAACACCAATGATAAACTATTCCTTTGTACATTGAATAAACCATAATACACTTTCTCTATGGATCATTAGAGAAATTTTGAGATCTAAAATGAGCATCCCAAGAAAAATGTACAACCAAAATAAACCTTATAAGAACCAATAAAATTCAAAATGATGTCAACTATAGGGAATGATTCACCATTTTTAGAGTAAAATACTAAAAAAATAATAAAATAATAAAACTACTTTTTCAACTTATCTATTTAAAGTTTTACTCAAATCTCAAATGAGAATACTCATTGGATGCAAAAGTTAATTCTTCATCCAAAAAGTATTTTCATCCAAAAGGCACTGATGTTGCATATTTTGTATGGACTGTGCTACACAAAATGAAAAATACATGAAAAAACATTATTGCAATCATGTTTTTCATATATTTCTCATGTTTTGTGTAGCAAGGTCCATCGAAAGTATGTAACATGGATATTCCTTGGATGAGAAATCAAATTTTGCATCCAATAAATATTGTCACTCAAAATTTGAGTTAACCTATAGAAAAATAAATTGAAAATACAAGTTGAAAAATAAATAAAATAAAATTTCTTTTTGCCCTCTAACATTTAATATAATCTAATCTTATTTTATTATTTCCACTTTTATTTTATAATTTCCTTAGAAAGCTCATTTTAGACCTCAAAACTCCACTAATGATTGAAAACTAAGGATGACATGATTGACATAGTAATGTACATCAATATTAATCAAATCCCACTAACACAATTGGATTTTGAGAGTTTTATTTTATAAGACAACCAAACTTTGAAATTCACTATTATCAAGGGACACCAAAAAATAATCGACCATGTAAAGTGTTGGTGTGACCCAAGCCAAATACAATCCGCAAGTGATTTTGATGACTTAAATGTCCCTGGATAACAATTTATTAAACCAAAATTTTATAACCAAGATTACAGCAACACTAGTCCTCTTTGTCATCCTTAACTCCAATAAACATCATTCAAAAGAATTTTGAATAATTGATTTGGCAACATTGAATAAACAAGATCTAAAGCAACCATCATTTCCTCAATATGCTTATTAGCATGCACTTTCAATTAATCTCCAATTTGCCAAGTAGAAATGCACTACCATTTGTGTGAATTAACCTACAACAATATATACATTTTTTATGATTCTCCAAATCCATAATTCTTACACCAATAGAAGGGAAATGCACACTGCAACCTACAACTTGAGTGGAAGATCTCCAATCTGCATGTGTGTCATATGCCATGTGCAGCAGTTATTTAACAAACAAACAAAAACAATGTGCAACACTTATTTAACAAACAAACAAAAAAAACAGTGTCAAATAAAACCTTTAAAAATATATATATATATAATAAAAATACATTATATAAAGTATTATGAAATTTTTAGTTCAATTCTCCAATTAATCCATATTTATATTAGAGCAAGGGTAGTGCATTTAGTGGCTGTAGCAATAACAGACAAAATCAACACCATATCACTTGAGTACAAGACAGACCCAATTGCCAATTCCACAAGTCACACATACAAACAAAAATATAAATATTGAAGTACCATAGATCCATTTTAAACCCAAATCTTTAACATTTAACGATTTACACCTATTTTTTTTTTTAATCCCTCTTGCCACTTAATATAACCACGCTGGAATAAGATCTATTCTAGTTATGTCTGTAACACTTAGACAGATATTACTAATCTCTGACTATAGTTTGTGAGTGCAATGACGTTGACCAATATCTCAAATGAGTGTCTTCCATAGGCAAAGCAGTATAACTTGGTAAAAGAGCAGAACAAAATGTACAGTCAACCAAAAATGTCTATTCCGTTGCATATGCTGCGCTATAAAAATGAATGCTCATTTTTTGATTAACACAAAATTACTCCAGCAAAACATAATGTCTGCATCAGATCCACACTCCAGTTTTAACTTGGAATTTCCCCAAGCCCTTTTATAGGCCATTCCACCTTTAGTTTCCTACAAGCTTTGAATTAGTGTGATCCAGCCTATCGAGAGATAAGTCACTTGGCTTGATCTGCTTGCTCTGTGCACAAATTGCACAATTAATAGGAGGAAATGCCCCATAATAATCAATGGCATTTAAAATATGCCCATCTCAAATTTATGCAAAGAAGATTTTGGGTCCCTGGTCCCAAAAGGTTGATTGTCATCGACAAATTCCTTCAGTAAAAGTCCAGCGACTCCAGTTTGTATTACAATGAACAGGTCATTTTTCTTAAGCCTGACATCTTTTGGCATCAATTACTTCCTTCAATTTCATTCCAAGAGCTGTTGCTAATGGCGGAGGCACAGCATTGCCAATTTGGCGGTGCTTGCTCTGAATAGTACCAAATAACTTGTAACTGTCAGGGAAGCCCTACAAAAAGAGACAACACCAACATTAGAACTAGAATTTCAAGAAAAATGGAGAACACCAATGGACCCATTGGCTTAAAGTTAAAACTAACGGTGACAAAACAACTTACTTGGGAACGAGCACATTCCCGAACAGTAAGAATGCGATCTTGTTCAGGATGGAAGCACAAGCCTACTTTGCCCATGGGCTGTGGGTCTGTAATAGAAGTAGGAAAGTTCCCTTCCCAGTCCAACCTCCCAAAGAGACCTTTCCACTGATTATGCCGATCCGCAGTGTTTGGCAGGCACCATGGTATCAAATCCACCAGTTGCCCTGTGGATAGCTTCACCTGTCCATCCACCCACAAACAACAATGCCCCTTCATCAGAATTCGATACTCCATGACATACAAAATCGTCAAGTCCATCTAGACAATGTCGTTTTCTGTAAACTAGACGTACGAATTAATTTTACAAACCTTCTCTTCTGGAAGATCCCGCCAATCAGCCCCTGGACGTTTCGGGATACGCTGGCACCGGATATAATTCAACTCATTCATTTCCTTGGATATATGATCATAAAGGATAGAATGCTGACCACGTATATGCTTCTGAAACCAGGATGCTGGGTCATTTCCGTACTGCCAACCAGCAAAATTACAATGGTCAAACAACAAATTAATATCCCAATATTAGCTGAATCGTATGAACATGGGCTTTAAAATAAGATATTTTTAGTACATTCAAGAGGCCTTCATAGAGGCTGTACAGTAGAGATCCAGCTAGGATCTGAAGAACCAATGATATCTTGATATACTGTCTAATGTGCAATGATAAGCAACTGATTTGGCGTGTTGTTAACGACTACCTTCAACGATATAATAATAAATCAAACATCTAAAGGAAATCTAGCTGTTGATATTTGAAAATATCAATCAAACTCTACACCCACTATCCGGTAAGTAGGTTGTAACACATAAACTGCATCTCATTATCTGATGGCTTCACAAGCCTTGTGAGGAAATTTATTAGAATACACAAGGATGAAATAAAAATGACTGTATATTTATATACTATAGGCAGCCAGCCATTTTTCCCTGAACTACCTCTTAATTACGCTATTACAATTTCACGACTGTCTTGAGTTTCTGCCAGCATAAGATTACCTTTGTATTTTGCAAGGGGCAAGTTTTTAGGATTACGAGGGAGATTAGAAAACAATACAAGGATAGCAGGGTAAGAAATAGAGAACCCCTAGTTATATTAGAGATGTTTTTTAACTTCAAAACATCATTGTTAAAGAGTATACATACAGCAGATAAAGACACCCCTGTGCCATGAGATGAATGGCACAGAATATATATATATATATATATATATATATATATATATATATATATATATAAACGAACAATTTATTAGCACTTTTAACTTGCCCATAAATGCAATAGAATTAGGAGAGAACGTGAATATCATATTTTGTGAATATCATATTTTATTTTAGAAGTTGTTTATCGACATAACAGAATAGTCTAAATAATAGTTTCTTGCCGGAATCTGGTAAAAAACAATTTAAAAAATCAGATAGTTGGATTGTTTGAATTGTGTTTTTTTATGGTAGAAATAGATTCAGCACCATCAAAAACCCTTAGATCACTCAAAATACTGAAGTTTAAAAGTTGTAACCAAGATTTTCAAAAATCTTTGCCAAAATTTTTTATAAGATTTTCAAAAATCTTTACCAGAACTTTTTATAATCTTACCAAATTTTCTGGGTAATTGGAGTGTTTGAATTGTGTTTTTTAATGGTGGAAATAGATTCAACACCATCAAAAACCCTTAGATCACCTAAAATACTGAAGTTTAACAGTTGTAACCAATATTTTCAAAAACCTTTACCAGAATTTTTTATAATCTTACCAAAATTTCTAAATTATTTTATAGATTTTTTTAAACAACTACTATTATTCCATTCCATTTCATTAATAAAAAAAATTAATCACAATTAATCCTGCTTAAGTGGCCAATCTAACAACATATTATCAGTAGAAGCCTCCACCACTATATACCCATCTCCAATCACATAATTTTGATGTAATTGTTAACGCCCACTGAGGGAGTTAAGCGTAATAAAAATAGATTAGAAGAGGCCACGACCACTACAGACACACCTCCACTCGCATAAGCTTCATAACATGTAAGGATTTTTGCACCTACCTGAACCAATGTGGAATACAGAGAGGATAGAAACAGATTTTCTGCAATGTATAATACAATTATAAACCTTTGCAAAGAAAACGGAACTGTTTAAAGATTTCACTGCAATCATGTCAATCTCGAGAATAGAAAAAATAGGTGAGACTTATAATTGCGATAACTTACTTTAATTTCCAGCTTGTCTGCGCCATTGCCGACTGGAGGCAAGTCACCAATCGTATCCCTAACTGTAATGGAACGAAAAGGGGCACCTCCTGCAGCATCTCTAACAGCAGCATACTGAAAGCCTCCAGGCAGTGATATCTTAGTTTGCGAACTTCCAAAGACATGCATAGGTTCCGGCCATTCAGGGAGTGATTCCTGTGGGGAAGCTGCCCAAATAAAAGCCCTTTTCCGCGATTGTGAAACACCATAATTTCCTGCTTGAAGAACTCCAAAACGAACCTGCCAATCATCATCCATCAACCATATAAAAATGCATCAGGAAGTTTCCCGTTTTTACCAAAAGAGAGTAACTCTTACAGCACAGGCTAGGCAGATCATAAATGTCACATCATTGTTGTGCAATATGAATAAAATAAAAAAAATAAATATAGATTCATCTTCAAGCATTACATTAGCAATTTTTTAAATTCATCTTAAATCATTACATTAGCAATTTTTTAAAAATGTCTGTCACCACCAATTATACTTGAAATTGAAATTAAAGTAGGTCTATGCTAAGCTAATATTTATTAAAAAGGATCTATTTATGTTGCTGTGTTTACTTTCAATTGCAATTACCTATTTTTCTATGTTATAACTTTCAAATGCAATTACCTGGTAACCCATCTCCAAGAGTGACGCCAGGGTGAGTCGGAATGTTTGACCTTTGTTGTAAGACACAAAATTCCTAACATTCTCCAGAAGAAAGAATCTCGGTCGAAAATAATCAGCATATGACAGAAATGCTAAGATCATCTCACATTGTACTTTACTCCAAGCTCTCTGATTGAATCTATTCATTCCAGAAAATCCCTGACATAAAATTTAAACATTGTCTCAGAACCAAATTTTTCAAAGATTTTTGGAATAAGTGAGAATCCAGTAGCTGTTTCTATGGCATGACAATTTTATTTATGACTCGTACAAAAGGCTATATATTAACAAATGCATAGAAAGATGACATGTCTTAAAAACAAAACTATTCAACAAAGAACAAACATCAGCATGTTTAAACTAGCATTTTGTTCATATATGTAGTTTTAAAATGGATCTATATATAAAAGAGATCGAATCAAATTTTTTTTAATATAATATTATGTTCAATATTTTGTTTACTGGTAGAAACTCCTCTTACTAAGTTGTAGAGCACCTCACTACTGTTGCAACTACTCTTCGTGCAACATTGTATTTGAGGCACCATTCTGAAATAAATAAATAAAAGCTTTATGGGAAAGTTAAACATCAACATTACTGCACTAAAATTCAAACAAGAGTGAGGTGGCAAACTGATTACCTGACAAGGTGGTCCACCATTGATAAAATCCACTTTCCCGGGCATGGGCAGGTTTCTCCTTTGCTCATCAGTCAGTTTTGCAGCTAGCTCAGCAGCCTCTGTTGTAGAAATGCAATCCTCCTTATCCCCTCCCTTTTCCATGATGGACCTACCAATGCATTATTCATAAACTATTAAACACTAAAAAAAGCTTGGGCCATGAGAACAAAGGTAAAGAATTTGATCTGAAAGAGACACAATGACCATGTTTAAGTTTTTGTCAGATGAATCTAAGAAAAAAAAAAAGCATGAACATGCTCCTTAGTTTGACCATGTTTAAGTTCTTGTCAGGTGAATCTAGGAAAAAAGAATCATAAGCATGCTCCTTAGTTTGAATAATCAAGTTATAGGAAAAAGGAACCATAAGCATGCTCCTTAGTTTGAATAATCAAGTTATAAGCTATATGTATATGGCAAGTAGTTAGAAAGTCTAAAGTTAGTGCTACGCATTAGACTCACACTTCCAATAATAATTTACCTCAGTATAACATTGCAATTATCACAGAAAACCTCCGCTTCTGGATGGTTTAGCTTGAAAGCCTCCGCAGCAGGCTCTTCGTACTCAATGGCCCACTTGGTGAAGCTCACTCCTACAAAATCCAATAAAAGAAATTCAACTGTGTAATAATAAATCAAAAGCAAGTCAACAATAAGTCAACTGTTTACGAATGACTTTTCACAAAAGATGATATCTATTGACGGTCCCCATCTACCGTATACATTTTATGAAGTCCAGAACAGTTTATGGGAATTGTAAAATAGTGATGAAAAGACAGACCATGAATACAGTTAAATTACTCAAATAGTTCTTAACATACTCTCACACATGACTATGTTTTTTGACATCAAAAGATAATCTATGTCACCATGTCCTTTTCACTTGTATATTTTTTACAGCGAAACTTTCCTAAGCATCTTAAACCATTGGCAACAACAATCATCTGCAGTCCTTATTGCGGTTACCTAGACTGATTTGAATTTATTGTTGCATATTATGTGTGCTCAAAGCCTGCATAGAAAACGGGGACACCATAGGTACCTGATTGTTCCAATCCATGTGACAATCCTCCGCATCCAGCAAAGATGTCTAGTGTCGCAAGGCAATTCTGACGTGAACTGTCCATTTTGTCTTGTGCAGAAAGTTCCTCTATAACAGACTTTCCCTTCATCTTCACATCTATATCGACATGAGACTTGCCCTTCGCATCTGACATGCCTTTTGAGGAGCTTAGCTTAACATTGGCAGGCAACTGCAAGCAGAACCCGATAAGTTTCATGCAATGCAGAGGTACAATAAAAATGTGCTCGCCTGTTTTAGAATTAGAGTGAAAGGAAGAGGGAAGGAAAAAAAATTTTAAAAAAATTAACTGCTTACTTGTTTGACAGTACCCTTTGAGGGATCAAAGATACAACTGCACCAGAAGGTGTGGTCCAAAATAACGCTCCCTGATACAGCAGAGAAGTGGTGCTGCCTCTTGACATCACATTTTCCGTGTATGGTGCCCACACTCAGAGTTGCCATCTCCTCGCTATAATATACCTGCACAGGAAAGCGAGTTGAGCTGTCATATTGACTTCATTGGTCACAACTTAAAGAATATAAGGCCTTCTATGTATCCACATTGTATTCAATAAACTAATAAACAGTCTATTCCAAAACCAACTATACTACTATAAAAATTTCGTTTGGCAATGAATTGCAGTACATGATCATCAATCCAAATCGTTCTTTCCTTTTGCTAATTGTGTATCATACTTGATGTTGTCCAAAGCTTGAGTATAAGACAAGTACATGATAAAGCTATCAGATTTTGAAGGACAAAATAATGAACAGTATAAAAGAAAAGCAGGGGATAAAAGTTGGCAATTACCTCCCTTATGTCAGCAGTGTAGGCCTTCTCAGGCCCAACATCCTCAGGCCTGTAAAACCTTCTAACTGTAACCTTTGCTGACTTCAAGTCGGCTTTCTTTGAGCCATTAACAATTTTAATTTCCAAAATTTGACAAATTACATAGGCGCTAAGCCCCTTATTTCTGCCTGCTTTGAATTTTTCAATTTCCTTTTCTCCTCGAAATGATGGTAACTGCAATGGGTCTATATAAACAAAATCATGAAGAAAGTAGTCCACTCCATTATAAGTAAATCCATCCTTGCTTGGAAACAGTTCAAATTCTTTCTTTGCCTCTTTTTCCCTCACGTTGCAAGCATGGCATTGCCCAGTACCCAGGCCTAGAGTGTCAAAGGGAAGGCTGAAAAATGCACCCTTCTCAGGTGAATACATAGACTTGCAAAAGTATCCACTGGGCAATTGCTTCTTCTCTAATTCCTTGGCTTGAACCCTATCAATTTCATCTGCAGCAGCATTTTCTTTCCTGTATTGATACCCCCAAGGCCGTTGTCTGATTTCCACGGTCACAGACCCTTTCACACAATTCAACTCAACATCAACACATTGTACTGTCAAAAATACCTCCCTTGCATCTGCTGCATTTCCAAGAACTGTCTGGAGCCCCCTTTCAAGAAGCCTTCCATGGATAACTTTTGTGCCATTGGATTTCTCAAACATATACTCCACAAAGATTATAGCAGGCAAGTCCTCAGAACCCTCTGAATCAACTAAAACAGCACCACCCACTGCCACAGTATCTCCATGTACCAAAGCACTTTTGTATAAAGGCTCTCCAGAAGGCAGTTTGCCAGAAGATTTCCCAACCCAGTTTGCTTCTTTCCTGGATGATCTGCATTTCCCAATTTTAACCGGAGAGGATGATTTGGGCATATTCTCTGAAACCAAAATAGGATCTTCATTGTCGCTCTGTTCTTGATCTTCCTGTTCTGCAACCTCTTTCACATCATTCTCCTCACACTCATTGGATCCCAGGTCAGAACTTGAATAATACTCTTTCCATATGCGATATATAAGCTTTGTAGTGGTTGCACGCATTTGTCTTGACCGGGCTTCAAGTTTAAGAGATGCCCTTGGATTCAAATTTTTCTCTTTGATTATCGCCTTCTTCTTTGTTAACATCAATTTGGTATGTTGTCTTTGCTCCATCTTGTCAGAGAGGCCAGTTACAAATGCACTTCTTCTAATCAAATCATCGGGATATTCTGCAAATTGCTGCAAAATTATCTGTCCATGGACTACAACGTACCTCTCTATATTTGCCAAGTTTGCTGAAATAAATGTTGGTTCGTTTTTATCTTGTATGGCAAGCTTCCTGATAACATCTGCAAATGAAAGCTTTGAAACACGACTTTGATTCTTCAACATCGAAATGATATTGATTGCGAGCTTTGCAGTTTTTAATATGGGTGTGTACCAAGGAGCATACTGTTTTGAAGGTTTCCCAAGCCTGTACCAAGCTCCATCAGTACGTATTGATATGAAAAGCATTGAAGCTCCAAATTCAATCACCCATTCCTTGATAGCACTCAGATATATGCGAATACCCTGCGGCGTGACCCCATTAGATTCTGTTGAGCTTCCACCGGATTGATTTTCTTGTGATTTAGAAGTATGGCTGTCGGAGTCACCATCCAGACAATACCCACTACCGTCATCCTCTGCCATTATTCCTGAACCAAAAACATCCACATCGGCCTCTGCATTTGGCAACATGGGAAGGAGCTCCAGTGGAACAAACCTTGAATCAGAATTGTACAGAGACCAATCATGCAGCATTCTGCGAGGAAGGTCCTCAGCAGCTAAAATTGGAGTATCATCGTCAAAGAAAACATATTCATCCATCTCATCCTCGGTAGACTTGTAAAATTCAGGCAAAGGATAATCATTAGCAATCTCACTTTCATTTATTTTTATGTAAAATTTCTTCTTCCCTGCTGGGACTCTGCGTTGAGTTTTCAGAGCATTCCAGTTCTCTTCTTCCTGGAGCAACCGGGCAAATTTTTCATCCTCGTCGACAACATCTTCGCCCGCTGAACAAGCAGGTGCCGAAATACCACCTTCATGGATCTTTATACTGCCATTTTTTACCACGTCTCTACAAATGCTTGCATCCAACTTCCTGCACTCACTTTCCAAGGTCACCAGTGCAGGCAATCCCGAGAAAAGTTGATCAGTCCCAGATGAGGTTTGGTCCAAAGCCACCAACTGATTCACAACAAACTCCCCGGTGGAGACAACGTAATCCCTTCCATAAAACCGACCGGTATTATTACCCTTCTTGGTATTCATCGACCTGATCACTCGAGCCACCATGTCATCAAACCCCAGTTCCGGATCCCCTCCATCGGGTTTCGACAGAGCTCTGTAAACCTCGATGCACAAAGCGGCCTTCTCGTAAAACATATCAAAAAACTTCTTGTAGCATCCAGCAGGCTTCACACACATATACTCTGCATACCCTGTGCAAAACCACACAGCGGCCACACCATCCTCATACCCTGTGATGGACCACGACTCAACACGACCAAACCCCTCGCATCGAACCCCTTTCTCTTTATCCAAATCCCCAGATTTGGGCAAAATTAGCGCCGAGATGTAGATGTCCATAACATCCAGCATTTCGACTGCCTGAGACTTCCCCTCCTCGTCATGAAGAATGAAATCCAAGATCCGCCTCTGCGGAGGATTTTCGTTTCCGTCTTCGGCGCTTGCAGTCATTAGAATTCCTACATTCTCTTCATCTACAGTCTTCTCTCTTTTCGCTTCGATTATGCAATCCTCTTTTCTCAGCCTCAGGGCACTCTTCTCTTTGAAATCACAACACGAAGCTGCGCGTTTAGGCAACTTCCTCGTGCTTTTTGGGCCCCGGCCGTCATCGTCTTCATTTCTGGGACGTTTTCCCTTCTGCGGAAGACAGGGGCCGTTTTCCTTCCGCTTTTTGGAGCCCTTCTCAGACGCCTCTGATGAAGCCAAGTAGCTCATGCACTGCTTCCAACTTCGGAACTTCTCTCCTGTGAAAACAAACAAGAAATTTATGTGATAAAAGGACCTTATTTCCAATCACAAATTGGGGAAAAAAATCTGGCTGTAACTTCAGGTACTATCACATTTTCATCGTGAAAAATAAAACTCTGTGAAAGACGAGACGATGATTCAAATGCTTTCTTCGATTCTAAATTAATGAAATTTCAGAACTCTGACTTCTTGTTACAAAATGGTTTTAAATCCCAACCAAGTTCAAATCCTCCAAAACAATTTTGACAACAGAAAGAAGAGTTATGAGTTATGTGTTTGTACCAGAAGGTGTAATGAAGGTCCGGCGAATGCGGCCATTGGGAGCGGTGGTCTGCAGGATAGTTCCTCCCTGCTGTTCCCACTGGTCGTGATTCGGCTCCATTGACGCCCGTGCCTCACTTCAGCTGCTTCCAAACTTCAGCAATAGAGGAAGAAATGAACGACTTGAAGAACACACAAGGTGCGCTCGTATACTAATGGACTTCCTCTGCGCGCGCTCAAAAGGTTGAAATTTAAAATTTTCAAGTTTTTGGCGCCATGAATGCCTTCCCGCCAATGTTATTGGTTGCCCCTCTTTCGCTCGTTCAAAAAGCCCCTTTGAAATGATACCTTCACTTGTATCACTTTCCAACAAACGAAATTCGATTCATTTGAAGGTCAACAAGGTTGAAGAACCCAAACCCATCCCTATTTGGTTTGTGTTAGAAGGTGGTTAGTAGATACAATCCGAGGGTTTTGGGAGAAAGAGATTTTGGGTTATAGTGGTATTTAATTAGTTTGATTTGAATTTATTTCATATGAGTGGAAAGAGTCATTGGGAGAAAGTGTTTTTGCGCTAAAGTGGTATTTACATAGTTTGATTTGAATTTATTTCATTGAAAGAGTCATTGATTTTCATGATTGGAATGTACATGGAGATAAAGGATAATAGTTCTATGGATGAAATTTGTATATCAATATGATTGATTAATTTTATTTTAGTTTTAGTTTTTCAAGGTTAACGAGTTAAAATAAATTTTTCGAAATTCATAATTTATGAAAAAAAAATTAGATAAATTATATAAAAGTTCTCTAATTTATGAAAAAAAGAATTAGATAAATTATATAAAAGTTCTTTGAGTTTGTATGTTTCAAATCACTTATTTGTGGTTCATTATGAGGATAAAGATGAATACTCTGATTTAAGCTAACAAATAAATATAATAGAGATGGAACGGTTAAGACCTAATAGAACTAAAAATATATAATATCATGTTCTAAAAAGTTGCAAAAATATAAAATTCAAAAATAGAATTCTTAAAAAAAAAAAAAATATTTTATTAATTGAAACTTTAAAAAAATAGTAATAATAATAATATTTTACTAATTGAAATGTTAAAAAACATAAAAAATAATAATAATAATAAAAGAGAAATATTAAAAAATAAAATAAAATTATATATAGAAATCAAAAATAATAAAATGAAAAGAAAACAAATGAGAAGTCAACGAAATTAAGAAGACCAAAACAATAGTTTAAGTCTTAATGGAAAAAATATATAATATTAAATTTTAATGAGATGTTAATATATATATATATATATATATATTTTCTAAAACAAACAATGGAGGTATCACGATGCAACAGGGTTAGGGTTTCTGGAGAGCTTCGACTAAGTGTCGCCTCAGGTTTCTCACCCACGGACTACTGGGTAGACAAGACTTGGTGCGTTGATGAAGCTTTTCTTTCCCTATGCATTGAGGATCGAAGGGAGACTTTGCTTTTTTATCTTGTGCATGGGCCCATCCTCTAATTCTCTGTGCATTTGATATGTGAGGCAGTCATGGGAACTCCCGAAGGATTACACGATGTGAAATATTTTCAAAACTCAATAAAGACGCTCGATCTAGGGCATTTTGCCGTTGATGAGCACAACAAGCAGCAAAATGGCGATATATCGTTTCAAAAAGTGGTGGCGGCATAGAAGCAAGTGGTGGCGAGGACTATGTATCATCTGACCATAAAGGCTGAGGATGACGACAAGCCAAAACTGTACACAACCGAGGTGTGGGTTAAACCCTCGCAAAATCTCAAGCGTTTGGAGGATTTTAAGCCTATGGAGCAACCTTCTATTTCCAGGGCCGACCTCGGCGTCAAGTAAGATCTGTCATTCTCTTTCATGGATTTGTTTCTAGATCTTTTTTTACTTGCAGATCGGTTCGCAAAGCAGACAGGTAAGCCAGATCTAGTTATGGGTCTGTTGATGGAACAAAAGCCCACTTCCCCATTTTAGCCCGTTTGCAGGGTTATGACGGAGGATGGATGGCTCGGTGGGTGCCCAAATGTGGATACCCCAGCATCCCCAGATCTTATAACCCCCTCTTTTCAGATTCAGGTCACTCTTCTCTCTTGGAAAACCATGCTTCTATGGGTTCGCTCTTCGAATTTGGTCAAAAACATTTCGCATGCCCTTAAACTCAGATTAGGGTCCCATCTGCCCTTTAGTGATTTCTCTATGGAGGTAAACAGCTAGAGGATTCTTTTCCGCTCTCATTTTATAATATCGAAAAAAAATACTAGTGTGGTTCTAACCCTTTGTCTTCGAGGAGGGGCAATAGGTCAGCCATCTTTTGCTCATGCTTTCTCTTGCAAGGATGTCGTCCATGCACAGTCTCCCAAGAAAGTTGTTCAATCCGTTGAAGCTCCTAAGCCTTTTTTGGTTGATAAATTGGAGGATGTACCCTCTGTAGAAATTTTCCACCCAGCACTTCAAAACCAGCTTCAAATTTATGCAGAATCTGTCATTATCCGCATATTCAATGGATTATTGCCTCGCACCGCAGACCTCTACCAATGAATTCACTCCACATGGACCAATAACTGCAAGGTTGTTTTATGCTTGAAAGGGTTTCTTTATAGTGATGTTTGCTTTCAATGAAGATTATCAAAAAGCCTTAACTCGTGGTCCATGGTTTTAGGGAAAAGCAGGGTTATTCCTCACCCCCTGGTTCCCAAACTTCGACCCTTCTACGACATTCATTACCAAGCTACCTATTTGGGTCAGGCTTCCAAATTTACCTGCTCACTTATGGCACTTTTCGATCTTTCAAGGAATTGGAAACTCTCTGGGTTGCTTTCTGGCAATAGATCCTTCTAGGGGGGAGAAGGGCATTTACACTTATGGAAGAATCTGTGTCGAAATTGGCATAAGTAAAGGTCTACTCGATCAAATCAATCTCAAAGTTGGTGATTTCCATTGGACACAGACCCTGGACTATGAGAATACTGCTTTTCGATGTCAGCACTGCCATCAAATAGGGCATCTTCAGAACTCTTGCACTATGTTCCTTGCCCAAAAGAAGAGAAGCAATCGCAAATCCAACTCTAAAAGCTGGAAACCCTGTGATCTGCCTCCCATGGATTATGGCCTCGCACCGCATACCTCTACCAATGAATTCACTCCACATGGACAATAACTGCAAGGTTGTTTTCTGCTCGAAAGGGTTTCTTTATAGTGGTGTTTGCTGTCAATGAAAATTATCAAAAAGCCTTAACTCGTGGTCCATGGTTTTGGGGAAAAGCATGGTTATTCCTCACCCCCTGGTTCCCATACTTCGACCCTTCTATGGCATTCATTACCAAGCTACCTATTTGGGTCAAGCTTCCAAATTTACCTGCTCACTTATGGCACTTTTTAGTCTTTCAAGAAATTGGAAACTCTCTGGGTTGCTTTTTGGCAGCAGATCCTTCTAGGGGGGAGAAGGGCATTTACACTTATGGTAGAATTTGTGCCGAAATTGGCATAAGTAAAGGTCTACCCGATCAAATCAATCTCAAAGTTGGTGATTTCCATTGGACACAATCCCTGGACTATGAGAATATTGCTTTCTGATGTCGGCACTGCCATCAAACAGGGCATCTTTAGAACTCTTGCACTATGTTCCTCGCCCAAAAGAAGAGAAGCAATCGCAAATCCAACTCTAAAAGTTGGAAACCCTATGATCTGCCTCCCATGGATGATATTGAGTCCATCATTTCGAATGAGGATGATATTGAAGCAGATGTGGATGTAGCAAAGTAGGAGAAGGATAATCCCTCCGGAAATCTTGGGGGCCCAATATTTCCTCGAGTGCTTAGAAGCAAGCACATGACTCCTCCTCCTCCGACTCAGATAAGGAGACTCTACCTTTAGTCAAGAACAATATTCAAGTGGTTTTAACCCACCCACTCCATGACAATTGGGTTAAAGTTTAAAAAAAAAAGAAAAGAAGAAGTCGTATTGAGGATTTATCCCATTTTGGGTAAATTCTTGTGTTTTTCTCTTATGGTTCCCATTGTTTCTCTTCATTGTCCTCTATGTTTCTCTCTTGTGTGCTTCTCGGGACCGGGGTTGATAGTTTATCATTTCCGGCTTCCCCGCTTTCCAGTCTCTCTTGATTTTAATTCTATTTTGTACTATAAAGGCCACCCAGGATCAAACCTCACCGAGGTTGTTGCGCTCGTGCTAGGGGAAGGAGACGCGTTAAAATTCAGTCAGCTTAGGGCTGGTGTGGCCTAGACGAGGTGTGATCCCCGGGTGATTTTGACGGCTTAAATGCCCCTAGGTCTCGAGCCACAGGTCAAGCCTGGATATAAACACAAATCACTTGACAACAGGAAAAAAGAAAAAGAAAAAAGATAAATAAATAAATAAAATAAATAAATAAATAAAATTTATCTCAATTTTTAGTTTACCCATATAGGGAACAAAATGAATAAATATAATTGAGTTATTAGTTAATGAAAAAACATAAAAACATAAAAATCTAATAACACTCAAAAAATGTATATATATTAAAATAAAAAATAACAAAGATAAAATGAAAGGAAAACAAATAAGAAGTGAAAATAAATTTTTTTTTTTGTCAACTTGGCAAGATTACTTTTTCTTCATGTCCAATATATAACTCCGATCGGGGTGGGGAATTGAACCAATGACTTCACATCAATGAGAGGCCAAGGGCCTGATATTGTAGGCCAAGTGCCTGGTATTGGATGGGAACACTGAAATCTAGAAGTGGGTGTAAGACTTCGATGCCTGGGGCTGTGCACCTTAAGGAGCTGTGGAGGGAGTAGGTCAGCCTTGCGAGATGCTCGGAGTCATTGAGTACTAGGACCGAATGCCTGCCTTGGGGAAGATGAGGTCTGAGTCGGGCGCGAGCCTTGGGGCCAGCCTTGGCTAGGGACAAACTGGGGAAGCTTATGCCTGGTTCTGAAAGTGGGAAAAAGGACATAGATTCCTTGAGATTTCCCGGGTGCTGTGAAGAACTTTCGATGCCTACTGGTTATACTAGTTCAGCAGAGGGTGTTGGTCACACATGAAGTAATAAATAATAAATAATATAATATAATTTCATTAAATACTTAACTTCGGGACAAAGTTCCTTGAAAAGGGGGAGTATGTAATGTCCCATAATAATTATAAAATAATTAATAATATATAAATAATTTAATTTAATTTAATAAATAAGTAAATAAATAAATAGTCAAGAGAATAAATAAATAATAAATAAAACATTAAACAATAACTGGAGTTCTAAATAAAATAGTAAATAATAAACTGGAGTCCTAAAACAATAAACAATAAGTAAAGTTAAAGAAAGAATTAATTAACAAAAGTAAATAAATTAACAAAGAGTTAAACTAAGAAACTAATAGAAAGAAAGTTAAACTAAGAGAACACTAAATTAAGTAAAACTAACAAAAAGTAAATTAAACCAAGATAACACTAAATTAAGAAAAACTTAAGTTGCATGTTGACACAACGAATGTGTGCATGTGGTTCCCATTCCATTGTTTGGTCTATTTAATAGACATTGAGGAAGATTCAAAGATCATTCATTCTTTCATCTGTTCTATGGAGAAAAAGGTATTGTGAGGCAAAAGATACCTTGGTAGTAATACGTTGATTGAGGGCTTGAGGGTGGCCAACTATGGAAGGATTACATCCAGTTGAGCCTATGGTTGGTTGGAGAGTTGTCCCTAAAACTTTGTTGCAGTCAGCAGGATTCAACTAGCATTCAACCTTGGAGTCTCAAGTAAGGAAAATCGTCATTACAGGTAAGTCGTCTTGCTCATGTTTCTGAAAATTCCATAATGATTAGTTAAACAGTTTTGGGTTGATTATTCATTGTTTATGTAATATAATTAATTGCATGTTAAAATTGGAGTTGTTACGTAAACAACAATGTTATAGGAATAATATAGAGGGAATTTAATAGGACGATCTACTTACATTTTATATATAAATCACGTGGAGAGAATTCAATTGAATCTTTATTTATAATCTATATAGGAATCATATGGAGGTAATTGAATAGGACCATTAACTCTTTCTGCTCACGAACAATCAAATTTTATATACAATTAAATTATTCTTTTCTATTATAGGGTAAATGGTCCAGTCATTCAAATCATTGATTTTTTAAAGACAATCAAAGTATGAATATCCTTTAAATCTCCACAAACAAAAGAAAAAAATAACTATTACAACATAAAACCTCCCAAAACACAATTTTCCATAAAAGAAATATAAATCACAAGAACCTTTTGTTATAAGAATTGTAGATCTAATTATTGGTGCACGTGTGTATGATACATAATGCCATCTCCAAAAAAACACAAAAATAACATTTTTTTGTCAACAATATATATATATATATATATATATATATATATACTACTTGTGTAGCATTGAATTTAGGAATCATAGCTACATTAAATAAATTTTGATCCACAGTGCCTAATGTCATGTCTTGTTATCTTATTATTAAATAGACATCAAGAAAACATGCACGTAATATTCATAAATGTAATCAAGCAGAGCAAGTATTATATACAAGCAAGTGGAATAGGAAATAAGAAGATTGATTGGAGCAATGGAAGATTGGTAAGTACCATTTTTGTTTTCAGAGGAAAAAAACATTGGTTTGTATATTGTACGAGTACATCTTCAAAATAAACATACATAAAATACTTTATAAATAGAAAGAGAGTGTGCATCTACATGTCTTATATGGGTCATATGGGACTGTGAAAAAACCCAATAGTACTCAAAAGTGTTGTCCATATAGTACAACAATATTTCGCCACAACAGTAACTAAATGTTTTCAAATTTCAGCAATATGTAAAAAACATTGTCCATAAATCTAAGGAAGTTGGATCGTGCCATCCTCTCTAACAGTGTTTTCCTCTATAAATTGAAAATGCATATAACTTGTAGCCTCAGTAAGACCCTTTTTCGACATCGAATTAGCAACAGTCTTTGACTCTCGAAAAATGTGTTGAAATAAGATGTTATCAAAGGATTGTTTAATAATGTTAATGTGGTTGAGCCAACTGCCTAGAGTAGGGGAAGAGAGATATGTTTTCCCCAAAACTCCATCAATGAGGGTCTTAGAGTCCCCATAAACGTGGATAGAACCTAGAGATAATTCCTTGGCAAACTATAGTAGTCCCCATAAATCCAGAACCTTCGCCCTCATGTTAGTTGCAGTGCTTCTATGCCATGATATTTTGCAGTGATTCTTGTTACATATCCTGAGCCAAACTCCACATCCACATATACCTTCATGTGCAACTCCATCGAAATACCCAGCAGGAAATTGCATGCAAGGAGGAATGTGATGTAATGTGACGAAACAATAAATATTTATCCCTTTGTATGTTGATTGTTTGTGTGTCCATCCAAATCCCAATGTTGGTACAAATCATGTATATGTTGATGAGAGTGACTTAAAAAATGTGTCCATTCCTAGCGCGCCATAACTCCCAGAGGATGTAAAGAGGAATGGCCTGGTGATTTACCCCCCTCTCAATCCACCAGCGAAGACAGCATTCAACAGAGAGGAATGCTCTAAAAGGAAAGTGAAAACAAATTAATGTCTAGTGCCATGCACGTGAAGCAATCGATCACTCCAGTAGAATATGTTGGATTGTCTCAATCGAATTTTGACATAGTGTGCACCAACCTGGCCCATGGATACCCCACTTATAAAGGTAAGAACCAGTTGTAAATCCAAGCAACAAGAGGATGGACAGTTGCTTCAAGTTGAAATTGTTTTTCCTCTATGAGTAGCTAAAGGATTCACCACAACCAAAGCTTTATATCTTCAATACCCACTATTAAGATGTAATTTTAATAAATAAACATACATGCACACTTGAGCTCCATAACAATAGGATTCTATGGTATAAAAATGATAACATTTCTTTTTTTGAATTATCATGATATGGAGAATATTTGTTAAAAAATTTCTTTAATTGTCATTATATATAGAAAAATGATAAATGAAGAAAAAAATGTAAAAATAATAATAAGTAGAACATGCCATGAAAAGTATCTTTACCCTTCAATTGTAAGAATCCAAAAAAATCTTCATTTCAAATTGGAAAAGTAATTTTTTGCATGGGAAATATTTGTATGCCCTTTAGTGATGGGTCAAAGAGTTCTTAAAGGGCAATGACCACTTCAATCTTGAACCTGGATCCCTACAATGAAATTAAGAAAATGTAAGAGGATGAAGTGTATACTTGACATATATGGAATTCCAAAATGGAGAACAATATTAATCCATATAGTATTATATATTAAATAACATAGATCCATCTTAAACTTGGAATAAAAAAAAAAAACAAACAAACAAATTACATCTTTAGAAATTTGATCTCTTTCTTTGCTTGATAGAACCAAGTTTAAGATGAATTCAAGATTATTTGTTTTCCTAAATGTTGTCATGTATATATGTACATACGTAAAAAAAATTACCATGTAGATATGTACATACATGGTCATTTATTTTTAAAAGTCACTTAATGATATGTGACAACAATTTTCCCATACTCGGTTGTAAATCACCTTTTTATAGAAATCACCTATGAATATAGTGTATCTCCCCCATATTGAGTTGTAAAACACCTCATAGTGTATATCAACTATGAATTAGCCCCAAATTCGCTATGAGTGTGCCAATCAGAAAGAAACAACAGGGACATTGCAAAATGATCCCACAGGTGGAGAAACTTTCGATGGCTAAATCCTTAGTCTTTGTTGATAAATTAGACCTTCATGAGGTCCTTATTATGGATATATTAGAATCTCATGCCCCTAGATAAAATTCCCCCGTAAACCTTGTCTAAACATGAATATCATCTCTCTTAATCTTCTAGGTTTGGGGAATTCCCCTAAATGGATTTCCCTCAATCACTTGATCGAGTCAATCTGTCGGGCGGTTATTCTGATTCAAGAAACTTTGGTTTTACGAGTTAAAGGTAGGACACTTTTTTTAACAATATGTCATGGTTGGAATATTGTTTTGACTGATGCAAATGGACTCTTGAGGGGCATGGTTGCGTTGTGGTATCCCCATATGATTGACTTTGTGGCCTTCAAATTTTTGTAGGGATTTTGTTTACAGATTTTGTTAGAGGGTCATCACATCATTTCCACATTCTCAATATATACACACCTTACAACTCATGAAAGGATTTTTTCCAAAGAATGGGCAATTATGGTCTAATGAATATTGGTTCATTGATTTTGGTCAAGGACATGAGCTTCATTGTATTTGGTGATGAATATTGGGGATCTCACTATAAAATGGATCCCATGGGGTCATGTTTTTGGGATCTTTTTGTTGATAACAATCTAGTGGATATTCTTCGCTTCCTCTCTCTCCAACCTGAAAAAATGGGTGTTTGGGCCTTGAGAGTATTGCCAAGCGCTTGGATCGTTTTATTGTGCATGAGAACCTTTTGGAGCAATTGGGGTATATGCAATCATGGGTATCCCATGTTATTCTATCTAATCATGCTCCAATTATTCTACAATGTAATGGTGATCGTGTTTGGAAGGGCCTTCTTTGAAGTTCAAGCATTCCCAACTTTATGAACAAGAATTTTGTCAATTTATTCGATGAACATGGTAAAAGATGTTCGATTTTACGAGGCAATCATGGATGGATGTGATTTGTAATGAATTGTAGTAATTAAAAAAGGTGGTGCGAAGTTGGGAGTGTCACACACAAAAAAAAAACAACACTAATGGATATTGATGGGGTCATGGCTCGTCAATGATCCCTCTCTTCCAAGTTATATATCTATGACACACCATCAAATGATCAAGAATTTGGAGGCTCAAAAGAGACATATTTTTAATTACAGGAGGAATAATGGTGCCTTAAGAGTCGTGTTATATGGATAGAAGGAGGCAACAAAAATAAAACAACAAAAAAAATCACAATTTTCCACACAAAGAAGAAGAATAAATGTTATATGGTGTATTGTGGTTTGCTCGGGAGCGAAAATATCCAATTTATTTGACATCCATAGAGAGTTCGTTAGTTATTTTGGGAGCTTTCTCCAAGCATGGGATGAGGTGGACACTGATAACATTTATTCATATCCTCATATGTTCTTTGTGGATGATGACATGTTTGTTGGTGGGTTGATCACGTTTGAAGAGATTTTTGTTATGCTTAAATATTTCACCAAGGACAAATGCCCTGGACCAGATGGTTGGACAGTGGAAATAATTATTCATTTTCTCGATATCATGGGTGGCGATTTACTGAATCTAGTTGAGGAATCGAGGCATGAACGAAATATCTTTGGTGTTGGTCAATGCGACTTTCATTTCTCTCATTTCCAAGTCTTCGAGGCCATCCTCCTTACGAGATTTTTGACCCATTTCATTATGTAATATTACATATAAATTGATCTCTAGGATCATAGTGACTTGTCTAAAGGAAAAACTATCATCTTATATTACCCCTGGAAAAATCAATTTTTTGAAGAACCGTCAAATTCAGGATGTCATGCCCATAACAAAGGAGAGCTTACACTCTAGAAAGGCTTGAAGGAAGGAGACTATTATTTTAAAATTGGATCTACACAAAGCTTATGACCGTGTGGAATGGACTTTCCTTTGGTTGATCTTGCATAACATTGGGCTATCTTTTGGGCTCTTGAATGGATAATGGTGTATGTATCCATGGTTAGTTATGTAATTTTGATTAACTAAGTTCCATCAATTTTTTTTCAAGATTATCGAGGGCGATGACAGGGATGCTATTTGTCCCCTTTATTGTTTATTTTGGTCATTGATGGGTTGAGCAGGAGTATATCGACAACAAAGACGAGGGGGAAATTCTATGGACAAATACTATGGAATTCATATCACGAAAAATGTTTCTATTTCTCACCTTTTGTTTGTTGATGACTGATGACGTTCTTCTATTTGGACATGTTTCCTCGAACCAATGGATGCATCTATTCCACATCATCTTTAAAATTTCTGATTCTTATGGTTTATATGTGAACAAATTTAAAGTGTTTCTCTTCCATGCATCTAGCAATAGGAACCAAATTGAAGATATTACAAACATGTTTTTTGTTGGTACCTCTATGGATTTTGTTTTCAAATATCTTGGCTTCAACTTGAAACTAAATAAATATCTCAACAAATATTGCTAGTAGTCGATTAATAAATTTTATGGAAAATTGACTACTTGGGTTCATAAATGGTTGATGACTGGTGGAAAAAAGATTCTTGCACAATCGATGTTACAAAATATTATTGTATGTTGGATTCATTTGTACTTGTTGCCCAAACATATCATTAGAAAAATCAATGCCATTATAGCTAAAAAATTTTGGTTCGGTGCAAAGGGGTGACCAAAAGTGTTGGGTATGTGTTATATTCTTTCCATGACTAGCCCCACGCATTGTTATGTTGCACCAGGCGTAGTGGGGAGGTTGCAGGGGGGTGGTATCCCCCTACACAGGGTTTAGAGCAGCGCCCCAGGAATCTTATTTTATTTTTATTTTTTATACGCAAACCCAATAATGGTTGGGTGGACCCCATTGAGAAATCTAAAGGGCAATAGTTAGGAATATCTCTCTTTTCTTGATAATTGTTTGTGATATCTTTTAATTTTTATTACTTATTAGCTTCCTCACTTATTATTGTGTTTTTTCTTATCATTAAATAACTACCAAAACAAGAATAACAATAGTACACAAGAACACGTGACATAGGCTTCAAGCTAGGGTCAAAACCTCTCCACATGAGAGGTTAACCCATAAATATATTCTCTTCTTGTAGATTCTTCAATCGACGAATTCCAATACCTTTAGACCAATACCAATACCCTTCCAAGACCAATTTCAACTTTCCTGAATTTTTTTTTTCCTCTGTCCAAGTCAAACCCAGTCAAATCTCTTCCAACAGCACAACTTCGACCCCTAGCTATGGAATTCTAGCCTCTACTGTAGGTCTAAAATTTTTGGACCCATGCAACTGCTACTGCATCCACACGTGTGAGAAAAATTTAGCCTTCCAAGGCCTCTCAGCAACTTCACTTAGATTGCTTCCATGTAAAGGGCTAGTAGGTGACCTATTAGGCTTCTCTTCGAGCAAGTTTGATCTCCTTCCATTAAATTGATAATTTTTACCTTGAAGCAGTAAACTCTAGCCTTCCTTCCTCACACGTATGAGAGATATATAGAGAGAAATATCCCAAGACAATTCTTCCTTCATCCTTCTCCCTCTTCACTAGCCCTATTATGCTTCTCCTTAGCTTGGATGATGAGAAGTGAATGTGTGTCCAAAGGAGGTTAAATTCCCTCCTTTATATAGGATTTTAAGGTGGACGTGGCTCCTCAAAATAGGTTCACTTCTTAGCTGCGAGGCCAACATGGTCTTGGAGGGTATTTAAACACTTTTAAATACAAAAAATATGTTTTTACAAGTTACAATATGCCTGATGGGGTCTTGAACATATGAAAATGACTCTTTTGACTTCTTGACGTAGGACAAACCCTAGAAACACTCATTGGGTGCTTGACCTCTAAAATAAAAGAACTTGAGCATGAAATTCATGCTCTAAAAGTAATAATACATTTTTTTCTTTCATTTTACAATATACAAGAATCAAAAGTACATTTCATAATTATGAAGACTGAACCTAGTTACACATTTTTCAACAAACCCACCCATGGCTTTGCGTCTAGTTTTGGGCATGATGGTTTTTCCCATGGTATTTTGTAGATATAGTCAAGGGAACTACAACTATGTTCTAATCCACGATTAATGGATTAGAGTTTATGTTCTTCCAACAACATTGTATATTTTTTCTATTTTTTAAGAATTCATTTGTAGGTAATTTGTGTACAGGGTTAAAACCTACAACAAGATAAATCTTGTGCATTTGGGGGAAATCACCCAACGGAAGGAGATGGATGGATGGGGCCTAAGAAACATCAAAATATTTGGATGGGCTCTATTGACTACAAGTTTATGGTGCGCATTATTCGACACTAATATTTGGAAGATGATCATTAAGGAGAAATATTTAAAAAATCTTTGTCCATGCATGGTTAAAGGATGGGGTAGGATCTACAAAAAATGGATCCTACATTTGGCGAGGATTTATGAAATTAAAATAGTGGATTATTGGAAATATTCATTGGGAGATAGGTTATGGCACAATGGTTGAATTTTGGTTGGATCTCATTCATGGTTTTTGGTGTAGAAATTATATAATAAACATGTATATTGTGGATTCAATCTGATCTAACAATGTGCTAAAGCTAGATACTGAATCACTCCTACAAATCAATTACAAAATTAAAAACACAATCGCTAATCACATGAAGCAAAGAAGAATCAATCAAGCCACAACACAGATAATTTCCCGGGGAAAGCTTGCTGCTCAAAACCCCACTATATTCTATTGTATATTCGGTGTGGATACATGAAACAATTACATACAACTCTTCTCACAAGAGCCCTCTTGTACTCAACTAATTGTCGCACACTGTCCTAGATAAAATTGACCAATACTAAGCCAATTTTCTGCCTCCCAACAGCCTTCCTTGCTTGCGCAATCCCTAGTGAATGCAATCCCTATTATTTAGGAATTTTTCCCTTCCTTGATTGCGCAAGGATCATGGGAAATCCAATGGGTGTTTGATTGCATGGGTGCAACCCAATAATCCTACAACTGATAGTCAACTTCCCTTTCACCTAGATCTCAACTGGGTCTCCACTGGAACTGACACGCATGCAACTAATAATAGTAAATCCTCGGTTGCATGTGAGATCATTGATTGTGAATTAAATAGTATTTAATTCACTTGATCTCTCACTAGTATATCAAACAGTTACAACTATCACAACTGAGTTTAACTCAATTAACTGAGTTAAACTGATTACAACTTGCATTAACTAATTCACCACTGCACTTCGAACTCTGTTACAACTAGAATTACTCGGCATGCCTCACCAACTACCCTCAACTCGAAATTCATGAGCTAACTGAGTTTATCAAACTCATTTAACTATTAAAAGTTATTTTGAGATTAGATTACATTTTATTATCCATATTAATTAAGGGATAACTAAACTAGACATGCACCAAATATAGCCCACACCAGTGTAGGCGTTGCTAAGACATTTGGTCCCACACTAGTGTAGGTGCTGCTTTGACCTCCTGGTTCCACACTAGCGTAGCTGTTGAAATTTATTGTTGAAATTCAACACTCCCTCTCGACAAGAAAGGGATTATCTTTCACCCCGATCTAGCCTCTATGGTATTCGAATTTGCTCCTGGTGAGCGCCTTCGTCAGAATATCTGCATCTTGATCTTCTGTGGGAATGTACTGAAGTAACATTATTCGCCTCTGCACACAATCTCTGAGATGGTGGTACCAAATATCTATGTGCTTGGACCTATCATGAAACACAATATTAATTGAGATTTTAATGTAACTCTGATTATCACAATGTGTCATTGTAGGATCCATCTGAGAACCTGTTGTGGCTCATTTGCATTTACCTTTGAAATATTTTTCAAAACACCAAAAAATCATATATGTTAGAAAAGGTAAAATTCTGTACGTCAAAGAAGAACTTTGATTTATATGTTGGTACATTAACATTACGTGATGAGATGTGAAGGTGGGTCGAGTCGGGCTCATTCACATGCATAATAGTTCAAGAGTTGGATTGATGAGCACGTTCAGAACATTACACACCGTTCAGGGTTATCATTCTTCCAAGTTTGAGTACAGTGAAGGCTCGTATTCATTGCGCCCAGATACAATGGCAACCCAAGAGCACAAATAGCACGAGATTTATACCAAGGAGTTCCCCCGCAAGCGGTCTTGTTAAATCCGCTCACCTACAAATCGATGGCTGACATCAACTGTGGGAACACTCTCTTCAAATTCCAAAAAAATGCTTAAGTTCCCCTGCAAGTGGTTTCAGGTTTCAATAAAGACATTACATGGTGATAGCTGGAGCCCACACCCTTTACTTTCAAATCAGAGAAGGTAGAGAAATGGCTTATTTCCCTTAGAAACTTAAGAGTTTTGGAGGAGGTGCACAGGGAAAAACAGTCGGTCAGGATCAAAGTGCAGAATTGAAATGGAGAGATGGACGACGGAGATCATATCACATATCGCACTTCTCAAGTTTAAAGGGTTATCTATAAGGAATGTGTTAAAGGTTGCGATTTGCGGGCGGGCGCACCTCTCTTTTCCACGTCACCTCCATCTCCTCGCATTTCACATTTCGCAAGTTTTAATGTTTACCTACACCGCTCATACACTAAATCCATCGATTTGTGATTTGCAATATCCGTGGGACCCATCCTTGCCATGTCACCTCCCTTCCCCCGCACTTCGCACTTCGCAAGTTTTAGAGCTTACCTTCCATTTCTCATAAAAAAATTGTCGATTTGTGATTTTCCATTGGCCCCGCCTCTGCTTACCACGCCACCTTTTGCCTATCGCACATCGCAATATTTAACACTTACCTCCCGTCTTTCACAATAAAATCCTCGATTTGCGATTTGCGGGCAGATGCGATGTGGTTTCAAAAGTGAACTCCAAAGGTTTTCAAATCCAGAGGTAAGGCATCTCTTGTGTTAAACTGCATCAGAGGAAGAAAAGAGGATTATAACGTAAAGCTGGTGAAAAGACAAAATGCTAGAGAAGGCAGAATGCTGCAGGCATGAACAGAAGGGGACAGGATAACATTGTTTGAAGCACAAAGGCATAGGCAGAGTCGGGCAGGAGAACATATAGTGGCACTGTTGGAAGCATGACAGTTGGGTCAATTCAGGCACTGAGGCGTTGTTACAGAACTGTGAAGCTACTGCATCATAACTAGAAAGGACACCTCAGCACTTCAGGAGGACGCATCGACAACATCAGATTCAGCAAAACGAACAATATTTCCAGTTTTAATTTTTTTTCTTAGTATGATTGCATAAGTAATTTTAACAGTTTAGTTAGTCGAAGTAGTTTCAAGAATTTCAATAATTATGAACTATTTGGATGTATTTAAGTGGATATAAATAAAGAAAAGGGGTTATGATTTTTGGACCTCTAGATGACTGTTAATTTGGTACTGAATTTTTTGAGAAATTAATGAAAGAAGATCAAGTTTCCTACACCTGTTGATGTTGATATGTCTTTCCAGTTTCAATTTGTGTTTATTCCTCTTTGAATGTAGTGAAGTAATGTAGATGTGGGTCTCTTTTTACATTTGTAAGTAAGAGTTAAACAATCCCTAATGTGCGCTCCTTCACTCCATCTCTTTTCCCTTCACCAACTCCTGATGAAACTTTAAAGTAATAGATTCTTTGTTTACAACATATTATTTCAAGTTTCCTCTCTCTCCATGAATTTCTTCTGAAACTTAAAAGTGGTAGATTTTGTGTTTTCAGCATATCACTTTGAGTTTCCCTTGCAGTTCTTATTTCCCTTTCATTCAAATATCAACAGTTTATGGCATTGTGAAGGCTCTCATTATATCAGATTATTGGGGGTATTAAGTAATTAAATTCCAAAGGTGTTAAACAGAGGCCATTTGATATTGTAATTTTGACATACAATTATAAAATATCTCAAGCATTGATTCCTTACCACAACCAAGGGATTGTTTCTTGAGATACAATAAAACCAAACAAACCAACCAAGATATTTCTCATCCAGATAGCTTCACATGCAGCTCGACTTGCTGCCATGTGCTCTGCTTCCACTGAACTGAGTGCCACAGATCGCTGCTTCTTACTATACCAAGAAATTGTTGTCGATCCTATGCTGAAGATCCCTCCTAATGTGATCTTTCTGTCTGATGGACTGCCTGCCCAATCTGCATCCGTGAAGCCTTAAAGCTTCACTCCCTCTATCCGTATGTACCATAATCCATACTCTGATGTGCCCCTCAGGTATCTCAAGACATGCTTCCTCGCCTTCCAAAAGAGCCTGGTAGGCTTAACTATAGCTTGAATCAGCTGGTTAACTGCGTAGCAAATGTATGGTCTGGTGTTCACTAGATACATCAGGGAACCAACTAACTACCTGTAGATAGTAGCATCCACTACCTCTCCAAAAGTAACATCCTCTTTCCTCCAATTTCCTGGAAGAGGAGTGTCCATGGGTTTGCAGCTCTCCATGTGAAACTTACCCAATATCTCTTTGGAGTACTTGCCTTGAGAAACAAAAATTTCACCATCCCGCTACCATATTTCCAAACTAAGGAAATAATGAAGGAGTCCCATGTCCTTCATTTCGAACTCCCTTGCAATATCCTCCTTGCATGAGTGTATCAGTTGCTCATCACTAGTCAAAATTAGATCATAAACATAAAGAACAATAATAAATAGCTTACCCTTAGGGTAAACCCATGAATTTGGGTTACACTTTTGTGAGAATCAGGACGAAAAACTCTTTTTTCTCAACAATTCGGCCGAACTAATTTTATAAAAGTTCTCCCAAACTGTTATAAAGTTCGAATGAACTTTAAAAATTAGTTCGGCCGAACTCATTCTGCCGTTTACATTGACGACGTGGGTAAACAGATTTTTGGCCGGAGATGGGAAAACCGACAACATAAGTTCAACGAACTCTTAAAATAATCAGGTCAAACTTTAAGTTAATAAATGCACCAGCCTGAACCCGTTAATGGGTTTCAGGATTATTAGCGTCTGCGTCTGTTGTGTTTGTGTTTCTGGTGTCTGCTATGTTGCGTCTACGTTTGTGTTTGCAGAGTCTTGCAGGGTCTTGGAAGAGTCTTGCTGGGTAATTTCTGTTGTTTTTCTTTTCTTTGTGAATCAGTTTTATTGTTGTTTTAATTTTTTTTCTTCTGTTTTAATTTTATCTCTATTTTTGTGTTTGCAGGTAATTGTCCTTCGAGTTCCTCGTTGATTGCGGCCTGATTTATCTTCGAATTGTGGCCTCGTCACTGAATTGTAGCCTCGGCTCCGAATTGTGGTGTTGTCACTGAATTGCGGCCTCGGGTCTGAATTTCCAGGTTAGCACCCTACAACTTTTCTTGGTACAATGAAGTCTTCTTGCGTCTTTAATGGAACAAAGACATACTTTCCTTTAATTGTTAGCATAAAATATATTTTTTCATAATTAATGTCAACTGGAGAATATTTAATAAATAATTCAGAAATTATAATAAAATTCGCAGGAATATTATCTAATTCTAAGAATGTGCAGATAATAGAATGATCTTTAATCTTTAATGGGAAATCTATAACACCAACAAAGATAGAGTTTCCCTTAATTGTTAGCATAAAAGACCTTTTTTCATAGTTAATGCCAACTGGAGAATATTTAGTAAAGAATTCAGAACTTAGAATAACATTCGCAGGAATATTATCTAATTCTAAGAATGTACAGATAATAGAATGATCTTTAATCTTTAAAGGGAAATCTAGAACTTGGTGTTCTAAAGGAAAAAATTCCCTATTTATGTTAGAATCTAATTCATTGTACTTTTCCCAATATAATGGAGGAATAGATAAATGTCTAGCTAAATTTAGCTCGGATCCTAAATCTAATAAACAATCAATTGAATAGGGTTTGAGATCTGGCGGACAAAATTGGAGAGATATATACAATTTTGGATGTCCTGCAACTGCAAGTGATTTACCTGGATATTGCTGTGAGTTGAACTCAGGAACTTGGTATTCATTTTCGGAATATCTTGAATTTTCTTCTGCAAAAGGTCCTTCAAGAATTCTTGATAGATCTTTATCTAAAGAATCATCTGTCTCTTTTCCTAGATCTGAAAGAGAAAATTTTAGATTCTGGATTTCTGATGCAAGTTTTTTTATATTTTATTTCTTGTCTCTGATTTGGAGCTTATATGATTCTACATGTTCTCTTTTCACCTTTTGTCTTACTTCATGCTTTCTTGGATGTGAACCATAAATTTCATCTGGATGTCATTCTCCTGAGATTGCATATCTCATTTCTTTCTCTACTTGTTTTGGAGTCATACTACTAGAGGTCTGGAACCTGCTCTGGTAGAGTTGGCGTCCTTTTAATTCTGCTGTCTCTTTTTGGAGACAACTTCTTAGTGCCATTTCATATGGTTGTACTCTATTTAGCTGTTCTTCGAATTCTGCAAGGGTTTTGTGAGTAAACATACAAAACTGATATGATTGCGAAATTTTTTCTTCTTGATCTGAACAGTGTTGGTCTAATGGATTAGCTGGATCTTCTTCTTGTTTGGAATCTTCTAAATAGAATATTTCTCCTTCTGGTTCATCATGAAGATCATAGTAGAATAGATCCTATAGGGCTGGACCTAATTTATCTTCTAGCAGGCTTGCATATGCTATAATTTTACCTTCTTTTAGTTTCTTTGGACAAGCATTTGCCCAATGGCCTATATGATTACAGATAAAACATCTTATTGTTGAAGCCGGTGATTCTCTTTTTCTAAAGAAGGCCTCTTTCTTTTGAAAACCTTTCTGCTTTTGTGGTTTCCATTTGGAAATCCATTGCTTGGACTTCTTTTGTTTATAGCCCGAACATGATGAGTGTTTATCAAAACATTCATATACAGCCAATAAATACCTCATAATCAGCGATAAGAAAATGTTTAGATGCTTTGCTAGCTCAAAATAAAATAAAATGAGGGTAACCTCAACTTAGAAGTTTGATCCACAATTTATAGGAAATATTCCATATAGGCTTAAATTGACAGACAACTAATTCAAAGTTTCCATAGGGGAATCCATGTAATTGAATAAACAAACCTTGACTGCACAACCTCCAACCAAACCCAACTTGTGTGATCAACAAAAAAATGATAAACACTTATAGGTAAAATGAGTAGGAATCAATAGTTGTAAGTGAATCCATAACTCAATGGCCTAATGCTGGATGTGTCCCACAGCCATACTAAGTCTCACTAACGGACTGCCTTAAACTATTTTCATTTTCAGCCTTCCTCGCTTAAGTTTTATTTGTTTCAAAATGACATGATTGAATTCAAATAAGACAACCTTCATAAATGATTCAAAATGTCTAGCCCTTCGAGAATACCAAGTAAAACCAACAAACAACTCCACATCTTGAAAACCATTCCATTCAGAAAATCCATTCTTTCAGTACCCTAAAATATACAGGGAAAGGAAGATAATAGTATTTCAGGTAGGGAAGATAAAGATGTCATAACATAACTCTGATATATAAGCACAATCTTCAATTCCATTGTTTTGTAGGTAAATTACTATCTTCACATTAAATCATTTTATAAGGTTACTCTAAAACTAAAGGCTTTCTCCCATTAATTAAGGCAAACTTTAAGGCCTAAAAACTGAACCTAAAGTGGTTGAACTTCCATAGGATTTTAGTCTGTATGTTGAGTGTTAACTTCTACAAGTTCTATAGGCAGAGTCTGTAAAGGGCCAGATATCCTCTGGATCTCATCTTTTATGAAAGGTGACTTATCCAGTAAATGCCCCTACAAAATCTCTGGAACAGATCTAAATAGAAGCTCTTCATTTTAATATCCATAAACCACAACCACTTTAAGGAAAACCGTGTACAAGTGTCATTTCTCCCATACATATGTCATTTCTCCCATAAACTCTTAAGGAAAACTTTAAAGCATGTGTCATTGGATTTTTCCCATTAACTTAAAATCATGTGTAATTTCTCAAGGCTTTCTCCCATTAATTCAAGGCAAACTTTAAGGCCTAAAAATTGAAGTAGTTGAACTTCCATAGGATAGGATCCCCCAAACTCAAGTGGAGTAAAATGTTGAATGTTAAAAGTGGAGTGTTTTATGATGTAATGGATCTTAATAATCTAGATTGACATGGTTGTATTTTATTAATGTACCTAAATTTACACCTTCCATGTTGCTTTATTCTTGTAAAATGTTAAAAGTGGATAAATAATCTAGATTGTGTTTTATGATGTAATTGATTTTAATAATCTAGATTGACATGGTTGTATTTTATTAATGTACCTAAATTTACACCTTCCATGTTTCTTTATTCTTGTAAAATGTTAAAAGTGGAGTGTATTAATGTACCTAAATTTACGCCCTCCATGTTTCTTTATTCTTTAAAATGTTAAAAGTGGAGTGTTTTATGATGTAATGGATATAAATAATCTAGATTGACATGGCTACAACGCTATGATAATAGTGTAGGTTGATGTTGAAGTTATAAAATTATTGTACATATCAATTATTATAAATTATTAAACAATTTGATAAATGCTAAATCATACTTCTTATTAAGGACATAACTAATTTATGATGATAGTGTAGGTCGATGTTGAAGTTGTAAAATTCTTGTACATATCAAGGATGAATGATAATACAAGCCAAAAATGACATTAGTATAAATTATTAAACAATTTGATAAGTGTTAAAAAGGACATAACTAATTTGTAAGTTGAAATTTTTTTTCTTAATGTTCTTAGCCTATTTATAGATGTCAAAATAAAGGTTTCTAGATGTGATTTCTCCTATAAATTTCACGGAAAACTAAATTTTAAGGAAACCCTGTACATGTCAGTTCTCCCACAAACTCATAAAGGTGTGACTTTTGACATATGTCATTTCTGTCATTTCTATGTCATTTCTCTGAAAAACTATAAGACAATGTCATTTCTCCCATACACAATAATGCAAGCTTTAAGGAAAACTATGTACATGCCATTTCTATCTTAAACTCTAGGCAAGACAAACTTTAAGGCATGTCATTTATAGATTTGATTTCTCCCATAAACTTAAGGTAAACCATGGACATGCCATTTTTCCCACAATCTAGAGGCTTTTCCCCATAAATTCAAGGCAAACTTTAAGGCCTAAAAACTTAAAGTGGCTGAACTTCCATAGGATTTTAGTTTGTCTGTTGAGTGTTAACTTCTATAAGTTCTAAAGGCAGAGTCTGTAAAGGGCCAAGTAGCCTTTGGATCTCATCTTTTCTGAAAGGTGACATATCCAGTAAATGCTCCTACAGTCAATCTCTAGACAAATATAAATAGAATTTCTTCATTTTAATATCCATGAACCACAACCACTTTAAGGAAAATTATGTACATGTGTCATTTCTCCCATAAATTCTTAGGAATAGTTTTTAAAGCATGTGTCATGTTGGCTTTCTCCCATTAACTTTAAAGCATGTGTCATTTCTCAAGGCTTTCTCCCATTAATTCAAGGAAAACTTTAAGGCCTAAAAAGTGAACCTAAATTAGTTGAACTTCCATAAGATAGGATCCCCCAAACTCAAGGCTTCCTCCCTTTAATTCAAGGAAAATTTTAAGGCCTAAAAAATGAAACTAAAGTAGCTGAACTTCCATAGGATATGATCCACCAAACTCAAGGCTTTCCCCCATTAATTCAAGGCAAACTTTAAGGCCTAAAAATGAACTTAAAGTGGCTGAACTTCCACAGGATTTTAGTTTGTTTGTTGAGTCTTAACTTCTACAAGTTCTAAAGGAGTTTGTAAGGGCCAGGTAGCCTCTGGATCTCATCCTTTCTTAAGGCATGTAAAGGACCAGATAGCCTCTGGATCTCATTCTTTCTCAAGTCATGTCATTTCATGTAAAGGGCCAGGTAGCCTCTGGATCTCATCCTTTCTTAAGGCATGTAAAGGGCCAGGTAGCCTCTGGATATCATCCTTTCTTAAGGCATGTAAAGGACCAGGTAGCCTCTGGATCTCATTCTTTCTCAAGTCATGTCATTTCATGTAAAGGCCCAGGTAGCCTCTGGATCTCATCATTTCTTAAGGCATGCCATTTCTAGATATGGTTTCTGCCTTAAATTTTATGGCAAACCATCCATGAACCATGTATATGTGTCTTAAATCTCCCTTAAACTCTTGGAAATGCAATCTTTAACGCATCTCATTTATCACACATGTGTCATTTCTCCCATGAATTTGCAATAAATGTTAATTATATATATATATATATATATATAATTTTATTTTATTTTTTATTTATTTTTATTTTTATTTTTTTATTATTATTTTTTTTTTATTTTTTTTTCAGGGATAAAAAATTCCACTAAATATGGTCGAAAAATGGAAATTATGCATAGATGTTTCTTGCTATCCCAATCCAGGGAAAGCAGTGATTACATGTGTGCTTTCCAATATTGCGACTAGCAAGGTCGTCCAAAGGAAAATGAATATATCGGGAAGAACAACAAACAACGAGGCATATTATATTGCATTGATAGAAGGCTTGAGAACAACTAGGAAGTATGGATCAAATGAAATCAGAAGCTTCACCAATGCCACCCTGTGTGCAAACTGTATGTTAGACATGTACCCGAGTTAAGAAAGAATTTGTAAAGAATCGTACCTGAATAACAAACAATATTGTTAGCCAATTTCATTTTTTAGTATAAGACATTAAAAATAAATGTGAATAAGACGTCTTCACGTATCTATCAGGCAATGCCAATCTCGTAGATTCATCTATCAGCTTCACTAGGAATTATACGGGGCAATGCCAATGCAAGATTCATCTCTCAAAGGTGAATTAGTGTTGAGACGCTCTTCTTCAAAATTTATTGATGGACATTGTAATATATCTTAGATATATGTGTGTTTTGTACTTATAAATGCGTTTTTTTTTTTAATGACCATGTGTTTTTTTCAATTATATACCAAGTGTGCTCCCACCACACCATGTAAAGCGCAACTTGGTGAATTTCACATTTGCAACAAGTGGTGAATTTCACATTTTTATAAAATTAAAATGTGAGGACTTCAACAATTTTTTGTTTAAATGGAGTTTCATGCTTCTCTTTTAATGAGCATGTGTTTTTTTCAATTTTATACCAAGCGTGCTCCCACCATGTTTTCAATTTTATACCAAGCGTGCTCCCACCATGTAAAGCGCAATTTGGTGAACTTAGTTCATTTTTATTAAAAAAAAAAATTGCTTAAATTGAGTGTCACACATCAATTAGTGCTTTGAAAGTTGCGTTTTACATAATTTGTGTACACTAAATTACATTAATTTTTCTGAAATTTATTTTGAATTTATTTTAAATAGTAATTTCAAAAAATATTTGTAAATGTCCACTGTAGATATATATATCATGGAGGATGAACGGAAAAGATCAACAAAATCCCATATCTCTATGAGAGATGGGGATCAAGGATCGAGGGATGTTCATGGTATTTAAAAATAATCTTAAATCTCCATACATACACATACATGTGTGTACATATGGAATTGATTTTTTATCAATTTTGTGAGTTAAATTAGTTGTTAATAAGTTTTTTTTTTTTTAGGAGCTAAGAGGACAAGGGTGTCTACTCCATTAATGGAGCATGCCCCTAGTTCATGGAATTGTGGTTTGGTTCATGCAATTTAATCAATGAATATGTACATGTATTTATATGTATGAAGGTATTTTTGAATTGATTATAAATTCATATTTTTTTATGAAGCTTCTCTCTTGTCTCGTGAGGTAGGTTCACATGCCCTTGGAGGGCCATCAATAAGTGATGGCGGATTGCATGAAGGTGGTGATATGTATTCCCCCAGAGGCTAATCAACGGATGGTCGTGTTGGTTCACAACCAATCATTGGTCGTTCTGGTTCTCAGGAGGGTCATTCTGGTTCTCAACAGTCTCAGGGTGGGCAAGATGCTAGCTAACCACATCGAGGTGACCATCAATTTGAATATTATTTTCATTCAATTTGTACAAATTTGTTTACATGTGTTTTTTTATTATACAAAATTTTATATATTGATGCAGAGGCTGAAAATTCTGCTCCAAATGTTGCTAAAAAAAGACGTAGGGCAGAACACGTCATTCAAGAAAAAGGTTGTACACCAACCTCGACTTATCTGTTTGACATTTTCGATATACCTTGGGAAACAAACATGCAGCAATGCACCTTACAAAGGTGTCAACATCTTCATGAAAAATTGAAGAGAGATCTTGTGGCTTTGACTCTACGTCTTGAGAGTCGAAAACGCTTGGAAATAGTTACACATTCTTTAAGTGAACTAGTAGATGTGTACTTAAAGCTTGAGCCAACCACTGATACTTTTGTAGAAGTGATGACATGGGAGGTTGTTAAACAAAGAGTTACATCAGAAATGGCCAATTCTATGTTTAATTTCAAAGAAGGGCCGAAAATAAAGATGTTGAAGGTGCAATATTTCAAGCACCCTCATATAGCTCGCTATTTGTATGATACACACCTTGCAGCCTATGGAAGACTCCCATGGAATGACTAGGTTCCGCTTTATTTTGAAAATTTATTTTATGTTGAATTCTTTTTTCAAATTAAACCTAATTACAATGACCTTCCCTCTGAATTTTTTGGTCTTGGGAAAGGTCGATTGTGTGACCGTAGAGGTGCTAGGCGTGATGTTGAATTGCCTCGCCCTGAGCCACCACTGGTTAGTCGACCTCTTCATGTCGAAAATTTGTGGTCAGAGATGGATGCCACTTCTCAAATTATTCGAGAAGCAAGAGATGCCATCATTGAAAATGTTCAAAGTGGATTGGGTGGAGTCAATGTTTTTCTGAATCAACAAAGAGCACGTGAGAATGCACACACTAATTTTGTGTATTATACAGATGAAGAGATTGACAACATGAGTGTTGAAGATCTCAAAACATATGGAAAGAATTGTCGCAATGGTTGGCAAGACCTAATTGTTCATGAGAAAGAGGCCATGAGAACGGTATGTGTTAATGGTTAGGGTGATTATTTTAACACATGTACAATTTGCAATAAATACATATATATACATACATTTATTTGTATACATTAATATAACAAAAATGTATCATTATATGTTAACACCATTTGCAGTTGTCATGCTTAATGAGTGAAGAAAATGTTAATATCACGGTCGGAGCCTCCGGTTCAAACAATCAAGATGGGTCCCACCCTCAATCATACAATCAATATGGTTCTCACCATCAAGATATGTTGGCAAATGTTAGTGTTTTTTAAGTGAACATATGATGATGTACAATTATTTTTTTTATCTATTATTATATATATCAAAAAACGATGAGATATTTTTAAAATAAATAATTATGCACACATGTACATATATATAATAAAATGTTTTAACAGACACAAGCACATTTGGCCCAATTTTTGACAGCCAAAATGTCTCTCTTCCGACGCATAGGCGTCCCAAGAGTGACACTTTGAGGTGGGGAAAAATGTGGTTAGCCATTACGTTGCAATTCCGACACTTCAATAAAGTGTCGGAAGAGCGACACATTTTCCAAAAAGTGTTGGAAGAGCGACGTTCGCAAAGTGTCAGAAGAGCGACATTAGCAATGTGTCGGAAGAGCGACGTAAGAAAAGTGTCAGAAGAGCGACGTTCGCAAAGTGTTGGAAGAGCGATGTTCACAAAGTGTCGGAAGAGAGACGTTCGCAAAGTGTCGGAATAGCGACGTTAGCAAAGTGTTGGAAGAGCGACGTTCGCAAAGTGTCGAAAGAGTGACGTTAGCAAAGTGTCGGAAGAGCGACGTCTGCAAAGTGTCAGAAGAGCGACGTAAGCAAAGTGTCGGAAGAGTGACAACAAGTAATTTTTAATTTAAAAAACAAAAAAAACAAAGTGTCGTAATAGCGATGGACAAAAATTATTTTTTTAAAAACCTAGCCGTCGAAATACCGACGGCAACAATAAAATTATTTCCATAGATTTAGCTCATCAAGGAGAAGGTCTTGTTGCGATGGATATGTTTAAGCATAGATTTCTGAAATAAACACGTGTTTTTGTCCCCTTCTTTAAGCCAATTAACTTGAGATTTTTGTTTTCATAGAATCTATTCTTGCTTCCATATTTCTTCCAGTTTGGAGAGGAGTTTTGTTTCTTGGCTAGCCTATTCTTGGGCGAAAACTTTCATAATTAATTCTTGTTGCAATATCTCCAGTTGCGCCTCTAGTTGGATTTTATCCTCAAAGATGTTCTTGCACTCATCTTGGTTCCATTATTTTTTATGTGAGCTTTAAGGCCCTTGAGATTTTGTTGGAAGTTGTAAATGGTTGAAGGGCTTGGAGCTTCAATTTCTTGCCACCATTTCTTAGCTTTCTCAACAAAGGAAGGATATATTATCCAAAAGATATCAAAGAAAAATCGGAAATTATTTAGGGCATATTTGAGGTTGAGCTCCAACAGGATTGACTAGTGATTTGAGCCATCACAGGGAAGTGTAGATTCCTCCATGACGAGATCCTTTTCTAACATTATTTCTGAAATTAAAAATATATCTAGCCAACACGCGATTTGGTGTTTATCTCCAAAACAATTATTTCATGTGTGGATGCCATTAGTTGTTGATACATCTGTGGTGGTCATTTCTTTAATTGTTTCCTTGACGAAGTGTGAATCTCCACCCAACTTTAATATTCCACCTTTTTTCTCATCCATATAATTTCATTAAATAGTTTGAATCCTTGGAGCCTATTGGTTGGAATATTTTGGAAATATTACTTGGTGCTACACTCTAGTCCAAGAAAAATATTTTTTTGGGGCTACAGATTTATGTCAGCCATAGATCTCGAGGTGTGTTTCTGAAAACAACATCAATAAGAAAATTCCATTTTCTTATGAATAAGGCAACACGGTCTACCTATTCAACTTTTTCTAGTTTGCAATCACAAGAATTCAACGAGGCAATCTTTGCTAGATTTGAGGCTTCTATTTTTCCATAGATATTTTCAATATTAAGATATGTAGAAACTTAACAAAGTAATGAGAAAAGTACACGTCAAGTAAGTTTGTTTCATCCCTACAATGATATTGATTTTGGTATTGATTATCTTAGTAAGCAAATGCATCAAACATGTGGCAAGTGTAACCATCAATTGGGTCAAGCACAAGCATCAGGAACAAAATCTACTCTTTGTACAATCAGATCTGTGCTAAAACCAACCCTTCCAACTGCCATAAATATGTAATTTGAAAGAAATTCCAAAGCCAACATCTGCAGGAAAATAGATTGTGATGTTCAGAAATTCCCAGATGAATCCAGTAAGATTTTTTTATCACATATGAGGATAAATAAAATAGATGATTCAACCATAGGATTGATGAAGGGGGATTCAAAAAAGTGCAAACAGGTTGAGTTGGAATACCAGGGCATATTCTATAATATCTCAATATCTATCACAACAAATGGTGGATTACCATATGTCGAAATAGTATATACTATATATGCATGACAAATCAAAACACCAGTTTAATTGATTTCATCAAACCAATGGATAATAATTCTCAACATTACCTATATCTCCTTCGGAAATGTAGCACTGAAGAGCATGGTATTGGACAATTTTACGAATTTGGGGTTCAAAACCCATGTCAAGCATGCGATCAGCCTCGTCTAAGGCAAAATACTATATCATAGATAATGACAGCCTACCCCTTTCAAGGAGGTCCCAATTTGATAATGATGTGTGAGTGCCAAGGCAACTCCTAAAGTGACAAAAGAAAACGAAATACAAGTGAAAAAATAAAAGTCATGGCTAAGAAATGGTACATCCTAGAAGGAGAGAGGCAATAATCAACACTAAAAGTAAAGGATACAGGAGCGATTGAGAGCACATCAAATGATGCTCATAGACCTAGAAAGCTTAATGCTGCAAAGTGCCAACAATAAGCTAGTATGCAGGATCTAGAGGTATGAAGCAAACTACCAGTCCATAATCTACATATTCTAATAAAAGACACGAACATAGTCATCATATGCCTTCCATGACTTAAAAAACATGAAAGCCTCCTGCCATTGATGGCAACATTACAGGTTATTCAGCCAAAACTAAGCTCCTCGTTTAGAAAGGTAGTTCACTCTGCACAACTTCTCTAATGATATAAAAATGTTTGATAGATAGTGCATCACTATAGATGGAGCATTAGAAGCTATTATAGATTGTTAATGCATGACTCTCAGCATCAGTTAATGTTAATGCATTCCATATCTTAAATTAGGGATCCATGTCTGTAGAAAAATATGAGCATACATTTGTGTTGCTTGAGAAATATATGGACGATATCATAGATGAAAAGTTTAAAGTCAGTCACTTTAGGAGTGGTTTGCATGCAACTATTATAGATTAGTTGTGTGTATTAGTTTGTTAGGGCTTTGAGGCAAGGACCATAGTTTCTTAGTCCATAGTTTTGTAGGATTGAAAGAAGGCATGAATGCAGGAGGTGGGGGAGTCTCAGATGGCTTTTGGAAAACTACTGGTATCTTGACCACGGGCTTATTTTTTCTTTTATTTTTTGAAAAAATATGTCTTTGATGAAAGTGTTTCCAGCAGTGCTTGGTACGTATAAACACCCTTATTTTCTTCACCTGGTGGTATGAGAAACTCTCTGCAAAGACAAATGCACAATTATGTTTCTCTGTGCATCAAGTTCCCCAGGATAGCCATGCAATATTAGGCTTTCCACAAACATATTTCTCAGCCTCTCACTCACTTTATCTATTACAGGCCTGAGAAACTTTACAACCCTTGGGCCAGAAAAGCATGTCTGAAGTTTAACTTGTCCAAAGACCTTAAAGAATAAGTTCTGATTGGGGTTGGCAATAAGATGTTTATATGGCTTGTGAGGTGCCTCTCTCCTTAGAGCCTATGGGAGGAAAAATTCCTTCGTCTAAATAAAATGTAACAATTTATCAAAGAAGAAGGGAATCTATAAAACAATGCCTCCAGAATATCCTTTTCAATGAAGCACTTCAAGTCAGGGTGGCAACACTCAGTGGTCATCTAAAAGTTGTCAATATTCAAAGTGCCAAAGGGGCACATTTGCAGGGCCAACATCCACTGGCTTAAAATAGGTGATAGGCCTACAAAAGGATTTTTAGGGGCCCTTTCTTCAAAAAAAAGGCCTGAAGAGAATCTCCACTATCAAATCAACCAAGAGTAGGATTCCTTAAAAGATGAAATTGAAAAATAATTTATTTCTCAGCTCTCCCTACAAAAGAATTTTCAATTGCAAAGTGAGGAACGTCCATGCAACCCTGTCTTGGAGTCGTCTCACATAAACTTTATGAAGAGCAAAGAATACTATGTGACTAGTCTTTGACTTTGGGTAAGATAGCTGCTACCCTCTCAAACATGATCAATGATGATGGTAAGTCCTGGGATTAGACAGAATCCAGCGTGAATTCTAAAATGCTACCTCATACTTTTTCAATCCAGACACTTTGCAGAGGTTTACAAAGGATACATCACAAAGCAATCATTGGGAACCAACTTACACAAAGGTATTATCAAGTTCATACCCAATACCAATGATTCCAAAGTGACTATGAGCCGGAAACCTATCACTCCATTGAATGTATCATGTAATAGTCTAACCAAAGCTCAACACTCATAACCAAGCATATTCTTATGGTTATTATCAAACCCGAGCAGAATTGTTTCATCAAACGATGATTCATCATCGATGATATTATTGCAGTCGATAAGGGCGTGGAATGGCCCAGTCATTATGGCCATATCATCCTATTCATCAAAACCAGCTTCGAGAATAACTTACGAGATAGTGGGGTATATCCCTTTATCATACCTCTTGCATTTGAGCCAATTTCTATAAATGATATTAAGATATTATTCACCAAGACCTAACCTTGTCTCTCTTAAATTTTAATGGGTGTATACCAAAGTTAATATTTTTTTGATCAATTTTCCAAACAGAGGCCAGCGTATGTCTGATAGCTCATAGGGTCAAACAAGGTCTCATTAAAGTGGATTCATCTGCACAAACTGTATCGAAATCAGCTTCTAAATGGGCTCAAATAAATGTTCTAGAACAAGATTCAATTGATGTGTTATGGATTACTTAGGCATTTTCAGAAAGGCCCTAAGCTCAAAACATTCAATGAGAAAAAAGCTATTGCTACAGGTAGATCTTACATGACATGCCAGATTGAATTAAAGGTAGAGCTCACAGAGGATTCCAGATTGATTTAAAACACAAGGATGGGCTTGGGTCAAGTCATGCTAGATTTTCAAATTCCTAGGCATTCCTTTTTATTTTCAAGCAACACTTGAGGAATAATGGGACATGCTTATCCAAATATGGAGAAAGAGTTTTGGTGAATGGATTTATAAGCCCAAGACCTTAGTAGCACGATTTCATATCTGCACTAAGTGTTGGCTCCCACCCATGTTACTATTTATTATAGGTGCCATTGGTTGCTTCCTTGGGCCAGCTTTCATAGATTCATGAACCTTTAATACACATGGAAGGAAAGGAGTGGCTTGGGTATCCCCAGAACTCACACTCCAACCCATCCCTCTATGTTAAGTCAGTTGTTTGTGCTCTGGAAAGAAAAGAAGGAGATTGCATTCACACAGTAAAATTTCTACTGGGGACTGAACCTTCAATCATTTATCAATGACCATTACCCCAGACAATTTTAAGATTAAATGTATCTTTCTAGCCCATAGTTTATGCAAAGCATGGAAGGTTAGAAATCCAACCTCAATATAATCCACCTTGGCATCCCCACAACAAATGAATTTTGATAATCAACCTATATTATGGTTTTACCAATTCCACAACTCTGCTTGACAATAGGTATTGACATGTTGTAGTCACTTACTTCACATCCCCATCTCGTAAAAGGAATCCCCTCTGTGGAGATAAATTACCCTAAATTGTGGACTTCCACTCAACTTGGCAGCTTATGCAAACTGAAAACTTTTTATTCATCTAGGAAAATGGGAAAAAATATATTGTTTAGGTCCATTGGTATTAGTAAAATTATTTTCAGTTCTATCACAATCTTGCAAATGCCAAGTATTTTACCTTCTTTGTCCAGTTTTTCGTAATGGCATTGAATGGAACAACACAATGTTTCAGTACTTTATTATACTGGATTAGAATAAATTTGATCTATTAAATTGAAAAATATATTGATGAAATGCAGGGACAAACATGTTTTTCTTCATTACCGTTCCTATCTTTACTTTTTCCAGATCAAGATACATATATTGGGTAGGTCCCATAAACAGGAAAAATATAGATATAAGTGGCTCTTCCCTCATTATTCATTGTCTAAATATCTGGTTAACCCATATTTAAACATTTTAATACCCATTATGCTATCCTTGTATACCAGAAGTAGAAATTTTTGATGGGATCTGCTAGACAAAGTAAATCCAAGCCCCCATTGCTTCTTAAAGAAGGATTGAAAGTACTAGATAGAAAACCAAGATATCTCAAGGCACTATCAGACAAGGTTGAATATATCTGAGGTGAAGTCTCAGTCCGAGCCTAAGAGGGTCGAAAAGCCTTAGTCAAAACCACAGGAGACCCGGAAAAGGAGCTTAATAAAGTGAAAGTCCGAGAGTGATTAAGAGGAAACTGAGAAGCCTAAAATCCTAGAAAATCATACCCTAATTTATTCAATACAGTAGTATGACTTGAGGCCTTAACAACCTTGAGCAAAATTTTGAAGTTAGCTTTAGAGAAGGTTGAAGTTGTCTATAATATCAATTTGAATCTGAAGGAGATCATTGAAGTCCCCTGTTGAAACAAAAATGGACATTGGTTACATTTTATGGTTTTGAGATAATTGTTGTTATCACTATGTTATGCCTAGTGGAAATATTTCTAGGATGAATTTTTTTCGATATGTTATGATTTGGAGATCGAAGAACATAATGCCAACTATTTTGAAGAGGATTTAAGAGCTATAAATCCCAAATTGTTCTTCTTGTTATTATGTTTCAATCAAGTCTAAGAGGCCTCATAAATTCAAATAGAAATTGCTAATGGCCATTTCAAAATAAATATTACTTCTCAAGTTAAGACTCACTATTTATTAAAAAAATTCTATATTTCCTATCTGAGTATTTGCCTTTTAGAATCTCTAGTCCGAAACTCTGAAAGAAGGATAAAAGCTAATGGTATTTGGTTTGCTATAGTAAGGCTGAAATACCTCACATGAAAGATATAAAGACCAAAGAATTTGAGAACATAATCCAAAGTAGTCTGAAATGCCTCAATTAGTGACAACGTTAGCAAAGGTATCTTCAGTTTGAAAAGTCTACTGAAGATTGATTACATTAGATTGAAGGCTATATATTGTTTTTCTTTGAAATTTTTGTTTGAAGTTAAATTTATTTTAGAAATAATATTGTAGAGTATATGAGAATCAAACGTAGGACTGATTGAAAAAATATGTATTAAGACTTGTATTAAATTTTCTTTGATGTTGTTAAGGCTGATCTTAGTATGCCTTGATGGAAAAAATCATTTGTGCAAAAATGTATCATCAAAGGAGTATGAAAATGTTCTGGAAATACATGAATTATATGAAGTTATGAAGGGTTCCTTAAAGAAAACATTAAAGACATCATTTATAAAGATCCCCTTCACCTACTTATACACAACAATTTCAATGACGAAATCCTCAAGTGATATATTATCTTCAACAATGCTTGGGCAGTGTTAGATATTGGTATTGGAAGAAGCAATGAAATGGATCAAGTTCATTCAATTTACTAAAGAATGGGTAACCTGTAGAGGGCATTTCCTCTTATATGAAATATTGCCCTGAAGTTGCAAATTTTGTAATGCCATATACCCTATACTGAAGTGATATGTCTTGCCTTGCACTGTTGTGAGTATGATTGTATTGAATGAGATATGATGAAAAATGATTATTTGAAGTATAGAATTATGGCTAATCCATAGCTAAAGGAAGCATCTCTAAAAATATATCTTGGGTAACTGCAAAAGAAGACATTCAAGTATTTCACTAATATAAGGGTTGAAATTCTTGTACCTGTGCCAAGAATATTTGGTGATATATATTGAATTGAAGTTTTGGGGACCTATGTTTCCCTTGGAAATGTTTCATTGCATTTTAGAATGCAGGATGTTGTCTTGATGCCATGAACCTTGAAAGATTCCCTGGAGTACGACCAACTCTTACTCATGGGCTTAATTTCTAGAGTATGACCAACTCTTATTCATTGTACAAACCCAACAACATTTATGGCTCCCTTTTTCTCCTAAATGACACCCTCTGCACACATGTAATGAAGGCATCTCCATAACCCACACATAGATATTGTGATAGCATCCAGAAGAGGTTAAATCAACCCACCATAATGCTACAACTAGCAAGGAAATTTGTCTAGCAACTCGTTCTTAAACATAATGTCGCTCTTAGGAGGTACAAACTTTAGAAAATGAGAAAAATATCAATCCTGCCTTCCAAAAACACGCCCACAAGACAAAGACAAAATTCGAGCTCCCTTGTGACTGGTTATTGTACTTCCATTGTTACAGAATTCAACCAGCTGAGTGTAAGAGTGAATATGGACCTCTTGAGTGGATAACTCGACCCCTTGGAAAAACTGAACTTGACCCACGGAACAAAGGATTTCAGCCTCTTTCACAATACTAAACTTGTTCTTCTTTGTGAAGAACTTGACCAACAATGAATAAGAATGAACTCAACCCTAAATGCAATGTTCACTTCCTTTCTAAGAATTATTGAGAGGTTGGAGACTTAGAGGTTTATGTCGACAATCCCAGCTACATTGATCCACACTTGATGCTAATGCCGAACGATAGCCTTTCCAGCAACAAGGAAGCTCTTTGTACATAGAATTGTCAAATCAAGCACAAATTAGCATATATGGTCATTGATAATGGAAACCAAAATAACTTGCCCTTGCTTCAATTGGAAAAAGGAACAAAAATTACCAACTTCAACTCATCCCAACTCTAATTAGCTTGGATTGGTCATAAATTCACATTATCTTGTGCTAATCACTTGATAATAGATTATAATGTTGCTATAGGATGGCAAGATTTTTCCCAATATCTTATATGTTCTTACAAACAAATATGAGAAGACTTACGAAAATAAGATGATGATAAAAAGTCTAACTAAGTGCGTAAAGCAGGGGCTTCGAGGTTCAACCTTAGGCATGTTCCCTCTTTCAATCCTAATATTACTTGGAGTTATTTCTATGGTGCATGTCAAATGTTGGGTGATTATGTTGCTAGTATTGTCCTTTATTACAGTTATGATCATTAATTCTAACTCAAGATTGGAACTAGTAGTGGTACTAATATTCGTGCAAGGTAAGTAGCCCTTTGGGCCCTATTAAAATTTGCTATGGTTAAAGGTGTTCAGAATCTTCAGGTTGTTGGAGACTCAAAAGGCATAATTAGAGTTTTAAAGTATATGTGACATTGGATATTTTGGTTCTCTCTCACTGGTAGCACTAAGTTAAGGAACTCTAGGAAGCTTTTCATTTAGTTTCTATTTAGCATGTTCACAGAGAATTTAATTCTCAGGCAGATCATCTTTCAAAGGATCCCATTGCAATCAGAAAATTGATTACGCATGGAGAATCAGAGGGAGGGTTTTGGTTTCAGCTTTCCCAGAAATATACATCAGGCTACAGTATGGAAATATTGACCTAATGAGACTCTTATTACTGTTGGTGTGAAATATCCCTTGAGTTTATCTTGGAGCATGTAAAAATTACTGGGTGGATCTTCTAGAGTTAAAAGTGGGAAACCTTACTCATCACCCATATGCTGAGTGAAAAGCCACTAATATCCTATATTTCTTTCAATATTATTTTCTTAAACAAACTACAAACCATTTTGTTGGATTTGTTGTGCATATCAACTTGCCTTTCTCATAGAAAGAAGGTAATTTTGGTATCTTGGAGGCCTTATGCTAGCATTCCTAAAAAAAAAATGTGAATGGAGGCCTTATGGATCTTTGTCAATTCTTTGATTAATAATCCGGCTTTTGAATCCCAAACCAAGGAGACACTGACAACTCGTCATAACAACTTTGGTTCAAAGTGTGAACTCTCTCAAGAGTTTTTGAAGAAAGTTTCTAAATGTGGAGTTGTTGAGAACATATTATCATGGGTAGACTTCAAACAGAGCAAGGATCTTAATAAAACTGATGGAACCAAGAGAAAAAGGTTAACTGGTATCACCAAGATTAATGATGAAAATGATGCAGGAAGCAACAATTCTGAGAAATGCACTCTGATTTTAGCTGAGGGAGATTCAGCCAAGGCCCTTGCGATGGTAGGGATGGATGTTGTTGGTCAAAATAATTATGGTGTGTTTCCCCTCAGAGGTAAGTTGCTGAATGTAAGGGAAACCATCCATAAACAGATAATGGAAAATGCTGAGATTCAACATATCAAGCAAATCATTGGTCTGCAACATGGAAAGGAATATGACAGTGTCAGATCTCTGAGATATGGTCATCTTATGATTATGAAAGATCAGGATCATGATGGTTCACGCATAAAAGGATTGTTGATCAACTTCATACACTCTTTCTGGCCATCTCTACTCAAGATTCCTTCATTTCTTGTTGAATTCATTACTCCTATTTTCAAGGCAACCCATAAAATGGACGAGTATTGTCTTTCTATACCATGCTTGAGTATGAATCATGGAGAGAATATCTGGGTGGATCAACATCAACATCAATTACTAAGCTTAGACTGATCTCTGTAATAGCTTGAATATGGTTAAGATATAGCTTAGGGAGTGTTGAATAGGGAAACATAGACTGCTACAGAGATCAACTTCATATGGTCATGATACAGGTAGAGATCTTTCACTATGGCTTGTGTAATGGTTCACTCAAATCAATGCTAAGCTTAACCAATCATACAAGATCAACTATTATATAAACATTGACAATCTAACTCTGTTTCTACTTAAGGTTTAGATACACATGTTGGCATAGAGCTAGTAAGGTTATGTACTTATTACTATGATTTCGGTCAGTGTTAATAAGGTATGAAATGAATAGGGAAACATAGATCATTACGTCATAACAAGGAGCTTAGCTTGAATATGGAGTTCCTGGTCACTATAATCTAAGACCTGTATTAAGGATATCATGTTTATACGAATATGTGTTATTCCATTACGTGTAGTTACATCAAGAAAATCTTGTCACTAATTCAATGGATTTGATTCATTAGTACTAATAACATAGTGAAATCAATAAGCTTATAGATTCAATAGAGCTTACTACTAGCTTAAGTAAGGTGATATAGTGATAGTTACTAAGCTTAAGATGGGCATCATAGGTACGATACGGTCTCTTATACCAATCTTCTTTTAGTTCAATATAACTGTTATCATTGTAACTAATACATGGGAATCATAGAAGAGAGATAAGGGTGAATACATTACTCAACTTAAGCTAATCCAACTCTTTTCACTAATCAAAGCTGGAAAGAGCGTATTCAATGATATCGAGCTAGAACAAGAACAAGCATATCCCAATATTGAGCTTACATTACACCTATGTCCACATTAGCTATTGGAATACAAGATGATTTATTAGGTAGAATATTGTATGCTATTACTCTATCCTTAAACTGTATGATGAATATGGACATTGTAGTATACACTAGAGTAACACTGAAACATACTTTTTATAAAAGACCAATATGAGATAATGTAGATTAGGGAAACACTATCCTGATATAGACTATACAAGCTTATGGATCCGGATATGATCTGAGCCTATACTACGATATGGGTTTTATTTATCACTTTATTATGATATATTGATTGGCCTAGGATTAAGGGACATTTCAACATCACGGAGCACTGAACATTACACTAATGGCTTGGCACCTTAGTACAAGGGTTTTAACGGTACAATTTAAATAACAACTATAAAGGATAATTGTGTGTCTTACACGATTAGTGGCATCATAGAGGAAATTAATGAGACAACATTAATAATTATAGAGTTTCCTGTTCGCAAGTGGACTCAGGATTACAAGGAATTTCTGGGAGCATTGATGACTGGGAATGATAAGATTAAAGAACCATTCATAAGGGACTACAATGAATACAATACTGATACCAGGGTCCATTTAGAGGTGTCATTGTCTGAAGAGAATATGAAGATTTCACTTCAAGAGGGCCTTTTAAAGAAATTCAAACTGACTGCTACAATCTATACAAGTAACATGCATCTTTTTGGCTCAAAGGGAATCAATCATAAATATGAGACCCTTGAGCAAGTTTTGGAGCACTTCTATCATATCCATCTTGAATTCTATGAAAAGAGAAAGAAAGTACAATTGGACAACCTTCAGCTTGATTTGCTAAAATTAGACAATAAAGTCAGATTCATCCTGGGAGTTGTAAATGGAGAAATCATAGTGAACAATAGGAAACATGCAGAGTTGCTGCTTGAATTGAAGAGAAAAGGTTTCACTCCATTCCCCAAGAAGGGAAAACCTGTTGAGGCTATTATTGCTGGGGCGATAGCAGATGATGAAGAGTCTCCTGAAGACAACATTGAGACAATAAAGGGTGTTCATGCTGCAGATTATGAGTATCTTCTATCCATGGATTGTTGATGATTCTATGAGTGCCTATGAGAGTGTTGGCATTAGTTTGTTCAAGGATTATTCATTGATGGGTACATTTACCCTACCCCTGCCACTCCATATCCTGAGGCTCCTATTTGCATGATCTCTTCTATTATCAATGGATCCCTTAGATTTCTTGATCCTTGGGTGGTACCAAATCCTTCAGAAGTAGAGTATTATGGGGTCAAAATGTCATTTAGTGTGGTAGAGATTGCCTACTAGGTGATCCAGTTGACATCTGGTAACTCTAACTCAGGTCTCGAGTAAGATGTGGACCCTAATAAGCATTCTTTTCATTTCTCGTATGTCGATTGTCCATATTCCCGTGATCTCCTTGAAACTGAACTACCTTCTGATGAGGCCATGTTTATAATTGATTTCCCTTGGGAGGGGTTACATCATCGCTCATATTTTCTCCCTAGTCTGGCTGAAAATTGATGTTCAAAACAGAGTTTATACTAAAAATGTTGAGTGATACCAATCTCCCATTATGGCACATGATGTTTATTCCAAAGGGAAATTGTCAAACATCTTCAATACTATACCTGTATCAAGCTAGGGACAAATGAACATGGGAAATTGTCAAACATCTTCAATACTATACCTGGTCGAATAGTCAAAGGAAACAAAGTGTGGTCACATACAGAATACAAGAAAAATAAATAAATAAAATATAGTGTAGGCCTTAATTATGCATACCTCTAGTGCATTATTTAGGAACAATAATGAAATCTACATTTGGTTCGTGGGTGCATGCCCAAAATTCCTGCAATTGTGATGCTTTATGATTTTTTTCAAAGAACCCAACTGTGATTTTATTAAAAATTTGGTCTCCAACATAACTCACCATGGTAAATATCCTAAACAAATTTTGAGGATGAAAGCTAGTACCAAAGCTTATTATACAATAAATAGGGGCTGTCAAAAATGGTTTTTGCAAATTACTTGGGTTACCTAAAACCTGAAAAAAATTCAGACAAGGATTGCCTAGACTGAAAGCTTATCAATTTTCATCAAATAAGAGAAAAGATATAGGGACTCTTCTCTGGCCATTTCAGGACATGCATAATGAATATTGAGGCACTTCAAGGACATGAGCAAGAAATAAAATAGGCCTCAATAAGATATGGTGTATATTTCTCAAGGTCTAGATTCCTTGAGATATGGTGGAGGAGAAGGCAGATCCCAAGACTTGAGACAGGCCTGTGGCTCATGACAACTGCAAGCTTACACTCTGAAATCTGTTTATGACTGGACTTATTTCCTAAAGGACGGTAATAATTGCTAATCTTGCACTTTTGGTTTTAATTTCATATACATCTGGGAGTATCAGGAAGGCCATGTATGGCATCTTCTACCCAAGTATTTTGACTACATATATCAGTAAGTAATGGCATTGCATGGCTTGCAGTCCTCCATTAGTTGGCTTTAGTAGTAGCTATTAGGTTGTTGGAGATATTGCAATTCTAATTTAAACTAGAAGCTAGGTAGCTATAGGGAATTATGTGTCTATGTCTGGTTTCGGGCTTCTGCTAATATAAATCTCTTTATTGAACCAAGAAAAAAAAATTATCATTTCTCTTCTTGCATCTTAGATCTCATTAAAAGTGTGGAAAGAAATAGAGAAAAAGCTAACACATACCTCTTGAATATCTCCAACATAATTCCGATCACCATAAGTTTGAATAGACATAATCATATTGGGAAAGAGCTTATTCTCACATTTTCGCAACAATTTATTTTTGCCCCAAGTCATATATTCTCAGCACCTATCCAATCTCAACTAATAAGCGGCCTTGAAATTGACATAATCCAAGAGGTACTCCATCAACTGTTGTTTTATGCAAAAGCTCCAGGGATTTGCCATCATCCAAAGATCTATAATTATGAATAAAATCTCCTGAACAATGCCTCTTTGGCAAAAATTCTAAATCCTTTGCAGTTCCAATGGCCACAAGTGTTCCCAATTCTTTATCATGAAAAGTAACAGTGCAAATGCTAAATGCAGCTTCATTATCCTGCAGTGCCAAGAGGCATGTAGTTTCACCAGTTTTGGGATCTAGAACTCTAACACAAGATGCCCACTTCTTTAACTCTGCTTTTGGATAACCATACTGCTCATCAGGAAGAGGATCCTCCTTCTCTTCATCGTCGCCATTCTGTTGTTCTACTTCCATGTTCCCGATCTCCCCTAAACCAACAACTTCTAAGCATTCCTTCTTTGCAGCTTCACGTTCTTCTACAGTGAATGCACCCTAATTGCTTTCAATAATAATCAATGGTTTTTTCTTTGGATGCAAAATGAACTTTCTCGGCGTATATCTAAGAGGCATAACAGCCTGATTGAATGTTTCTCCCAACATTTCAATCGTAAAAACCCTAAGCGCATCCCCAGCAACTGCAACCACACCTTCAACACACTGATCAGAAGAAAATGATGCTGCATATTTAAGAGTCTTGTAAGAGATTGGAGTTAAAAGAAAGTGCCACTGATGAATATAGCCCAGCCAGGGCCTGCTTGATAAACAAAGAGTTTCCCGACGACCTCTCACTATAGCAGAAAAAAAGTTTTGTTGCTCTTAAACCCAAGAATCTGGTCCGGGTGTCTGAAAGGCCACCATTTGCCATATCTACCTCAGTTCTAGGACGAACCCCATTATGCAAACTAGCATTCAAAAACACACTCGCTGGATGATATGCACCATCCTCCCCTCCAAAAAAAGCCTGAAATTCAAGTAAGAGAAGAGATTCTGGAGGAGAAGATACATGTGAACGCCACCCCACTCCATTCGACCATGTTAGACATGTAATCGTAGGCATTGTTACATTGTATTTTTTCATGTTACATTTAAAAAAGTTGCTATTCTGACATTTGTCAAGCCAGGTTCACAAACCATCGCTATTTGACGTTTTTCCCAAATACCGTCGCAATACTGACGATATCCATAAGCGTTGCTATAGCGACGCTTCTGTCAAAACGTCGCAATAGCGACACATGATTTTGAAACGTCGCATTTTCGACGTTGTGTCCCAATATGTCGGTATTCCAATGACCTTCCTAAACATCACAATACCGATGATGTCACTAAACGTCACTATAGCGACAGCTGTTGGCGGGATTTTAAAAATTGAGAAAATTTGGGGAAATTTCCGACAATACATCAAAAGTGTTAGAACTAAATTGTCGAAATTTTGACCAAATGTACTAGTGAGATTCCGATTCTGTCCGATGTTTTGGGATGTCGGTACCTTCTTCTTCCTCGAGAGATGTGCCAGATCCACCATCACAAGTATGAACAACCTTTCACTTTTAAATATGTCTTTAAGTTATATATTCCACCTCAAAAAGTTCCATTAAAAAATGAGATATATCTAGATCTTGAGTTATTTTAAATTTTTTGAATTTTAGGTTTTTGTAGATTTACTTTCCGAGCCTCTCTTACGAGATGTGCCAAATCCACAAGCACAAGTATGCAATTTTTCACTTAAAAATATATATGTTTTTAAGTTATAAGTTATAAATTGAAGTTTAAAAGTTTTATTATAATTTGAGATCTAGAGATCTTAAGTTATTTTAATTTTTTTGAATTTTAGCTTTTTGGAGATTTTCTTTTGGAGCCTCTCTTAGGAGATGTGCCAAATCCACCAGCACAAGTATTCAATTTTTCACTTAAATATATTTTTTTAATTTATAAGCTATAAATTGAAGTTCAAAATTTTTATTAGAAATTGAGATCTAGATCTTGAGTTATTTTATGCTTAAATATTTTTTTTGAATTTTAGGTTCCTAGAGAGGATTTCTTTTCTCCACGGACTCTAGCGATGGAGATAGGAACAGCCACAACATTTCAACCATTTGAAAAAGTTGTCTAACATTTTTTTTAATATTATTGAAAATAAGTTTATATATGCATTTGAAATTTGAAATTTTTTAATATATATATGTATATTGTACAGTTTACTGTTGAAGATGTTCCAGTGGGTGAGGTTTTAGTACAATTTACATTTTGTTTTTTTATATGAAGTTCTATATATTCTCATTCAATTTTAAAGCATTAAATTTTAATAATGTTTGTACAAATTGTGTACAGGTTCCCCATGCTTCCGCTTCGCAGGACAGCTCGAGGATCATGACTTTGCGGGAGAGACACTACATCCATCTATTTTTCATGGATGATGCACATGCACGTGCAACATTATATTTTCAATAGATAAATAGTCTTAAATTTACTTTTTTATATATAGTGTTATCTAGATGCAGTCATATATAACTTGATACTCGATACTTGTGAGATACAAATTTTGGACATATTTTATGTGAACTACATTTGGTACATGTGAATTTGATATAATGTTTTGTTTTATTGGATAGTTGAACTACATTTGGCACGTGAAGTAATGTTATGATCTATAATGTTTTGTTTTTAAACTCAAATTTTGGATGGTTGAACTACATTTGGCATGTGAAGTAATGTTGTGTTATAATTTTTTTTGTTTTTAAAACTTAAGTTTTGGATGGTTGAACTACATTTGGCATGTGAAGTAATGTTGTGTTATAATTTGTTTTGTTTTTAAAACTTAAGTTTTGGATGGTTGAACTACATTTAGCATGTGAAGTAATGTTGTGTTATAATTTGTTTTGTTTTTAAAACTCAAGTTTTGGGTGGTTGAACTACATTTGGCATGTGATTGTGATATTTAATGTTTTGTTTTTATTGGATAGTTGAACTACATTTGGCATGTTTAGTAACATGTTGTGATATAATGTTTTGTTTTTAAAGCTCAAGTTTTGGATGGTTGAACTAAATTTGGAATGTGAAGTAATGTTGTGATATAATGTTTTGCTTTTAAAACTCAAGTTTTAGATGGTTGAACTACATTTGGCATGTGATTGCACGATGTGAGTTTTGTTTTTATTGAATAGTTGAACAACAATTGGCATGTGAAGTAATGTTGTGATATAATGTTTTGTTTTTAAAACTCATGTTTTGGATGGTTGAACTACATTTGGCATTTGTTTTTAAAATTCAAGTTGTTGTTTTCCAAACAAAAAAAAGTTCACATGAATATATATATGTACATGTAGAAATGATTTAAGTACATGTTTGAATATATAAGTTAAAACAATTGAAGTATAATACATATCCACATCTTATATATATATATATATATATATATATATATATATATATATATATATATATATATATATATATATATATATATATATATATATATATATATATAAACAATCATAAGATTCAGTTAATTGCATTCTAGAACATATATATTATCCAGTACTTGCACCATTTTTCATCAATGCACATAGAAAAGTTACTTTCAGTTAATTGCATTCTAGAACATATATATTATCCAGTACTTGCAACATTTTTCATCAATGAAAATAGAAAATCTACTTTCAGTTAATTGCATTCTAGAACATATATATCCAGTACGTTCAACATTTTTCATCAATGCACATAGAAAAGCTACTTTCAGTTAATTGCATTCTAGAATATATATATCTAGTACTTGCAACATTTTTCATCACGCGCGACATATTAAAACTACTTTCAACAGCTAATTGCATTCTAGAACACACACACACATCCACGTGCAACATTTTTCATCAATGCACATAGAAAAGTTGCACTTTCAGTTGATACTAGTGTGCATGTACCAAAACAATGTACATGTTCAAACACTTGCACAGATAACATAGCAAGGCAGTTCAATTTTTAGTTGATTCTAGAAGTTATAAAACATGAATCCAAAGAGAAGAAATTGTTGGGCAGTTCAATAAAAAAAATTCCAATGGAATGCCATCTTCAATGATCCGTTCATGATCGGATTTTGACATTTTCCATTTCTTAATTTTCATTTTTTTCTTTGATTGAACCTCTATCAACTTTATGCTAGCTGCACACACCAAGTGACTATATTGAAAACTTATGACATCAGATTGATAATCTTCAAAGTAAACAAAATCCCCACTTTGATTAGTTTGTCTGAAAAAATAACCTTTCGGTATAATAGATCCCCTGTCATATGGAAACTCGCGATCATTATAGTTTTCTAATAATTTCATCTTTCGTTCAGTGCAATGCATCAAATAATACTTCACATTTTCATCGTTGTCAGTAGATGCAACTACAACAAAAACATCTCCTGCACAATAAAACAAATTTATGTATTTAAATTTAGATCATAATTAACATGAAAAATTAACTTTAAAATAATTTTAGTATATATTTCTAGATCTCTATCATTTGAAAGCAATTCAAATGTTACCTTCTCTAACAATATCAGAAACTCGATCACCATCAGATGGTATTGTAGTCTCCTCTGATTGCATTTCTTCAAACATTGCAACGAACATTTTCCCCTTTGTATTTAGCTCTCTATGTTTCCAATCTTTTGCATACATTTTGTTTTTAGAAACATCATTGGATTATGTGTTGTCTATGCAAACATGGAAAAAACAAGAATATTTTCTTTTATCCAATGCAAACACATTTGTGGACAACTTTGTTTTAATTGAATGCAATTTTCGAGTCCCTTTTATTGTTTCAACATCATTTCCAATCGATCTATCTACATCTTCGACTCCAATATGCCAAAAAACCTATATATGGAAAATTCAAATAAAAATGTAAATATGATATCAAAATACCATCAAAGATAATCATTGTGATAAACGTACACAGTTTAAAATTGGATATCCAATAAAAATTAAATTGAATGTACCTTCGCACTTCCCTTGATCGGTTAGTCTCATGGCTTAGTGCAACGATGCACCATTGAACGACTTCTTTAGTGTCCACAAGTCGGTTTGCAGAGGGGTTCATTTGATATCTTAGAAGTGCTCGTTTTATGCACGCCCTTGCACTGCCATGTTTTCCTTTTCCATGGCCAGTCTCAAAGAAATTCCAACAATATTTAATGCTGGTTTTCTTATGAAGACAACACAACCAAAAGAATGATCGTGAAGATTTGAATTGACCTGCGCATCCATCTGACCATATCCAATGTTCATTGAATTTTATTCCAAGAATTTTCAAGGAGTCATAAATATTTCCAAAACAGTGTTGTACAAAATATGTATCATGTGTACGATCGTAACTGATATAAAAGTGATATTCTTTAATAACATGCCGATTTTCACTGGTGCTTTCTATATGATTGACACTTTGTTTGGCATGTCTATATAGAATATGGACGAGCATGGGGACTTGATTAGAATGATAGTATTCACTCTGAATTTATTTTTGTGGAACAAATGTGTAGTTTTATGCAAAATCAATTACTGACAAAATGGTCCCTGGTGGAAAAACTTCACGGGATTTTTTGAATTGAAAATCCTGCCATCGAGCTCTATGGGAATGCTTGGTGTATTTATAATATTTTGCCTCAATTTTTCTCAAAAAATCTATCACAAAAATTTCTTCTTCTTGTAATTCAATTCTTTTAGCACTATTTGAACCTTGAATCGATGTATGGATATATTCATATCTCTTCCATTTCACTTTCAAGTTGGACAATGATGGATCATTTATATCAGTACAATATTTGTTTTTAAATTTAGTCAAATTTCCATAATCATCGCATTTTTGACCACCAACACAATTCTTATTCGTAAAATAATTGATGGCTTTCTCTTCCACATAGAATTTGAGCTATGAAATCATGGATAGTGGAAGGAGGAGGTGAATCTTTCCAAAATGTTCTACCAAAATTAAGGAACGTGTCATAATATAACTGAAATTTCACATGATAAAGACAACAACAAGTGTCGTGTACGGTGATAGGTTTTACATACCATGGTTTTTGTTGAACAAAAGCACTGATTGAGACATCAATTTCACGATTCTCTTCTTTGAACTTGTTGAGCAACTCTATCTAAGTGGTGTCCAAGAAATATTTTTCATGTTCTTTGTATTGATTTTGTGTTATTCTTCTTCGCATCACATCCCTTGCATTTGGCGAAACACGTGAATTTTTCTTCCAATATTCATATATTGTTTTTTTAACATTTTCTCCAATTCTATCTTTGTATGGTTGCCTACAAATAGCTCTCCAACAAGTGAGTTCATCATTTACATATATTTACAACCGAAATTTCCAATGTTTGTACAAAGTTTTTCATTAGGTTCCTAATGCTCGTGCCATAGACTTTACCAAGCGATTCTCTTTAGTACTTGATGAAACCACTACTTTATGTATTGCTCTACGTACAACTAAAACATTTTTCTGTCTAGATCTTCTAATTGAATTTATAGCACTATTTATATTTTGTATCACATTTTCCTTCATTTTTTAAATCTTTTGTTGATTTTCAAATACCCAATAAAGTCGTAGCTTCTTTTAATTTCCTTAATGATAGGAGACCTTTCAACATTTGGGCTTGAACTGTCACATTTTCCTTTATGAAGTATGTATCAAAAATGCGTTAAACACGATATTGCATAACATGGTCAGCTCTTTTATCTCCATACGTGTGAGTGTCAACATTTTCTAACATCTCATCATTGACATTGATTTCATTTGTACATATTCGAATGAATAGTACATAACAAGTTTACATATTCAATAAATAACTAAATTAATAAATGTGTATAATTTCAATAATACGTGCATGTGTTCAACATATATATATATATATACACCTTGTGATTCAATTTCTTCACTTAAATTTCTTCTTTCAACATTTTCACCATCTTCAATCATTTGTTCAATATCTCTGCTGTAAATTTTGTATCTCATCATCAATGTTTTGAGGAATATATATATATATATATATATATATATATATATATATACCTTGTGATTCAATTTCTTCACTTGAATTTTTTCAACATTTTCACCATCTTCAATCATTGGTTCAATATCTCTTTCAATTATCTTTCAAAATTTTGTATCTCATCATTAATGTTTTGAGGAATATCTCTCTTTGTTTACATTGCAAAATATTTTTCAAATTAGTTCATCAAATAAAAATTAAGCTTCACATTTTAAACTAGGAAAATTTTAAATATCAAATTCATAGTATTTACATTTACATACATGCTTCAACTTCTAGTTGAGGTTGATTTTCCCTTTCAATATTTGAGAGTGCTTCTCTCTTTATTTTGTGAGATTCTCTCGTCTCTTCTCTATGTTCCTCAAGGTCTCTTTTTCGATGATATTTTCTCGTGCAATTCCTTCGATTTCACATGATAATAGAGTATGAAGTTCAAAACAATTCCTTCAAAAATTTAGACAAAAACTCAATTAAAAAAAACATCACAAGATTTAATATATATATATATATATATATATATATATATATATATATATATATATATATATATATATATATATATATATTAAAATTTTGCAAAAAATACATACTTCAATCCAAAACAATCACTTTAAAAAATCCGAGAAAAAAATGTCTTATAAAATGAAACGAAGCTCAAAATATTTCCTTCCAAGTCCCGCAAAAAAATTTCATTTAAAAAGTTAGACAAAAACCCATTTTAAAAAATCATTATAAAAGATGTGTTTGAGATAATGCCTCCATTATTAGGCTTACTTAGTTTGGATTGGGTTGTTGAGGAAGTTGAGAGATTCTCTCAACTTCTCTCTCTAAGATTAGGATTAGTTCACCTATATATATTTGATGTATCTCTGATTATTTGAATATAGAAAATAATTATTTTGTGTGTGTATCTCTGCTCTCTCCAATTTTTAATATGGTATCAAAGCCTAGCTGGGCTTAATCCCTCGCAGGAGTGCCCAGGAAAATGAAATAGTTTGGGAGAGGTTCTTTGTACGTAGATTATAAGTGTTGAATTATTTTGTTTGTAAGAGTGTGTGTGTTCATTGTTTACCAGCTAGGGTGAAAACAGAAAAGGAGGCCTGCGATTGTAGAGTTGCGGCGGTCAAAATTGGCGTCATTCATATCTGCTACAAGATTTGAACTCTGAAACAACATTTGCCAAAATAGATGAGAGATTCCAAGCAGTTCCAGAAGCGGGTGCTGCTGCCAGTTGGGATAATTGAGATGGGTGGAGGCGTGACAGGATTTCGCTGTCAATAGCTGCCGTGAGAAGTTGCATTTGCTATTGGGTTTTCCGCTTCATGTGAATCAGTACACCAACTGCGAATCGCTTGCATTGTGCAGTGGAAGAACCTGCGCTCTCAGTGCAAACGGTGGAGGCCATTTGTGGATTCTGCGAAAAGAAAATTCCTGCGTTTAGACCATGTATGCTGAATGGCGTCCATGTTTTTTTTTTAATTAAACCCTATGTTGGCGTCAATTATAATCTATATGCTTTTCACGGGTATGTGCCTATGGTGCACCAAGGAGATAACAAAATGAATTGAATAATCGCGGAAGCTCGCGGAGGTGAGTGCTGATATTGTGAGACTGCTGAGGTGCTTAAAATACTGGCCGTCCACCAGGAGAATACTATGGTCCCCAAACAGATCGCGGAGTAAGTTATTTAAGTAGTTGTTCTTCACAAAGTTATGGAATCTGGTCTTCAGCATATACTCCAGATTGACTGCATCTGCTGTTAACACCCTATATTTCATCCAAGGGAGTTTTATAATGAAAGTTCCTCCGCTGAAATTGAGTAGATGAGTGACCCAATCGTGCAGATGCATGGGATAAATATGAAGGCGGCCATTTGTGAGAAACCAAATGGATAAGAAGCAGAGGGTCCCATCATGTAGTAATAATTTCCAGTTGCGTGCAAGCTCAACAGAGTGGACGCGTAAAGGAAGCAACCACAAGTGTGTTCTACACTACTGCATATGAAGTTGCCATGGGTGTATTCTATGGCCTTGGAGCCATGGTGTATGCAACAAGGATTCCGGTTCAATGGAAGTTGCAAATTTATTTGCGAAAGACGGAGGCAACATGAAGATTCACATCGCCCTCGGCTTTTTCTGACCACAGCAGCTTATTTTGTAGAGTATTTCTGGCAGTTAATTCATGTGTCCACGGCCCTGTTGTGAAAGAAAATCCGCTTTGAAGTCCGTGGTTAATATAATAGTTATTAAGTTTGCTAATTTTGATAATTGAGTGGTGTTCATAGTTATTATTATTTTGTTTGTAAATTATTGAAGCAGAACCAATTATTGAGCAAATTAGCATTATTTAAATTAGTCGTTCTTGACTTTCTACAGGGACGAGAGAACAATTGGCTAATTTGATTGTGTGAATTTGTTATATGCTGATCTTGTTGTGCTACGGACCAAGGAGCATCAGTTACAAGTTCCATTTGTGTGAATCAGGTCAAGTTGTTAGATTAGCTCTTGAACACATTCAGTATTCAGACCATTTGCCTATCCACTAATGGATAGCCGAAAGCGAAATATCCGACAGATGGTGATTGGTCCATAGGATGGTTCATCACTTGTCAGCTTTTATCGCGGAAGCCCCGACGAGCTGAGTTGTCAATACTGTTGATCTTGCAAAGTTCATTATTGCTGGTCAGAAACAAATGTATTTTAAATGGGTTGAATGGTAGCTCGAAAATGGTGGAGAAAAGAGCGTTTTCTATGAGATCTCAGAGTGGGTACAAATGTTAATGAAGACCAGGGCAGACAAATGTTTGTATTAAATTAGTGTGTTCTCCATTTCTGTAATGTAGGCATTAAGGGGGGGTGTTTGAGATAATGCCTCCATTATTAGGCTTACTTAGTTTGGATTGGGTTTTTGAGGAAGTTGAGAGATTCTCTCAACTTCTCTCTCTAAGATTAGGATTAGTTCACCTATATATATTTGATGTATCTCTGATTATTTGAATATAGAAAATAATTATTTTGTGTGTGTATCTCTGCTCTCTCCAATTTTTAATAAGATGTACTTCAACCCAAAACATGTACTCTAAAAAAATGTCACTTTTAAAAATACCTCCAAAAAATGTCCATTGAAAATTAATTCCAACTTCTTAAAAAATGCCACTTTAAAAAATATTTGAAAAAAACCTCTAAAAAAAATCACTTTAAAAAATACCTCCAAAAAATGTCCTTTGAATATTAAGCCTAAAAAGAGTCCTTTCGAAATTAAGTCCAAAAAATGTCTTTTGGAAATTAAGCCCAAAAACCTCTAAAAACAAAATACATCCAAAAAATGGCCTTTTGAAAGTTAAGCGCAAACCTCTAAAAACAATGAAAATTAAGCCCAAAACTTCTAAAAACAAAATACCTTAAAACCAAAAAATGCCTTTTGGAAATTAAGCCCAAAAATCTCTAAAAACAAAATACATCCAAAAAAATATCCTTCGAAAACTAAGCCCAAAACTTCTAAAAACAAAATACTTAAAAAAAACCAATGAAAATTAAGCTCAAAACTTCTAAAAACAAAATACCTTAGAAAAAAAACAATGAAAATTAAGCCCAAAACCTCTAAAACAAAATACTTTAAAAAAAATGAAGACCAAAAAAATCCCAAAAATGTATCACACACCTCCAAGAAATGTCCTTTTAATGTACCTCCAAGAAAAGTCCTTAAACCCAAAACAATCTTTTACAAAAATATCATTTGGATGTACCTTGAAGAAAAGTCCTTGAACCCAAAACAATCTTTTGCAAAATTAGACCAAATGAAAAAATGTGTGAAATTATGCAAAAATAATGAATGCTTTTACGTCAATTTATATTGCTGCGAAATGTTTTTTTTGGAGGGGCTTCGTTGTATTTTCCGTCCGATGGAAAGTCAAGTAAAATTTCGGCCAAAATTGTATAAGAAATCCGGCCGAACTTTTGTGTCGTTAGACTTGATGGACCGTTGGCGCAAAAAACAATTCAACCGAACTAACACGTCTGTAATTACGTAGAGCCAAGCTCTGAATACATATCTTCAACTTTGGACTGATTAAACTCCATGAAACATTCTAAATTAACTATCGAAACCAAGACAAGCATTTTCATAATTCAATCTACTTTTAGGAAATATAACTTTTATGGAAGTTCATAAATATTTACCAATTTTAACTAATTTTGTAATAAAACGAGTGCAAACAATTTCTGAAGGTCATTATGATTCAGTGAAATCAATATTCTGTATCTTCCAAAATACACTGTAAAAAAAATTGAAAAAATTATGGTGCATTACATTGGTCCGTCATCTGCAATGGGTAGTTTTTAGATTTTTAGTTTATAACTTATATGTTGAGAAATTTCGTGCGTCGCGAAACATATTCAAAATATGTAGTTTTTTCATATTGGATCAGTTCAAAAATTTCTAGTAATTATGATATGCATCAGTTGGTTTTGTAAATATAACGAAACCAAACTAGACTCTGTCTAGATTGTTGTAACAAATTTTGTTTCTCAAAAACACAAAGTTTCAAAGAATACACCAGCGCGTATTAACATGACCTTTTATGAATCCTTTGATTGTGAAAAAACACACACTCAAAGAAACAATAAGTTGACATATCAAATGTGTATAAAAAAATTCCAAAAAATAAGTAATAGAAAGCTAATAAAATATCTGAAAACTTTTATTTTTATTGCAAAATGAAATTCTAAACAGAAAAATTGTTTTGGCTTGCAGAAAGTTGAAAAAAGAAGAAGAAATTTTATTTAATTAATTAATTTATTATATATATATATATATATAAATATATATATTTCTCTCTGAAAAAAAGGCAAAAAGTGTAATCCAACTTCACATTTTCACCCCTTAACCACAATCTGGTATAGGTTTGCATCAATTTCACTTTTGGTGAAGCCCAGTCCGGTGAAATAGTTGTCTATCCGAGTGTACCAAGCACAAGGTGCTTGCTTCAGCCCATACAATGCTCTCTTGAGTTGACACACATGCGACACACTCTCAAAGATCTCGAAACCTTCTGGATGCTCTATGTACACTTCTTCCTCAATGACTCCATTGCAAAAAGCAATTTTCACATCCATCTGATGAATGCACCAGCCCATCTGCACTGAGAGTGCAAGGATGGATCTAATGGAAGAGTACCTTGCAACTGATGCAAAAGTCTCATCATAATTGATCCCCTCAATCTGTGAGAATCCCCAGGCCACAAATCTGGCCTTTTATTTCTCCACACTCCCATCAACAACTTGCTTTACCTTGTAAATCCATCTAGATCCAACCATTGATTTTCCGACCAGTCTTGGGACAATCTCCCATGCACTGATCTTGAAAATGGAGTCATACTCCTCCACCATTGCATCAACCCAAATTGGTTGCTACACTGCCTCCTGAAAGGAAGATGGTTCAGTCACAATACATTTTATCATAAGAGCCATGTATGCAGTAAACCTGTCTGAAGACTCTCTCTGACTGCGCTGCGAAGTAGGGGCTCCTACATTCTCTACAGCGTCAAGTCTCAATCTATCAGTTTCCATGATGTGCCTTATACCATTTCTGATGGATGGCTCTACATGAGTGTTTTCTTCCACTCTGTGATCCTCTGCATGTGGCTTCTCCACATCTTGAGGCTCATCCTTGGGGAACCAAGAGTTCCTCCTCTGCATGCAAATCCAGCTCCCAGTCAAGGGACAATCGCATGGCTTTCTCCTCATTAATTTATATCCCGTCGCACAACAATCATTCTGTTGTTTGGAAAATACACCTGATAGTTGTGGGGAGTTTCAGTGTACCCCACAAAAATCCCAATCTCAGGTGTTAGTTTCAGCTTCTTCCTGGTGTCTTCGGTCACATGAACATAAACAAATGAGCCAAAAATATTAAAATGTGAGACACCAGGTTTCTTACCAGTGAAAGCCTCTTCTGGTGTACTCGTGCCAAGTATCCTATGAGGACAATGGTTTTGCACAAATACTGTTGTGTTGCATGCTTCCACCCACAAATGCATCGATAGGCCCATATCATGCAACATCGCTCTTGCTGCACCCACAATCATTTTGTTCTTTCTTTCAATGACCCCATTCTGTTGTGGGTTATGAGGCGCTATCAATTCTCTCTGAATTTCTCCTTTGCTACAGAAGTTCTTGAATTCATTAGAGATGTACTCACCACCATTATCACTCCTAAGAGCCTTCACTTGCTTCCCCGTGTATTTTTCCACTAGTGATTTAAACTCAAGAAAATTTGAGAATGTTTGATCTTTCTTCTGAATGAAGTAGATCCAACACTTAGGAGAAAAGTCATCAACAAATATCACATAGTAATTATGTTCTGTTGTCGAAGCAACATAGAATGGTCCACACACGTCTATGTGAATTCTCTCGAGGATCCCCGAGGCTCGGTTCTCCTTCTCATGAAAGGTGGCCTTTACATATTTTCCCATAGTACATCCCTTACATGTGTCTGACTGCGCAAGTGTACCCTTGGGAAGACTCGTAGAAATCTGTTGCATGACTTTCAAGGCTCCATGGTGGAGATGGCCCAATCTCCTCCGCCATAACTCGCCCTCATCCCGGCTCACCACTTTGTCTGCCTTGCCCATCAATGCTACGCAGCCATCTACATCTAGCTTGTAGAGATTCTTAACTTGAATCCGAAAATTCTCGGCTTGCCCAATAGTTTTGTGTCATAGGAAAGATTTTCCTTACTGAAAAAACACCATAGCCTCTATCCTCCAACATTTCAACTGAGACTAAATTTTTCTTCAAACCTAGTACATGCATTACATATTTTAATTGAAAGGGTTTACCTGACTGTCCCTGGAAGGTAATGGTACCAATCCCAGTAGCACTGTACTGCTCGTCATCACCCATTTCAATATGCATCTGGAGATCCTTCTGCTCCAAGCTACTGAAAAATTCCTTGTCTCCCGTCATGTGAAAGGAAGCACCACTATCCAAATACCACACAGATCCCAATGCACTTGAAACCATTCATGCTATCAATGAGAAATAAAGCTCAAATTGTGAGGCCAAAGCCTCACCAGCTGCAGATCCTTAAGCCTTCTTGTTCTTCTTATTTTGTGGACAATTAGTAGCATAATGCCCATGTTCGTGACAGTGAAAACACTTCACCCTGGAAATGTCGCACTTCTTGCCATCTTTGGACTCGGATTTGGAATGGAATTTCTTTCCCTTCACTTTATTTGCCTTGGTAGCCAAAGCACAATCTTCTTCATCTTCATTCTTAGATGAAGATTCATCTCTGGTGTTCTGTCTGAACTCCTCCTGCACCAAATCCGAGCACAGTCGTTCCCAATCTGGCAGCTTTTCCCTTTCATTGATCGAATCTTGATAACTTTTCCAACTCTTGGGAAGTCCTAGGAGAGCTAAACTCACCAAATCATCATTAGCAACAGTAATGCCAAGGCTCCCCAGCTCATCCCGACATTGGACAAACTTTGTTAAATATTTTGGCACGGAGTCGCCTTTCTCCATCTTGATCTTCATGAGTTTATCTTTCAGTGCCAATTTCCTATGGTCACTACTGCTCTGAAATAGATCTGTCAAAGATTTCCACATAGAATATGGTGTCGCTTTTCCATGGAGACTTGAGACAATGTGCTCTCGTATGCCCTCTAGTAGGATCCGCCTCGCCTTTGCCAGTTTCTTTTGCCATGCATCAAGATTTGCAGCATCTGTCACAGTGGGTTTAGGAACATCATTGTCAATTAATTCCTTCAATCCATTGTCTTCGAGTACTGCCTCCATCTTGTCCTTCCAAACAATATAGTTAGAGTTTCCCTCGAGTGCATACTCCAATATCAAGCCATTGAAAGCCATTTCGATCCTGAATCAACTATAGCACCAAGAAAATATTTATGCAAATTCAAATTATATTCAGTCACTAACTCAAATCCTCCACTATTGTGATTCCTATGCTCTGATACCATGTATAAATTATACAACAAGCATGTATATCGTGGATTCAATCTGATCTAAAAATGTGTCAAAGCTAGATATTGAATCACTTCTACAAATCAATTGCGAAATTCAAAACACAATCGCCAGTCACATGAAACAAAGAAGAATCAATCAATCCACAACACAGATAATTTCCCGAGGAAGGCTTGCTGCTCAAAACCCCACTATATTCTATTGTATATTCAACAAGGATACATGAAACAACTACATACAACTCTTCTCACAAGAGCCCTCCTGTACTCAGCTAACTGTCTCACATTATCCTGGATAAAACTGACCAATACTTAGCTAATTTTCTGCCTCCTGGCAGCCTACCTTGCTTGCGTAAATCCTGATGAATGAAATCCCTACTATTTAGGAATTTTGGCCTTCCTTGATTGCGCAAGGATCATGGGAAATCCAATGGGTGTTTGGTTGCATGCGTGCAACCCAATAATCCTACAGCTGATAGTCAACTTCCCTTTCACCTAGATCTCAACTGGGTCTCCACTAGAACTGACATGCATGCAACTAATAATAGTAAATCCTCAATTGCATGTGAGAACACTGATTGTGAATTAAATATTATTTAATTCACTCAATCTCTCGCTAGTGTATCAAACAATTACAACTAGCACAACTGAGTTTAACTCACTTAATTGAGTTAAATTGATTACAACCTGCATTAAATAATGCACCACTGTACTTCGAACTCTGTTACAACTATAATTACTCTACATGCCTCACAAACTACCCTCAACTCAAAATTCATGAGCTAATAGAGTTTATCACACTCAGTTAACTATTACAAGTTATTTTGAGAGTATATTACATTTTGTTGTCCATCTTAATTAAGGGATAACTAAAATAGACATGCACCAAATGTAGCCCACACTAGTGTAGGTGCTGCTAAGACATGTGGTCCCACACTAGTGTAGGTGCTGCTTTGACCTCCTGGTCCCACACTAGCGTAGGTGCTGAAATTTCTTGTTGAACTTCAACATTTAGGGAGAACAAACTTTGTCGATTGAGATCATGCAACACCTACACGACAACGACATTTTCCTCATCAACCAAATTCAAGCAGATATGGATTCGTTACAACTTTATCCCACTTGTAAATGCATTGAGGAATTGGGTTTAATCAGTGTTAATGTTGCTATATGTGAGGGATACATTTCTAAATTATACCTAGTAGGTATTTCACTCTGGCATAGTGTTGATAATATTAAATGGAATATACGTCTTGTCGTGGGCCTTTTATTAGTGTAGAAGATCTATAGTCATATTTTTTCTACTCTTCAAGCCCCAGTGGCAATTTGCTGGTTAGGTTTGGTCTTGGAATATGCCTTTAAAAATAAAAAGTTTCGGTTGGTTAGTGTGGAAGAATAAGATTCTCACTTGGGAGAATATTGGCAAGAGGGGGTTTTGTAGACCTAGTAGATGTTATTTATGTCGGGGTTATATTGAAAACATTTTACACATATTCCTCTAGTGCCCATTTGTTGTCGCCATTTGGGTATGCATGTTACATAGATTAAATATTAATGCATGCTTTAAGGTGTGGATCATAAATTTAATGGACGGCAGGACACTCCCTTTTTCATCTTTTTGGGTATGTGGAGAGGTAGGAATGCCATTATTTAAATAAAAAAAATCATTCGGCATTTTCAGAATTAACAATAAGATATGTGCATCTTTCAAAGAATTTGGTTAGGTGGCTCAAAAAGGAAAACTTCAAAGATTCAAATCTATTAAATGTTTGGATTTATATCTGGCTAGCTTCTTTGATGGGGCCGCACAACAAATGTTTTATGGTTGTGTAGTTCTTATTTATTTATCCTCAAAATTTCACTATCATTTTTGCTGGAACTATGGGACATGGACAAAATCCAGGGTTGAGATTATAACTCTATGGGGATTATTGTACTACGCCAGGTGGATTCATATTGAATCGATGTATGTATTTGGTGACTCAAAGGCCACTATTGATTGGATTAACAATAGATCTACATTTGAGCCTCCACTATTGAGCAACTGGACGTGCAAGATCAAAAAGTTGAAGGGCGTGTTTCAAATGGTTTCATTTGCCCATGTTTACAAGGAAAAGAGCATTATTGTTGACGCCCTATTGAAAATGGGCCTCTTCATATGAGAGAGATTTTATAAGATCCCAAACATAAAAAATAAATAAAAATACAATAGATCTAGCACATTTTAGTGTTCTATTTAAATTTTATTGCAATAAAAAACACAGAACACAATGAGATTTGGAAATGCAACCTTTTATATATGAAGAAAATAGTACATGCCCATACAATGACATTGAATCCCCTGTAATGTCATGCACCAATGCTCATCAAATGACAAAACAAGGACACTGAAGCATAATAATGAACCCTGGATGGATTCACTAGACAAAGTCTTCGTGGGGTTTTTGTCACGGGATTAAACTAGAACTAGCCAAGTCGAGTTCTCAACAAACACACAATAAGATAGACAAACTCGAAATTATCCAAATACCTAGATCCTATCCCATTTTCTAGGCTCGATGGACTCTCTAGAAACCTTATTTTATTGTTTTCCCTAAAAAAACGAAGGCAAATACCATGGGAAAATACCACGATAAAGACCATGGGAAGATTTTATCCATTTTGACCATATCGAGAAAAAAGGGATATTACAGCTTCACTACTATGCTTATTTCATGGGAGAACTTCAAAGATCTGGCAAGATTCCATTCATTTGAGTTATTTTTTATTTTAGTGCACATAGATGGTCTAAATGATGGACTTTATATATATTTTTTGTGATGGAATTTATATATAATTTTGGTATTAGAGATGTAGTGTCATAGTTTTTATTGCCTAAAGTTTGATTTTTTATGTCTATATGGGACATATTTAACTACAGGTTGATGATGAATTTGTGATCTCTTATTGATAAGGTCATGAATACATTATTTCATGAATATGAGACATATGTAAACTCGCCTTTCATTAATAGAAAACCTATTGATTTTTTTTTCCTAAAAAAAACAATTTTCTAATTTCATTAATAATTCATGAACATAAATAAGTATCCATTAGTTTTCTTGTAACAAACTAATTAAATAAAGTTTTTAATTTAATTAATTTTGTTGTAATCTCTCGGACCAACTTATAATCAAAGGTTAAAACTAATTACATTAAAAAAAAAATCTATCTATAATCTTCGGGGCAAACTTATAATCAAAAGTTAATATTTATTATTATTAGCATTCACACATGTTAAAATCAACTATTTTTTCTATTTTTATTACATCCATAGGCATGTCTATCTTGGAATGGAGCTTGCAAAATTTTAAATTAATTATTAGTAATTAATAGTGTAGTCATATAAATTAAATAGTTGATAAACTCCCATAGGCATCAACACACTTACCTCATGATACATCTCACATTTCCAAACAAAAATCATAAAATTTAACTAAATTATAATTTTTTTTTAGTAAATTTGTATTGCCTTCAAAATGTTTATGAGATTACATACCAAGGTAGTATTTTTAGACTGGTTTGTTACTATGAAGACTAGAACATATCCAAGATTGCACTATTCTCAAAGAGGCTCAAAAAGTTCAAAATAAAACATGCATGTACTCATGTTTGGCCTTTCATGGCCATAAAACCAAAGAAAAATACCAAAAGACTAGAAAAATAGAGACATCACAGAAAGGGGAACGAGGATATAGGATCATATTTTGTAGTTTTGACTTGGATTGGCTCCTAATTGTTGCCCGAAAAGTGGCCGATGTTGGGGGTAAAATTTGAGGTGCTTATCGATTTTCTCTAGTCGTTGATCCATATTTTTCATGTGCTTGTGTAGATGCTTCATGGACAAGAGGATATCCTCTCATTTCTCACGATAATCCAATAAAAACTTTCCCATGAGAAAATTCATGTGACAGTATAGGTTTGCACCATTCATATATTGATTGAAGCATTCTCGCATGTGGCCTATGTTGGGCACCCAATATACCTGCTATACAAGTACTTATATGTTTGAGAAAAGGTCCCATTGGGAGGTCCCTTCCCTCTTAGCTTGAGTAAGTTCCACCTGAATGGGGCTTGATGTCAAATCTCAAAAGCGTGCAACAACTTTAGCCAATTTTTAGTGGGCTCTAATACTTTCATGATTGGGTCTCTCCTGATAATGAGCAACACCTTGTCGAACTTGGGATTGCGGACGAGGCACGAAAGTGACATGGGGGAGGAGATCGAGCCAAATGACATAAAGAATTATTCCATGAATAGAACATGAAAGGGCAAAGGAGAGGTTGTGAGTAGCTAGAAAAGGCCATGTTGGAGATATGCGCTAGGACACAAGGTCAACCTTGTCCCAGAGAGGTGAGAATAAGGTCAATGAGAGAGACTGTCATAAAGGGTTAAATCACAAGGAACAAAAATTCAAGGAATAGAATGTGAATCCTTGAGGGGAGGTGAGTGAATAACATAAAAGTGAAGAAAAAAATACTAAGGTGGAGGAAGAGAACCATACACAGCCAATAGCTGTCGAGGGGAGAGAACTATATTAAATCCAAAGGAGGGAGAGGAAGACTTGTTCAACAGAGAGTTCCATAATTGATAACAAAGATACACAATAATTATGATAGTCATATGTCATGCAATGAGACCTAATTGATTGAGAGACATTGTCTAGACTGTGTTAGGATGCCAACTGATACTAAGATTGAAAAAATTCATCACTATGGATCAAGGTTCATTAGTTGGGTGACTATCCTTTATGTCTCTGACCACCATCAATCAAAAGGAAAAATTGATACCAAGAAGGATAAATTCACTCCTACCTGCCCCCGGACCAAAAATAAAAAGGAAAAATGCTTATACTAAAATGAAAAATGGTTCAATTTTGAAAGATTTGTTCGCGACCATCTGATAAAGAATGGTGTCGATACCTCATAGTGGTTTTTTATGAGCTTTTGAGGAGACATAATAGAATGTAGGTCGAGGTGGTTGGATGAATAATTGTTCTAACTAGCCATTGTATGGGGTTGTAATTGTCATTGTTTTAGAATTTGCAACTAAATACTCACATGAGGGGGGAGTGGGCTAGTGTTCCAAGTGGTTTCAGGTCGAACAAATCAAATTAGACACGAGTGATGCCGATGGGAGCGCATTTTATAGAACATGGCACAGGGATTGAATGTACTGAGATTCATCAAGTGCTATATGAAAACTAGAGGAATATGATACCACGTCCCTTGGTCGAATGGCCACGTGGGACAACAACAACCCTCTCCCAACCATCTAGCTCTTTTAACTCCCCATTCGGAGAATTATAATAGGTTCAAATCCTGTTGACTTACCCATGCCTGAGAAAGGGGCATATGTAGGTACCTAGAGTGTAATATTCCTAATGGAATTATTTCGTGAATAACAAAAACATGAACTAGGAAATAACACAAAAAATTCAACACATAAGCACCAAAAACACCCAACACATTTTAGAACAACAACTCAACAATTTTAATAAATTTTATGAAGTAAATGGGATTACAATTACAAGGAATAAGTGCACCTGGGCTTGAATAATAAATTTGAAGCAAACCTAGGTGGGAAAGGTGCTCCTGGTGAGTAGGAACTTCGACCAAGAACTGCCTCTACGCTGCCATAAATTCCACCACTACTGCTAACAAAAAATGAATGGAATCTCCTACTGGAATACCTAGATTGGTCTGAAATTTTTGTTGTATCATTGACTAATTTTTCCCCACTGGACCCAGAAAGGAATTGGTCCCAATATGCTCCACCGAAAACCCACAAAATGGTGTGAAATTATGGTTTAGCTGGATCAACACACTACCTTGGGAATTCACTCTTACATCCCCTCCAATCCACCAAATGAGCTCCCAAAATCACCAACAAAATTCCATAATATATTATCCACAATTTCCCAACCACCAAAAAACACTGCACCCAATTCCCACGTGTGCCCCTTCCCAGGAACTACGTAGGCCTTGATGAGATAAAAAATTACCCAAGCAACTCCCTTGATTTCCAGCCCACGGGTTCACTCCAAAATGTTTGCAAATGATGTCCCTACTTAGCTCCAATTTAACCAGAAAGATTACTGCCCTCAGAATAATTTTCCCAAGTGCCACGAATTCTTCCCAACGTCCTCTACTACGTAGAAGTGGAATGAGCATCCAATTCCTTACCTGAGATAATCCTCAAGTGTTTCAATTGACTCCCCTGGGGTGGCACTCTAGGTCCACTAAAGCAAGAGCTAATAATTCCGCTTGGAATCTCTTGTGCTGAGCAGCACTTGTTCACTCAACTGAACAAAATTGAAGCAAACACTTAGTTCAGAGTTCAAATTGAAAAAATACCCAAAACAATGGCCCTCACTTTATATTTAAGTTTGCCGCCTCCTTTCTCCTTGGTGGGGCCCAATCTCCACTAGGTCGAGTTTCCCCTCTAATTTATCCTCTTCCACAAGTGTGTGTTCCTCAAGTGGGTTCCTATTCCTTTGCGAGTGGACCCCACATCCACCCAAAATAAATTTTTTTCCTTTTCTTAAGTCTAACCTCAAAAATACTTTCTAATGGCCAAAACTTAACAAATTGAGTTTTCCCCTTTTCGAATTTAGGAAATTGGGGATATTACAGTCCCCCCTACCAAAATTACCTTGTCCTCAAGAAAAGCCAATGTTAGGTGTTGCAATACATGTTCACCCTCCTATGTGGCAATACATGTTCCCCAATTTCATAATTGTCATTGTTTTAGCATTTGCAAGTAAATGCTCACATGAGGGAGGAGTGGGCTAGTGTTCCAAGTGGTTTCAGGTCGAACGAGTCAGATTAGACATGAGTGATGCTGATGGGAGTGCATTTTATAGAACATGGCACAGGGATTGATTGTACTGAGATTCATCAAGTGATATATAAAAACTAGAGGAATGTGATACCACATCCCTTGGTCGAATGGCCAAGTGGGACAACAACAACCCTCTCCCAACCATTTGGCTCTTTTAACTCCCCATTCGGATAACTAAATTATAATAGGTTCAAATCCTGTTGACTTACCCACACCTGAGAAAGGGGCATATGTAGGTACCTAGAGTGTAATATTCCTAATGGAAGTATGTCGTGGATAACAGAAGCATGAACTAGGAAATAACACAAAAATTTCAACACATAAGCACCAAAAACACCCAACACATTTTAGAACAACAACTCAACCATTTTAATAAATTTTATGAAGTAAATGGGAGTACAATTACAAGGAATAAGTGCACCTGGGCTTGAATAATAAATTTGAAGCAAACCCAAGAGGGAAAGGTGCTCCTGGTGAGTAGGAACTTCGACCAAGAACTGCCTCTACGCTGCCATAAATTCCACCACTAATGCTAACAAAAAATGAATGGAATCTCCTACTGGAATACCTAGATTGGTCTAAAATTTTTGTTGTAGCATCGACTAATTTTTTCCCACATGACCCAGAAAGGAATTGGTCCCAATATTCTCCACTGAAAAACCCACAAAATGGTGTGAAATTATGGTTTAGATGGATAACACACTACCTTGAGAATTCACTATTACATCCCCTCCAATCCACCAAATGAGCTCCCAAATTCACTAGTAAAATTCCATAATATATTATCCACAATTTCCCAACCACCAAAAACACTGCACCCAATTCCCACGTGTGCCCCTTCCTAGGAACTACGAAGGCCCTTAGGAGATAAAAAATTACCCAAGCAACTCCCTTGATTTCCAGCCCACAATTTCACTCCAAAATGTCTGCAAATGATGTCCCTACTTAGCTCTAATTTACCCAAAAAGATTACTGCCCTCAGAAGAATTTTCCCAAGTGCCACGAATTCTTTCCAACATCCTCTACTATGCAGAAGTGGAATGCGCATCCAATTCCTTTCCTGAGATAATCCTCAAGTATGTCAATTGACTCCCCTAGGTTGGCACCCTAGGTCCACTGAAGCAAGGGCTAATAATTTTGCTCGGAATCTCTTGTGCTGAGTAGCACTTGTTCATCAACTGAGCAAAATTGAAGCAAACACTTAGTTTAGAGTTCAAATTGACAAAAGACCCAAAACAATGGCCCTCACTTTATATTTAACTTTGCTGCCTCCTTTCTCTTTTGTGGGGCCTAATCTCCACTAGGTCGAGTTTCCCCTCCAATTCATCCTCTTCCACAAGTGTGTGTTCCTCAAGTGGGTTCCTATTCCTTTGTGAGTGGCCCCCACATCCACCCAAAATAAGTTTTTTCCTTTTCCTAAGTCTAAATTCTAAAATACTTTCTAATGGACAAAACTTAACAAATTGAGTGTTCCCATTTTTGAATTTAGGAAATTGGGGATATTACAGTCCCCCCTACCAAAATTTTCTTGTCCTCAAGAAAATCCAACGTTAGATGTTGCAATACATGTTCACCCTCCTATTTGGTGTCCTCCTTTGGAAGATCCTTCCATTTGACCAAGTATTCTATGATGGTTTAATTTTTGAGATTCCTTTCCCTGCTCTCCAAAATAACCTCTAGCACTAGCTCTAGGTTCCTCTCATCTTCCAAAGCCGAGAGCTCTATAGTAATTATGACTTTATGCCCAAGTTCCTTTTTTCAAGCATGAGACATGGAAGATATTATGCACTTTTCTCCTAGGCGAAAGCTCCAACTCATAGGATAATTCCCTAACTTGTCTAGTTACTTTGTAGGGCCCATAGAACTGAGTCTTGAGATTTTCGGTCTCCTTCTACTTCAGTGTTGACTGTCGATAAGGTTGGACACGTAAATAAACCATGTCCCCCACCTAATTTCCTCTCCACATTGCGCCTGTCAACATACATTTTATGTTAGTTATATGCCATCTAAAAATTGTCCTTCAGAGCCTTGAGGATCTCTTGGCTCTCTTGGACCCATTCCTTTGCGCCTGTGGCCCTTTTATGTCCAAAAATAATTTCAGAGAAATAAAGTGCATCATAACCATAAATAGCTTGGAAGGGATACATACCAATGGACATATGGTAGGTGGTGTTGTATCATAATTCTCCCAGGTGAAGCCACTTCACCCACGTCCTTTGCTGCCCAGTCACATAATTACGCAGGCACCCTTCCAGCTACTTGTTCACAATATCGGTCTGCCTATCCGTTTGAGGGTAATAACTAGTACTAGGTGTAAGCTCTGTCCCCACCAATATGAATAAATATTGTAAAAAATCCCCCATAAACTTGCAGTCACGATCATTGACTATGGTATTTGGAAGACCATGTAGTCGAACACCTTCCTAAAGAGAATCTTTGTTACCTCAGAGGTTGAACACCTCGAGAGGATGGAGAATAAATCGGAAAACTTGGTCAATCTATCCACCACAACATAAATACAATCCCACCATTGTGCAACTGGAAGACTCGTGATTAAATCCATGAACACGCTCTCCCTTTTCCTCTCTAGGATGGGGAGTGGCTGAAGTAGCCCTGTCAGGTGTGATAGCTCCCCAATGTTCCTTTGACAGGCTATGCACTCCTGCACGTGCCTTAATACATCTCCCTTGAGACCCTTCCATGAAAAATTCTCTCTGATGGCCCGATATTTCTTCAAGAATCTGGGGTGCCCTACTAGAGGTGAATCATGAGCCGCCTTCATAATCCTCTCTTTGATCTGAGACCCTAGCACCAGGTAGATCCTATCCTTGTAATATATCGCATCGTCCATCACCTTGTACCATTCATCTCCAAGTTTTCCATCCAATATCTTACAATCTTGCCTATCCTTGGAATACTCAACCAATATTTGAGCCTTCTAATCCAGAGTGATGTCCATTGAAGATAGAGTTGCAGCCTCTTCGAAAGTGCATACTCCACGATGTTATGCTTTCCCTTGACATATTTTATCTCGAAATCATATGCCTAGATCTTACTGATACAATTTTGCTGCCTTTCCTGCAAATCCTTCTGCTCAAGGAATAAGTGAAGATCATCGTGATTCATCTTCACTTTGAACCTATTACCCACTAGGTACTGTCGAAACTTAGCCAGCGCATGCAATATGCTAACATCTCCTTATCACATATAGAGTAAAACTGCTCATAGTCTTGTAGCTTATGACTCTCATAAGCTATGGGGTGGCCCCTTTGCATCAACACTTATCCAATTCCCTCCCTTGATGCATCACACTCCAATACAATGGCTGAGTGAAATCTAACAATGTAAGGATTGGGAATGTGCTCATGAATGCCTTAATCCACTCAAAGGTATATTGTGCTTCATCTATCCAACAATATTTCCCCTTATTCATGAGGTCTGTTAGGGGTGCCAATAATTGTGAGAATCCCCTCATGAAGCGCTTGTAATAAGTCCATATGCCCAATAATCCTCTCAAACCTGTAACATTATTGGGCGTGGATCTTCTCTTGGTGGACTTTTATCCAATCCTCACATATCACATGTCCTAAGTATAACATCTTAGTCATACCAAACTCGCACTTGGACATCTTGGCGTAAAAAAATTACTCCTCCAATATGCTCAAGACCTTCTCCAAGTGCTCCTCCCAAGTCGTGCTATGAATGAGCATGTCATTGAAGAATACGAAGAAAAACTTGCACAAGTGCTTGCAGAACATCTAGTTCATATAAGACTAAAATGTTGCAGGAGATTTGGTGAGTTTGAAGGGTATCACTAGGAACTCAAAGTTCTCATAACGGAATCGAAATGTCATCTTCAGAATGTCCTGCTCACGCACCATGATCTGATGGTACCTCGAGTGTAATTATTTCTTAGATACATACTTAGCTCCTATAATCTCATCCATGAACTCATCAATATGGGGTATGGGGTATCGGTTCTTCAACGTCCTCTTGCTCAGTACTCAGTAGTCAATGTACATCTAGAGAGACACATCCTTTTTCTTCACCATAACAACTAATGAAGCAAAATGGCTAGTAATCAGTGTGATGTGTCCCAATGCTAACATCTCCAGGATAGCCCTCTCAATATCATCCTTGTAAGCCTTGGGGTGCATGTACGAGGTAGTGATGATTGCATTGACCCCCTCCTCCAACTCAATGGTGTGCTCAAACCCCCGATCTGGTGGCATGTCTGGAGGGATCTCCCCAAAAATTACCCGATACCTCTCCAACGGGGCAAATATGTATGGATGTACCGACTGTGTTTGTGTCCCTATCTAAAAAATCTAGAGCTCCACTACCCACTCCATATCTCCATGCCACAAATTTGCTTCCATCTTGTGAGCATATATTATATGAGCTGGGTAAGAGTGCATACCCCTCAATACTACCGTCTTCTCATCTAGGCCGGTAAAATCCATCTCTGGCTTCTTCTAGTCAGTGGTAACCAACCAAAGCGAGTACAACCACTAGACACCCAACATCATATTGGTATCTGGAACGTCAACTACAAAGAAGTGATCAGTGAAAAAATAGTTCCCCATGGTAAAAGTCGGGATGGGAACGTACTTCATACACTGCATCATCCTGTTTTTGGGTACTAACACTAAAAATCCCTTAAATGTCTCAGTGTGTATGCCCCTTCGCTCCACCATATCAATAAAATTTTGGGTAGCCCCATTGTACAATAACATTGAAACTTGTTGCCCCCACACGATGCCTTTGATCCAAAGTTTAAATTACTTTGAAACTCCCTGAAGTGAAGCTAATACACTCCGAGATGGCACGAATCGGTCCCCTCCAACAGGTGGTGGTGGAGATGTTGGTACCTGCCCTATTGATCCAGGAGGATCTTGCATAGTTCAAGATCAACAGGAAGTTCTAAGGCCAACAAGTCAAAGTCGAGAAAGCTAGCAAGACTTCATTTCTCCAGTGCTCCAGATGAAAGAGAGCCTTCAATTATTTATGGAATATGTGTTAAAGGGTGGAAAATTGTATGTATATGGTGATATATAACCTAAGTGGTGTGCTAAACCTATAGTCCTAAACCTATGCTAAGGTGAAAAAACCATGTAATAAACATCCAAAGGTCTGAACCTTAAGTAGTGTTGATGTAATGCTATAGCGCAACTACATTATGGATGTAAAACCTGTGTAAAAAGGTTTAAAACCTACATATATAAAACCCAAACCATATGTATAAACCAAATTAAAAAGCTTAACCACGCAGGTAAGGACTTGACTATCGGGCAGAGTTGCAATAACATGTGAATAGGGTTTTACAAAGATAGCATCGGAGTTATAACATAGTGTTTGACTGCCCGAAGACCACAACCGTCAGGGATGTGTTGTCACATGAGGATGGGGTCGACTGCCAGCGAGACCAGAACTGTTAGACCTACCTACGAGGTGGCATTCCACGGTTAGTCCGCCGACCTGTCACATGGGACAATCCCACCTTGAGTCTGTTCGCCGTTAGAGCCTGACCGTCGGGGTCTTGGCTTTAACATATAGTTTATTTATGAGTTTTTGCGTGTTGTATTATTAAATGGGCCTTGTAACGAATACAAATTCTTATATTATGTGTTTGAATACCATTGAACCGAGAGCCATTCATTCCTTTAATATAAAACCATATACCATTTTTAGCCCAAGAGGTTCAACCTGAACCTGGCCTGCACATTATAAAAACCTTAGCCATTGAACCATGGAGGAGAGTGGAAATTTGGGGCTTGTATTCAGAAATTGTGTAAAGAGGAGAAGTTTTTATTTCAGGTGTATTTTGGTTGTCCAGAGGCAGAATTTGGCGCCGATACAGGCGTTAGAAAGCTAGGAGGGAGAAATTTCTATTGACAGAGACCAGAAGTGCCTACGAGCAGGTTCATTTTGGTTAATTTCGATGTAAACACTTCCTTTCCTTGGATCATTCATTAATGAAACATATGCCCATCTTGAAAGTGTACCCGGAGACGTAGTCCATCAGGGACGAACTCCGTAATCAATGTTTGTTGTCTTCTATCTCTTTTATTTGCTGCAAATTCATGTTTAATTGTGTTTCTCAAAATTCTGGTTAAGTCAAAAAAAAAAAATTCTTTCCTTCAGTCATCCATAATACAACTATCTAAGTTAACGATCAGTTCATTTCGGCGAATATCCAATCCTATTTCAGATCATGTTTTGGTATCAGAGCATGTTGCATTTTGTAGGATTTTTGCCAGTGAAAGTTAACCAGGTCTAGGTTGCAACGTGGAGAAGGAACACTCAAGGAGTTATATCCAAAAATTGGAAAGTGGAAAGTCGCTCAACGATCGAAAATGGGAGGATCCGATGCAGGTGAAACTCCTGAAGTGAAGCTCATGGACGAGGAACAATTTCAACAAATGTTTTTGAACATGCAATGGATGTTGGGAGAACTCTACGAAGACAAGAAGGTTAGAGATGTAGCTTCTTCTTCAAATCCGATGAAGAGGGAAAAGGGAAAAGGAAAAGTTGATAAACCTACTTCTCCTCCATCACTTTCATGATCATAATCATCGTCTTCTTCTAGTTCAGATTCTGAAATGGAAAAGAAACCTCAAAAATCATCTCTTTTGAATCTTGATGTAAAATTTTAACTACCGATATATGATGGCTAAATTAATCCTGAAAAGTTCTATAACTCGATTAAGCACTAAGTGTATTGCAGAATTCAAAACATTTCTGATGAAAGAACAAAAATTCAGTTAGCTACACTTAGAATGGGGGGAAAAACTTTAATCTGGTGGGAAAGTAAAACTCTAAGTATATTTAATGCAGAAAGGTAAAGTCATCTCTTCATGGTCTAAGTTTCTTGAAGCTCTCATAAAAAAATTCTATCCTTAGGATACATGCAACACGCTGTTATAGATTGGCATCATTTGAGGCAAGTTAAAGGGTAGAGTGTTCATGAGTTCATGAAGAAAGTTTTGTCGCTTGGTATTCCATTGGATACACGTGAAACTTTATTTAAGTACATTGGCAATTTACATTCTTATTTACAACATACATTATTGATGTTTAATCCCACTGACTTTGATGAAGTGTGTGTTCAAGCCATACATATTAAATCAGGTGGCAGACCATTCAAGTTTTCAAAGAAAACATTCAAGTAGTCAGAAATCAAGGATCCCAAAGACAACAAGGGGAAGAGAAGTTCAAAGGGAAAGAAAACACCGACAACTCAGAAGGAAATTGAAAGACCTACTTGTTCTCACTACCAGAGAATTATACATGATGAAGCCAGATGTTGGAAACTTCACCCATAACTCAGACCAAAAAAGTTTCAGAAAAAGAAAGGTGAAAAGAAGGCTAATACAATAATCCAACAATATCTAGGCTCTGACTCAGGTGATGAAGGGAAAATAACGGTAATGGTTTCGACAGGTAAACGTTCTGACGCTAGTTCAAGCTTTAGTACTTCTGCATCTTCTTCAAACACAAATCATTAGGATGAAAATAAAAGAGTTGCATTATTTCACATAAGGATAACTTCTAACCACATGAAAATAGACATATTATTTGACCGTGGATCACAGGAAAATTTAATATCTGAAGAATTAGTTAAGAAATTGGGCTTGGAGACACATAATCATCCAAGACCATACCCATTAGGTTGGCTAAAAGAAAAGGCTCAGATTAATGTCACAAATCAGTGTCGTTTAAAATTTTCCATCACAATTAATTACATTGACGAAGTGGATTTAGATGTGATTCCATTAGACATATGTGGAGTAGTGCTAGGAAGTCCTTACCTCTATGATCACGATGTTGTGTTTCATTGGAAATAGCATAAATATCACCTTAAAGATGGGATCGAATACATTTTTAGGGTACATAAAATCAAGACACACTTGGATTTAGTTATTGCTAATCAGATGAAGAGGCTAATAAGTCCAAGTAAAATATATGTACTGATGATTGTAAAAGAACAACATAAGGATCAACATGATGATTTTTCAGGTTGTGAATCTCAGTTTAAAGATAATTTGGTTAAATTTGTAGATTATTTTCAAAGTCTGTTTAAAGAACCAAAACATGTGCCTCCTAAACAAGAAATACAACATGAGATACAATTGTTGTCTGATGCCCCTCTTCCTAATGTCAGAATTTATCTCATGTCGGTCATATAAAACGGAGAAATAAAGAAAAAAATCCAAGAGTTGGTCGAAAAAGGCTTCATTCGACCTAGTTCCTCTCCATGTGGTTCACTAATAATTTTGGTTCCTAAGAAAGACGGGACATGGAGAATGTGTGTCGACTTTAGGGCCTTAAACAAAATCACTATAAATAACAGGTGTCCTCTTCCGAGAGTAGATGATTTACTTGACCAGTTGAAAGATACTGTCTATTTCACTAAGTTGGATTTGCATAGTGGGTATCATCAAATTAGCATTGCAGAAAAATACATCTGGAAAATTGCATTTAAGACTAGGTAGGGGCTATTTAAATAGTTAGTTACGCCGTTTGGTTTATGTAATTCTCCAATGACTTTCATGAGGGTTATGAATGATTTATTTCATCCATACATTGATAAATTTGTCATAATATACTTAGATGATATCCTGATATTCAGTTCTAGTCTAGAAGAGCATGTTAGGAATGTTAAACAGGTCTTTGAAGTGTTGCAAAGGGAAAAATTGTACCTTAAACTGTACAAATGTGAGTTTGGGAAAACTTCATTGTTTTATCTTGGTTACATTTTTGGAGGTGCTCAGTTGAAAATCGATCTAGCTAAAATCGATGTGATTGTTGAGTGGCCTAGACCACAAAATGTTACAGAAGTTAGGAGTTTCTTAGGTGCAATACAATATTGGAGGAAATCCATTTCTCATTTTTCTTTAATTGCATCACTGTTACATGCTTTAAGAGATTCTAAAGTTTCCTTTCAGTGGGGAGGGAAACAACAACAAGCTTTTGATTCACTTAAGCAGAAAATTGTCACAACACCAATCTTAGCTTTTCTAGATCTTCAAAATCCATTTGAAATTGAAACAAATGCTAGTGGTTTTGAAATGGGTGTAGTCGTACTTCAAATAGGGAAACCTATTTGTTTTCATTTAGAAACTTTTTCTAAAGCAGTAGAAAATTATCCGACATATGATAAAGAATTGTTTGCTTTGGTTGAAAGTGTAAAGAAATGGAAGCACTATATAATGGGTAAGGAAACAGTGATTCACACTGATCACTAGCCGCTTCAGTACCTTCAGTCTCAGACTAAGTTGCAACAATCTCGCCATTATAGATGGATGGGATTTATTCAACAATTTCACTTAGTAATTAAGTACAAGAAAGGTGTAACAAACAAAGTAGTTGATATGTTGTCTAGACCATCTTTGAATGCTTCAGTAATGTTGCAAAATAGTTTTTTAAAACATGAAATTTATTTAGAACAATATAGTACAGATATTGATTTCAAAGATATTTATGAATCACTAATTCATGGTACTCATGTGGAAGAAGTCAATTTTCATGTTCATGACAAGTTTCTATATCATCTGGGTAAGTTGTGCATACCACAGACAAAAAGGGCACATGTTATTCGGGAAGCACTTTCCTCTCGCATTTCAAGAAATTTTGGCGTAAGCAAGACAATGGCCCAAATTCAAAGGTATTTCTATTGGCCTCACATGTATGAAACAATTGTTAAGTACATTAAAGGATGTGTTTTGTGTTCGACAAGCAAACCAAGCAATCAAAAGATTGGCCTGTATATGCCACTTCCAGTTCCTTCACGGCCATGGGACAACATATCCATGGATTTGTTGGAGGACTTCCTATGTCCAGGAGAGGGCATGATTATATGTATGTCATGGTTGATCGTTTCAACAAAATGTGAATTATTGTTCCATTTAGAAAGCAAGTGACTACTGAACAGATTGCATAGATGTTCTTTCAGCATGTATGGGTTCATTTTCGGTTACCTACTTCCATCATTTCCGACTGGGACACTCGTTTTGTAGGTGAGTTTTGGTCCACTTTGTGGGGAATCATGGACAAAATACTGAAAAAAGAGCACAAATTTTCATCCATAGACCGAAGGGTAGACATAAGTGGTAAAAAACACAATGATACATATTCTCAAAGGCTATTGTAGAAAACATCCTAAGTTGTGGGATGAGTCTTTACCTTATGTGCAACATGCTTACAATCAAGCCTTACATTCTTCGACTAAGCGATCACTATTTGAAACATGTTTAAGGTATCTACCAAAGTCACCAATGGATTTCATGTTTGGTGAAGAAGACAAAGTGGATGGAAACGATGATTCAAATAAAGCAGTTAAGTTCATTCAACAGATGCAAGAGGTACATGAAGCCGTGTAAGATCAATTCGAGAAAAGTTAGGCCAAGTAAAAAATGTGCCACGACAAGCATCGAATGGATCATAATTTTCAGGTCGGTGATCAGGTATGGTTGTATATCAGTAAAGACAGATTAAAAGGGGAAGGTAAGAAATTGAAACCCGTCAGGTATGGTCCTTTCAAGATTGTGGAAAAGATTGGAAATAATGCATTCTGGTTATATTTACTTCCTTACATGCGTACTTATTCAGTTGTAAATGTAGAAAATATGAAGTTGTATGAACCTCCGATGATCATTGATCTAGAGGAAGATACACAGATCACTAAAGTTGATGATTTTGTAGCTGAGTATATACCATCTTGGATAGGAAGGGTCGCACTTCAAGGCGTGGAAATGTTGAATATGAATCCTAGCAAGGCGAGGTGGATGGAGGTCGAAAGAGTGAGGGAGATGTACCCTCACCTCATGTATGATTAAATCAAACTTCTAGTGGTCCAAAATCTTTCAAGTGGAGAGGATTGATCTAGGAGGATCTTGCATAGTTTAGGATCGATAGGAGGTTCTAAGGCCAACAAGTCAAAGTCGAGAAATCTAACAAGACTTCAGTTCTCTAGTGTTCTGGATGAAAGAGAGCCCTCAATTATTTATGGTGTGTGTGTTAAAGGGTGGAAAATTGTATGTACATGGTGATATGTAACCTAAGTGGTGTGATAAACCTATAGTCCTAAACCTATGCTAAGGTCAAAAAACCATGTAATAAACATCCTAAGGTCTGAACCTTAAGTGGTGTTGATGTAATGTTATAGCGCAACTACATTATGGTTGTAAAATCTATGTAAAAAGGTTTAACTAACACACACACACACACACACACACACAGATATATATAACCTAAACCATATGTATAAACCAAATTAAAAGCTTAACCGGGCAGGTAAGGACTTGACTGTCAGGCGGATTTGAAATAACATGTGAAGAGGGTTTTACAAAGATCGCAGTGGAGTTATAACATAGTGTTTGACCGTTGGAAGACCATAACTGCTAGGGATGTGTTTTCACATGTGGATGGGATCGACTGCCAGCGAGACTGGAACTGCCAGACCTACCTGCGAGGTAGTATTCCGCGGATAGTTCACCGACCTGTCACATGGGACAGTCTGTCATGGAGTCTATTCGCCGCCAAAGCCTGACCGCTGGGGTCTTGGCTTTATCTTATAGTTTATTTGTGGGTTTTTGCACGTTGTATTATTAAATGGGCCTTGTAACTAATACAAATTCTTATCCTATGTGTTTGAATACCATTGAACCAAGAGGCATTCATTCCGTTAATGTAAAACCATATACCATTTTTGGAAAAAGAGGTTCGACCTGAACCTGGGCTGCACATCATAAAAACCTTAGCCATTGAACCATGGAGGAGAGTGGAAATTTGAGGCTTGTATTCAAAAATTGTGTAAAGAGTAGAATTTTTTCTTTAAGGTGTATTTTGGTCACCCAAAGGCAGAATTCAGCACCGAGATAGGCGTTAGAAAGATAGGAGGGACAAATTTCTATTGATAGAGACCAGAGGTGCCTGCAAGCATGTTTAATCTGGTGAATTTTGATGTAAATACTTAGTTGGATCATTCCTTAATCAAACAGACACCCATATTGAAAGCGGACCCGGAGACGTAGTCCATCGGGGACGAACTCTGTAATCAATGTTTGATGTATTCTATCTCTTTTCTTTGCTGCAAATTCATGTTTAATTGTATTTCTTAAAGTTCTAGTTAAGTCGAAAAATAAATTTTCTTTCCTTCATTCATCCACAATACAACTATCTAACTTAACGATCAGTTCATTTCGACAAATATTCAATCCTATTTCAGATTACCTCTAAACTCTGGTCCCCCATATCCATGATCAAATGCCGACTCACTCTCCTCCTCTAGATCACTATCAGAGTATACCTCAATACAGTGGGAATTTCCCTTGGTGCACTTGTGCCCAGGTTCCAAGGGCTCCTGACATGTGAAGCACAACTTCCTCCTCCGAAGGTCCCTCCTCGTCTCATCTTCCAACTGACCATGCCAAACCTCTATTTGAGGTTGATGAACATATTGTCTCCCTTGGGGAGTAGTGGGTCTAGTGGGTACAAAAGCCCTAGTTTTTGGCATTGCGTCAATCATATACTAGGCCCTGGAAATGGCATTCATCAGTGGGGTGGGCTTGTAGGCCTTCACCCAACCACACAAGGGATCAACTAAACCTTACACAAACAACATGATCAATCGAGCCTCTAAAATGTCTAACACCATCATGAACAGCCTCTGGAACGCAGAAATGTAGGCCTCAGTGTCGCCTGTCTACCTCAAATGGGCTGGCTACCTGAAGTGTAGCTCTGGGTCCTTCTTCTCAAACCTCTCAACCAGTCGTTTAGTGAACTCTATGTAGGAGGTGATGTGTATTTTCCCTAGCGTAATCAGGTCATGTTACCACCACTCCTAAGCATCCCCCTCCAAATGTAAAGTAGCAAACCAGATCACGTCGATATCTCGCATGGGGTTCAGGTGGAGGTAGGTATCTAGCTTCTAAACCCATCCTCTGTCTGAATTCTTAACTGACCCATCATAATTTGGAAGGGTAACCTCCCCTACTATCTTCTGCACCTCCTAACTAGATTGCCCCCCTCTACAATGCATTATAGTCCCAGTGGTATACCTTTCCTTGAGGTGAATATACTCCCCAAATGAAATCACCCTCATGATCTTGGGGTCGATCCCCTCACACTCATAAATACTTGATGCCACCCAGTTGACCAAATATGCAATTGGGTCTAACTCCCTTTCATGCTCTGGCTCGTCCACAAAGTGAGGCATGGTAAGATGCCCTGTTTTTTCACGCAAAGGTGTGTGAGGGGGATGAAATATGCAACTTCCTCCCCCCACTCTAGAACCCCCATCACCCTAGGTGTTAGTATGAATCTTTCGTCGGAAAAGATCACTTTAGCTACGCATAAAAAATAGCCCTAACATCAAGTATGGTTGCCAATATCTTTAAGTCTGCAGTTAATTGATCCAAATAATGCTGCACAAATCCATATCTAAGCATAAAAGACATTAAGCAGTAAAAATAAAATATGGCTCCATGCATCCAATAACAAGACAAGAACAATGTTTTTGAAAGAATTTTTATATTAAAAGGGGGCACCTGAGAGGAAAACAAGAAATGTGTTTTCCGGTTCTCCTCAATGGGATGGGTTCTTGAAAGTCCTCAGCATTTCAGATCTAAAATTTCTCTCTCTTGTTGGTGTAGAAAAACCAGACAAACATAGAACTCAATGGGAGTTCGTAAGCAAAAATAGCAGCCAGAGTATAGATCAGGTGATGTAATGCAACAGTGACAAATGAATGGGAAAACCCTTCTATTTATAACAAAATATTAGGGCAGTCCAGAACTTGGTGCATGAATAAAATATTATTAACCAAATTCTAGAACCACCTTTTAGGAATATTTTATTATATTTGTTGGAGGGAAAAGGATTTTTGACTTGGGTCAATTCCTTTATTTATAAATAATAAATAAATAAATGATTTATTTATTATTTTAAGGAAATGGTGGGAATATAATTAAATAAATGATGATTTATTTAATTATTTATAAATGATTTAGTCAAATTTAACTAGGAATATTATTTAAATAGGATTTAAATAACTTATTCCTAGGAAATAATCAAATAAATAAGGATTTATTTAATTGATTTCCTTGTTTTGGGTTAAATATGACCAGGAAATATAAACAAATATATATTTGTTTATTATTTCCTTTTGGGGTTTCTTGTTTAGACCATAAACAACTTAATAAAGGTGTTTTACTAAGTTATTTCACATAGTGAAAGCAATTTTACTTAGGGTAAAATTGGTCTTACATGGTGTACTTGGGTTCATCTAATGATAGTAGGTTAGATGAACAAAAAATGGTGTAACACTATGGTTCTGCCTTCATCATACTGATCACCTACAAACTCATCACTTGTTGCATCATGTCCATCATAAGCTTCCCTAGGCTCAACATCTATTGATTTGTTCATAGAAACTCCTCTAGGATCTGGTTCTGACTGCACTATCTGGGTTTTTCATTGTCGTCCTGGTTCTCTATGCCCCCTCTAAATTCTCCAACTTTATATCTAAAAATGTGTTTGGTACCCCTTATCTACCACGACCCCTACCTCTTCCTCTCTGAAAGACAACTTATTGATACTTGGGTGGCATCATTTGCTCCTATCTCCTCACACTGGCCAAGAACATGCTTTGATACCATATTAATATTCCTATTGGAATTATGTCATGTATAACAAAAGCATTGATCCAAAATCTTTTGCTTTGAGATGGAATAAAGAATTACATGTAAAATTACATCTTAACCATGAAACTTAAAACACATGAGCATAAGAAGAGAGAAGCACATAAAATCATGCAAAGAAGACACAAAATTGATATCGGAGTTTGTACAGGAGCATGCAAAATCCATATAAAATTTGCCTGATTATGACGTCGGGGGCCCTGTGGAAATGAGCTCAGTTCATGGTTCTGCCCCCCTCCTGCAAGGCACTCAAGGTTCCACTCTGTCTTGTACTCCGTGCCGCTCCTAGCTTGCCTGGGCGCACTTCTGAAATGCAAGTTTAAATACATGAGGTTGGGCGGACTCCCCAAGGGAGCCGCTAGCTGAGTTGGTTGAGATTCGTAATGTGAGGGAGGGGGTCGGGTGGTCAAACTCCGCCTCCTTCATAAAAATGTGGAAACTATTTCACAACCCACGACATCTCTCTAAAACCCTGCACATATATTTTAAAAGTGGTAGGTTGGGGGGGGGCCAGACGCGCATTGGGCAGCCTGCCCCATAACTCCACCGACCCATATAATACATATAAGGAGTGTGGGTTGGGGCCGTGGGATCACAACCGCTGGCCCCACCTCCTATTAGCTTGACGGTTCCGTGGGTTTGGGGGTGACAGGGTCATGGCTGCCGACCCCCCTTTTTTTAAATATTTTTTGTTATATGGTTGGGGTAGGGCAGGGGTCACGACCCGCCTTATATATATATATATATATATATTTATTTATTTATTTTAAAACCAAAGAGCCAATTTTGAATTTTCTAGAAATTGACCGAAGGAGTCAATTTAATGGACCCACAATTTCGCCTAGAATCCGGCTGGAGTGGGTTGGAATACAATGGCCAAATTTCTACAAATTTTTCGCCTCCTTAAGCTGCCACATCACCAAATCAACCCATAAAATTTGAATACCTCTAACTCCTCCATATAGAATTGGAATTGAATGTCGTCTGCCCCATTGGAATCAGAAGATGAGATCTTCAACTTGACACTGATTTTGCCACATTTCCGACATTTTGATTGTTAAGATTTTGTATTTAAGCCACTTGTGCTTGGACTTGTACGATCCTCTTGGATCATTCCTCCCCACTGAAGATATTTTGGACCACTAAAAGCATTAACATACCCAACACACTACTTGTTCGTTCAACACACACTTTCAATATCCTGCACACAAAACTGGTACATCATTTTCAACCATGCACACACCACACATGACTCAACAACTCCTCAATTTCCATGATTTTATAGCACACACTCATTGGGCAAGGATTACACCAGCCTAGATCCATCTTACTCTGGATCTATCATGCGCCGAGAGGGATCAAATCTCTCAAGGTGCAAACCTATTTTTTGAGTGCAAAACTTGAGGAAAGGTTTGCACCTCGAGAGATTTGATCCCTCTCGGCGCATGATAGATCCAGAGTAATATGGATCTAGGCTGGTTCCAGTTGGAGGCATCAACGTCACATTTTTCAGATTATTAAAATTTTTGTATATTTTTGAGATGTACATCATACTTTGAAATTTTGAAGATTAGAAATACAAATTCTAACAAATGTTATTAATATAAATATGTTTGGTGATCATAAAAATGAAATAATTAATATATTAAATAACAAATACACTTATCATATCATTCAAATGTGATATGAAGAATATATTGAAAAATACATAATTTATTTAGTATTTAACCTTAACCTGACTTCTTCTTATTTTCTCTTAGAAACACCGACACATTTTGCCATCTTTTCATATCGATCATATGGAAATGGTGGTTGAAATCGAAGACCATCCAAAGATTTAACTCGAGATATTGCAGTAAAAGTGAAACCTTGTCGCTCTGTCCTTCCAATATCAATAGTTTCCTTTTCTAGTGTCAATCCCTGGGACTTATGAATTGTTAATCCCCAAGCAAGTCACAATGGAATTTGTCTATTATTGCCTCTTTCAATAGGTATAATTGGAAAAGTATAAGGGAATAATTCATCCCACGCAACTCCGACATAGTTATCAAATGTTACTAAAACTTATGTAGGAGGATCTGGAGGTGATGTTCCAGGATTATACACAATATCTTCAACTACTCCAAGAGCACCATTGACAAGTCCTGCATTAGTCCATAAATTTGAAGTTAGCATAACCCTAGCTCCAACAGCAAGAAGGATATCATTATCCAAATTTTCCTCATCTGCTTCCATGTTGTTGTTGTTATTTGATCTTGTAGCAACACTACGTGCAACGGGGTGATTTAGGGATACCGAGCAACGCTTATTGTGATTGTGCACATCATCATTTGTTGCGAACAAATGTGTAGCCTTCTTAAATGACTCTTTTGTTGAAGCATCCAAATTGGAATCTGTATGTGTCATTAGTACTTTCCAATCTTCTATTGTTGGAATCACATCTCTGACGTTCATTAATAAATGACGAAAGAATCTTTAATCATTGCTCTGTCCAGCTTGCCTATATACTGTATCAAGAGTTACAATAGTTGTGAATAAATTCCATAATTCTTTTGCATGACCTTCACATGCATATGCAGGTCTATCCATAACAGGAGGTAGTTGTCCCAAATCACCAACGAATATAATTGATATACCTCCAAACGAGACTTCTTTATTATGAGGAAAAGCTTGGCGAAGTCGAGAATCAATATGTGTCAACAAATTTCTCCCTATAAAACTCCTCTCGTCAATAAGAATGTACTTAACATGTTTCATCTCCTCTTGTAAGGTAAGCAAACGTGACCCTTGTAAATCAATGAAGTTCCTTACTGGTATATAAAGAACAAAGTGTATTGTTGATGCAGATATGTTGAATGCTGCAACACTGGTAGGGGCCAAAAGAAGCAATGGGCTCTTATGAGGAAAAGAGTCAGTTTCAAGTCTTTGTTTTATTGCACCAATCAAGTAATACTTTCCAGTACCTGCTGTCCCTTCAATAATCATAAGCAACTTTTCTTCCTTGTCATCTCCTTTGTAATGATCAAGAACTACATTAAATGCTATTTTTTTCCTTTCTCCTAAAATTTCAAATGAATATTTTTTTGATGATTTATTAGTAACAATTGCATTCAATTTTTTCTTATCAGATATGAAGTTCACTGAACGTCTTGATGTCTCTTCATCAACAAAGCTAGAGCTCCAATTTGTCATAACATCACGATCCCTAAATCCAATCATGTCAAATTCGCTCGCATGTATAAACTTATTCTTATACAAACTTGAAATCGATGAATTTAGTGCAAGCAATCAAATACGATTAGAAATCATGTACATTGAAATCAATGCATCTAGTGGAAGTAGTCAAATATAATTAGAAATCAACATCTACACTTAAATTAATGCATCTAATGCAAGGAATCAAATAGGATAAAAAATCGTCGTCTACACTGAAATCAATGCATTTATTGCGAGAAAACATATAGGATTAGCAATCATCTACATTGAAATCAATTCATATAGTGCAAGAACTTAAATATAATTATAAATAAACATATACACTAAAATCGATGCATCTATTGCAAGCAATCAAAATGGATTAGAAATCTCCATCTACACTGAAATCAATTCATCTAGTGCATGAAATCTTCTTCCCTCTCTCCCCCCTCGAAGTACATCTTTGTTTCCTTCCCTCTATCCACTCTCTCACATTCTCCCTTTCCTTCCTATCTCTCCATTTCTCTCCTACATCTCTATCGCTCTCTCTCTTCACCCTCCAACTCTGTGTCTATATCCCTACCTCTCTCCTTCTCTCATCCCTTATCTTCATATCTCATTCTTTGTCTCTTTATCTCATCCAAAAACATACACACTCTCTATCCATCTCTCCCTTGTTACTTAATCTCTCTCTCCACTTATCAATCTCTCTGTATTTCTTCTTCCCTCCCTCTCTCCCCCTCTAAATCCATCTCTCTCTCTCTCTCTCTCTCTCTCTCTCTCTCTCTCTATATATATATATATATATTTTTTTTTCCCTCCAATTTTCTCTCTTCCCCCATCACTCTCTTCCTCTCTCTCAAGTCCTCTCTCTTGTCCTTCCTCTCTCTCTCTCTCTTAACATGTACACTAAAATCAATGCATATAGTGCAAGAAATCAAATAGGATTAGAAATCACCATCCACAATGAAATCAATGCACTTAGTGAAATAAATCATCTTCCCTCTCCCCCCCCTCCAAATCCATCTCTCTTTCCCTCCCTCTCTCCACTCTCTCACATCCTCTCTCTCTTCCTTCCCCTTTCTCCCTTTCTCTCCCATGTATGTATCTCTCTCTTTCCCTCTCTCTCCCTCTCTTCACCCTCCAACTCTGTCAATATATCCCTCCCTCTATCCTTCTCCCCCCATTCCCTCCATCTCTTCTTTTTCTCTTTATCTCACCCCAAAACATACACACGCTCTCTCTATTTCTCCCTTTTCACTCCCTCTCTCTCTCCACTTCTCGCTCTCTATTTATTTATTCTTCCCTCCAACTCCATCTCTCTATCCGTCCCTCTCTCCTCCTATATCCCTCCCTCTCTTCTCCTCTCTCTCTTCCTTCCTCTCTCTCCCTTCCTCTCTCTTCCCCCATCTATTTCTTTTCCCTCTAATCCTCTCTCTTCCCCCATAACTCTCTCTCTCTCTGCCCTCCAATCCTCTCACTATCTCCATCCCTCTCTCCTCCTCCCCCCCCCTCCATATTTATGTCTCCCTCTTCCTCACATACCCTTTTCTACCTCTCTCACTCCTCTCCCTCTCTCTCTTCATTCCTCCTCTCCCCTCTGCTTGATTTTATCCCCATCTCTCCCTTCTCACTCCCTCTATCTCTCCACCTCTATCACTCTATGTCTTTGTTCTTCCCTTCCATATATATCTAGAGTTAATATATATCATGATACATTAATGTATATAATAATATAGAAAATGTAATATTGTATTAATCCAAAGTTATTAAATATAATAATATTAATATGAATATTAGATTTAATAATAATAATATTATTATTAATATTAGGGATAATAATGGTTTTTTTGGCATGATATTAATAATAATTTGGCCCATAGTATTTCACCTATAGGATTCACCTAAATAAAACCTATTTTTTGAGTGTTGGTAAATATAAAGAGATTTATAGAGTAAATATAAAAAAACAGATTTTATTTATTTACCATACCTCTTTTATTTACAATGGTATTTGGCCCATAGACTTGGTATATAATTAGATGTTGATTTATAATGATATTTGATATGTTTTTATATATTTATCATGCCTCTTTATACCTCTTTTATATTGATTGATTTATTTACGATAGCTATTTTATAAATATGGTATTTAGCCCATGGTATTAATAATAATTTGGCCCATGGTATTTGGCATATAGGCTTCACCTAAATAAAACTTCCTTTTTGACTTATTGTAAATATAAAAAGAGGCTTCATTTATTTAGTGGAAGTAGTCAAATATAATTAGAAATCAACATCTACACTGAAATTAATTTTCATCTTTTTTAAGTGGAAATAGTAAATATCCATATTTATTTTCATCTTTTTTTCCACTGTTTTCTAATGCATAATGTTTTCTCGCCCTTTCCAGCTGGTAGATAATGGTTTCTATAGTGAGTTCTTTCATACAAAATTAAATTTGACAAATGATTAAAATCTACAATGATAACCTATATGGATTTTTTATTCCATTAACTTCTGTAACTCTTTCTATGTCTATAACGCAATTCAGAAGTAAAAGGCATTATTGAGAAATTAATGATTAATTTGCAAATTTTGCAGCTCCTTATGGTATACTCTTCAATTCTGAAGCTAAATGTCAAAGTTTATTTTGAAAATTTTGCAGTTCCTTTTGGTATACTCATAAATTCTGAAGTAAAGTCAAAGATTATTTGAAATTTTTGTAGCTCGTTTGGGTATACTCATAAATTTCGAACTTAAAGGTTAAAGATTCATCTCAAAATTTTACAGTTTCTTTTGGTATACTCATGAATTCTGAAGTTAAATGTCAAAGATTCATCTGAAAATTTGCGATTCCTTTTGGTACTCATAAATTCTGAAGTTCAAGGTTAAAGATTAATTTGAAAATTTCGCAGTTCTTATAGTATCGGTATAAATTTGGGATTAGCTGCATTAGTTACCTTTAATGTTCTTGAGGTCTCCATTTTCTTTGGAAAAAAGATTGATAGATTATTTATTTTGGATAAATTATTTTACAGGGAATGAAATTGTAGTCCACGGTACCGTGGGGACATTTGGATATTCTGTGCCAGAGATGCTCTGCAGAAATGGCTACTCGTATGAAGTTGATATATGGAGCGCGGGAGTGGTGTTGTATGTTCTTCTGTGTGGAAAAATGCCTTTCGATGCTGAGCATGAGGACGCCAAGAGCATGTATAAGAAAATACAAAAAACAGAGCTAGATGTCAGTAGTGGTATGTGGTGCTACATATCTGATTCCGCAAAGGAACTCGTTCGTGGAATGTTGCAAAAAGACCGCACGCAACGATTTTCTTGCTATCAAATCTTGAGTGAGTTTTTTTTTTCTTTGGATTCTGTTGGTATGCATACTTTGTTTGTGAATAGGAATTATGGTTTTATAAATTACAATATTCAAACGTGATGATTGGGATGATGCAGACCATCCTTGGATTTTGAGCAATGTAGACACGGATGTGGCTTCCAGCTCCACAGCCAAGACATATATCGGTTCATCTACAATTGGGGCCAATGTAGGCGACCATTGAATACATGCTAATAAGAGAGATTACAGAGCAAGAAAAGACCGTGTGATAATTTGTGAGATTGAAGAATGCTTGTTAATTATATGATTGTTAAAATTTATTTGTTAAGCCGACACTTAATTTTTATTTATTTGTTTATTTTTTAATTTAAAACTTAAGCTGACATTTTGTATGAGGACGTGACATACCTGACATCGGGGTCAAATCGGGTTGTAGATGCGCCTCTCGGCGCAATAATAGAAACCAATACCTAAACTATTCATAAAGAAAAGGCAAAAAACATCATCATTGCATTTCGAAGCAATGGAAAACACACCATCACTTTTACATGTACTTGCAACAGATAATTTACAACTGTGGCCATAACACTAATACCCCTAAAAAACCATATTTTACTTAATAAAGTAAATGGGTCATGTCCTTGTTGTGGATTTTCCTGTGGAAAAAATTCAAGGACAGGATTCTGAATGGGTGCTCTTTGGTCCTGACATGTTTGACATGCAGGTTTCTAGGGTTCAACCTAGTTGTGATGATTCTTCCTCCTCCATATTTTCGTATCATCTTGGAACACTTTACCTTGGTGTTCCTCCAATAAGTGTTCATGGGACCCTCACTATCGCTGGACTGTGAGGAAGTGATTTCATCATATGTCGCTGGCTGGTCATTAGGTGTGTTGGAGCTTTCTCCCACTTCCTTCCTAGTGTATCCGAGTCCTGCATGACGTGGAAATTACTCGACTTCAATGAGGTTTACGATGCCTTTGCCATTGATGCCGAGGCCCTTTCCCTGATACCCCATCTTCTTTAGCAGTTTGGATATGATCCATGTAGCATGTTTTTCGAAAGCAGCAAATTCATCATCATGAAAAGTACAGGAAATTGAAGGGTTGTTTTTTTACCTCGGGTTGGTTATGTCGCAAATTTTCCAAGGCCTCATCCTTATCTTGTAAATGGCGTAGTAACCTCTGTTTTTCTTCCTTTTCTTCCTATAGGAGCCTCCTTAAATCAATGTTCTCTGCTTGGATGCTTTGGTTGATCTCCTCAAGTTCATGGAGTCCTACTGCAGGGAGTGTCCTTTTCATCTTTGGTACCATGTCTGTTGAATTTTTTGTTTCATCGCCTAAATTGGAATCCAAGTCTATGGGTCCCCTTGCTACGATCCCAAAGGCTACAAACTTCATTTCATCTCTGGAATCGGACCCCAGGTCAATTGGTCTACCTTGTGCAAATCCTACCGCTGTGACCTTCTCATCTTCCTCTGATTCAAAACCTTGGTTTTGTTGTACGGTGGTAGCGGTATTCTGCTTCCCCTCTTTGTCATTCCTGTCAGGTCTCAACTCAGGGTGCAACTTCCAACAATTTTCTTCGTCATGTCCCTCTTTCTCAGAATGTGTGCAAGAGGGCTTTGCTCCCCTTCTCTTAGTTGTTGCGGTCCTTTTTGGGTGGTCACTTTGTTCATGCGTTCCCTTGCTTTCTAGATGCATGTCCTTCACACTGGCCTCATAGATGGTAGGAGGCTCAAACAATAATAATGAATGTCCTATGTAATTATGCAGAGAACCAATATACTTGGTTACAATCTCTGGTGAATCTAATGGAATATCTAAATTCAATGCTTGTTTTCTAAATTATTTAGTGAAGTCTTGTACATTTTGACCTATGCTTTGCCTTAGGTGTTTCCATTCCATTAATGCTTTTTTCTTATAAACCAAAGGGTAAAATTGGTTTCTCAATGCAGAAACAAATTTTGACTAGGAGGAGAGATGGTTACCCAAATTTTGGCTGCCTTGCAATTTGCTCTCCCATCAGACAAGAGCGGTGTCGTTCAGTTGAAGAGAAGCCAACTCGATATTTGCCTCGTCCTCCTTGATCTACTGAATCCTGCAGTAGATTTCAATCCTCCTAACCCAGTTGTTAAGTTTTTATGCATTACTTTCACCATTATACATGGGAAGGTCAAATTTGACATCAAATTTAAAGAATGGTTTCTTAGATGCATTTCCTGAATTCCTATGATGATGGTGAGAAGAGGAAGAAGAGCTTTCACTCGTGGAGGGAGAAGGAGGTGGATATCCTCCATCATCTCCATGTGCTGAGACTTGTCCTTATAGAGCAGTTTCCCCTACACTTTCTAATTTCTCAAGCCTTGAGAAAAACTTCTCCACTTGATCTGCCACGGTGTATAATGTTTTGCGGAAATTTAGCTCCTCCTCATTTCTAGCATCGTCATCCATGTTTCTTCTTCGATGTGCACGCCCCGCTTGAGGATCAAAAGACTTTAGTTTTCCTTCGCCTCTTCGTAGCCTGTTTCTAGTTAGCATACAAACATGCAATTCACATCTACAAAGACCTGCTCTGATACCACCTGATCAAAAAAATTTTGGTTTGAGATGGAATAAATAATTACATATAAAATTTCATCTTAACCATGAAACTTAAAAGGCATGAACATAAAAAGATAGAAGCACATAAAATCATGCAAAGAATACACAAAATTGATATTGGAGTTCGTCTAGGAGGGACTACGTCTCTAGGCTCTTCTCAATAAGTGGGGAGGCCCTCTTTCATTAAGTGGCAAATAAAATGAAAGTACAAGCATCAATGCAAAATTACACCCTCATACCTCCATAGCTGAAAGTGCCCGAAAATTGGAGACCTCTGCTGAAGAAATGGACAGCACTGTTGGATTCATGTCGCTGAGAGGTGCAGAATCCATATAAAATTTGCCTGATTCTGATGCCAAACACATCTGGGCCCTTTGGAAATGAGCTCAGTTCATGGTTCCACCCCCCTCCTGCAAGGCGCTCAAGGTTCCACTCCGTCTCGTACTCCGTGCCGCACTTGGCCTGCCTGGGCGCACTTCTGAAATTCAAGTTTAAATACATGAGGTTGGGAAAACTCCCCAAGGGAGCCGCTAGCCGAGTTGGTTGAGATTCATAATGTGAGGGAGGGGGTCGGGTGGTCAAACCCCACCCCCTCCATAAAAAGGCGAAAATGGTTTTACAACCCGTGACATCTCTTTAAAACCCCACACATATATTTTAAAAATGGTAGGTTGGGGGGGCTAGACCCGCATCAGACGGCCCGCCCCATAACTCTTCCCGCCCATACAATACATATAAGGAGTGTGGGTTGGGGTCGCGGGGTCACAACCGTTGGCCCCACCCGTGGGTTTAGGGGCGGCGGGGTCATGGCCGCCAACCCCCTTTTTTTTAAATATTATTGTTATGTGGTTGGGGTAGTGTGGGGGTCACGACCTGCCTTACCATTATATATATATATATATATATATATATATATAAACTAATGAGCCATTTTTGAATTTTCTAGAAATTGACTGAAGGAGTCAATTTACACAATTTCTCCTGGAATCCGGCCAATGTGAACCGAAATCTGGTGGCCGAAATTTTGCAAATTTGTCGCCTCCTTAAGCTGCCACAACACCAAGTCAACCGATAAACTTTGACTGTGTCTAACTCCTCCATACAGACTTAGAATTGAGTGTCGTCTGCGCCGTTGGAATTAGAAAGACGGGATCTTCAACTTGACACTGAGTTTGCCACATTTCTGACACTTTGATTTTTGAGCTTTTGTACTTAAGCCACTTGTACTTGGACCTATACGATCCTCCTGGATCAAACATGAACTATGAAATAACACACAAATTTCAACTCACAAGCACCAAAAACACCCAACACATTTTAGAACAACAACCGAGCCATTTTATTAATTTTTTTGGAGTAAATGCGAGTACAATAACAAGGAATAAGTGCATGTGGGCTTGTGTAATCAATATTAAGCAAACCCAGGTAGGAAAGGTGCTCTCGGTGAGTAGGAACTTCGACCTAAAAATGCCTATGCGTTGCCAGAAATTGCACCATTGTTGCTAACTGAAAATGGCTCAAATCTCCTACTAAAATGCCTAGATTTGTCTGAAATTTCTGTTGTAGCATCGACTATTTTTTCCCCACAAGACCTAGAAAGGAATTGATCCCAATCTGTTCCACCAAAATTTTGAAAAAAAGGTGCGAAATTCTAGTTTAGCTAGCTCAATGCGTTGCCTATATAATTCACTACCACAACCCCTCCAATCAACCAAACGAGCTCCCAAATTCACCCAAAAAATTCCCAATCTACTCTCCATAATTTCCCAACTACCAAAACCACCAAATATCACTACACCCAATTCCCACGCATGTCCCTGCCCAGGAGCTTCGCAGGCCCTGAGGAGATAAAAATTACCCAAAAATCTCCCTTGATTTCCATCCCAACAATTCACTTCAAAATGTCTGCAAATGATGTCCCTACTCAGCTCTAATTTACCCGTCAATATTACTACCCTTGGAAGAATTTTCCCAATTGTCACGAATTCTTCTTACCGTCCTCTACTACGCAAAAGTGGAATGAGATTCCAATCCTCAAGTGTGCCAATTGACTCCCCTAGGGTGGCACTCTTGCACCACTATAGTTCCACTGAGGCAAAAGATGTGAATTCTTCTTGGAATCTCTTGTGATGAGAAATAATTGTTCACTCAGTTGAACAACTGAAGCAAACACTTAGTTCATTGTTCAAATTGACAAAAGACCCAAAACAATGGCCCTCACCTTCTATTTAAATTTGTTGCCTCCTTATCCTTGGTGGGGTCCAATCTCCACTAGGTCGGGTTTTCCCTCGAATTTCTCCTCTTCCACAAGTATGTGTTCCTCAAGGGGGTGTGTATTCCTTTGCGAGTGGACCCCACATCCACCAAAGCTTAGACTTTTTCCTTTTCCTAAGTCTAAACTCCAAAATACTTTCTAATGACAAAAATTTATCAAAATTGAGTGTTCCTCTTTTTGCATCGAGGAGATTGGGGATATTACATAGAGGTTATAATGGTAGTAGTTAGAATCAACCTGTGTAAACCAACCCAATTATTGATTCCTCTAGTAAAAAATAAATAAATAAATATATATATATATGAATTAAACACACACACATATGAGAAAACATGTAACAAGATTCAAACCCACTTTACCATGGTAAGTATTAACCTATAAATAGGCTTTGCTACAATACTGTGGGCCAATAGCATGAGTTACTAATACTAGGTGCCTGAAAAATCATAACTCATGTTCATATGACACATGTGCATATATATATATATATATATATTTTTTTAATTAATCAATTTAATTAAAAGAGAAAAAAGAGAATAACTGCTTTGGAGATAAATCTTGACCTTTATTCTATGAAACTGCATATTTCTTGGAGATTAAATCCTACCATCCACCTAATAATTATTGATAATTTAATTAAAATTGTGGAAACTCTATTCCAAAATAGACACTTCTGTCAACATAATTAGATGGATGGTAGAGATTCACAAATCAAAGGTTGATATTGATCTTTGAAGCAATTATGTCCATTCCACCCTTTTAATTAATGTGAATAATTAAAAATATTGTCATATGAACAAGTGTGATATGAAATGAGTTATGGTTTTTAGGGCGTGTAGTATTGATAAATTATGGTATTGTAACAAACCTTATTACAACTTAAGAATCTCCATGGTAAAGTGATTGGTATCTCCACACTTAAAAATATTATTACATGTTTTTTAAAATGTATATATATTTAACTCATATATATAACAACAATAATAATAATTTAAAATAAAGTTACAATTTAAGGATATTGTAATAAACCCTATTACAAGTTAAGAATATTTATGATTAAAAATATTGTTACATGTTTTTTAAAATGTATATATGTTATTTTTTCTTTATAATAAATAATAATAATAATCTAAAATAAAATGAGTTTCTTTTGAGAAAAACTCTCCAAATTACCATTCTTCACTGTTTTGTACTCTCACATCTATAGAGGTTAATCTCACTACTTTAACTTTCAACTAAATCTTGATTTGTGTGTAACCATTGACCTTATTAATCTTTTTATAATCTGTATATTTGGAGTAGTCTACCAAACCTTGCCCGTCGGAAAACTTCCCTGCCCGAATTCGAAGTCATTTTCACGTCGCCGAGTGCCTTGGGATCACGACATGACCCCACTTTTGTCAAACCTATGGAAGGCCGCGGCGGCGACGAGTTGGTGGGTGACGGAACTAGCATTGTACGCGGCCTGTTTCCGCTGGCCTCTTTTTCTTCGTTGACGTCCATCCTCTCCGTCTGTATCCCTTCGTTAACTTCTCATGCTATCTATGCTATGTATTGGTGGAATCCATACATCCATAAGATTCAGAAAAGAACGACGGGCTTTGAAATTTAAATTTGAATGGCACTGGAAGGCGGGCTTTGAAATTTAAATTTGAATGGCACGGAAAGAAGGGTTTGAAATTTAAACGCCTGTCTTAGAGGGATGATTCCCACGTCCCTATCTATTTTTTCCAGCAAAACCAAGATGAATTCATTTCTGTTAATCTGCACAATGAGCAATGCAGAAAGTGCTTGAGCAGCCATCCCCTGAGATGTGTTTGGCTTGGCTTCCAACATCTTCACCAGAGAGGGAATACACTCTGTGTCACCAAATGTCTTATTAGTTTCATTGTTGAATGAAAGATTGTAGATAGAGGAAGCAACCAGTTGCTGAACAGTCAGAAGGGCTCTTTTTTTTAAGAATAGAAGCCAACTTTTTTCAGAAACCTGAAGAAGATATCAAGGCCTTACTGGCTCCTGCAATTTGGGCGTAGTGGGTTCTTCTGAAAGGCGTTCCTCTTTCAAAATTTTTAGCACATACGGCAAAATTTTCCCCTCGCCATTTATACAAACTTTGCTTCTCTACACTTGTGGTCGTAAGCGTTTGGAGCTTCCAAGAGGTAAGATTTGGTCTGTGATTAATTCATCGCGGCGGCAGCGATGACTCCAGGTATGAGCGTCTCCGTAAGTATTTTCAAGCATTGCTTCCATGGAAAATATCAGTGTAGGGAGAAAACCAAGAATGACAATCTGTGGAAAGCATGAATATGTAATTGTTGCATTTTTCTTTTCTGACTCCAAAGCGTTAAAGTTAGTAAAGTTCCCAAAAATCGGTTGTTTCACCGTGTGATTTCAAGATTGTAATAAATCTTGTAGAAATCTAAAGACCAATCTATAAATATGTAGCGAAAATTCCATGTACTTTGTCAATCATCTTGACACATTTTCTCATCTTGGGATGCAGGAACTATATTACATTTTCTTGCGCAGACTACGTGCCAAAAGAAACCAGATTGTTCAACATGTTAATCATGTAATCAAGTTGTCACAACCTCAATGATCCAGTTGGAGCAATGGGCCAAAAGGGGATTTGCAGTTAGACGTTCAAATTTACAAAAGCTCCGGATCTTATAATCAAATCATAATTTTTCTTAAATCAATATTTAAAACGAAAGTGAGACGTTCAATTGGGTTTTGAAAATAAAATGTTAAGGTTGATATAATTTTATATGTTGTTTAGAACTTATTTAGAATTTCTTTCCCTTTCTTAGAAGAAAAAAAAAAAAAAAAAACCTATTAATATGATTTTATTGTGATTTTTTATTAAGGTTATTTTTATAATTATTTTAAATTTCAAATTCCTAAATAAATTTCTTATGTTCATTAACTTTATTTTTATAATTATTTTAAATTATCAAGTTCCTACATAAAAATTTTCAACAAAGCTTTATTTTTAATAAGTTTTAATATATATTTTCTTAATTATAGAATTAATTAAAATTTAATACTATAAATAATTTTTGATTTTTATTTAATTTATAATAAATATTTACATTTATTTAAGTTAAAAAGAATTAATTTTTATTATTTTTATTATTTAATATTTTAAGATGTTTAATAAATTTAAATTAAGATAAATTTAATTAATAAAAAAATTTTAAATTTATAATTTCAATATATTAGGAATTTTGCTTCTGTGATCCATAAAATGTGTAAGAAATTATTTCGGTGAAAATCACATGTAGGGAATTTTTGCCGATGCATTTCGAACCAGCCAGTGTGGCTCATCATCAAGACAAGATGAGAAATTTGAACAAAAAACCAAATTAAATAGACAAGAAAGCTCCAACTAACCGTTAGTAACATAACGACTAGTTTGACTAAATCAATAAAATAAATTTAATTTTATCAAATCAAACTATATTTCATTATGTTGGATTTCAATAAGATTTTAATTCAATATTAATGATTACTAATAGAAATAATGTTAAAATAATTTTATTTTTTATTTTAATACTTCGAAAAAAAATAAAAATAAATATAAAAATATAAAATATAAAATAAATAAAAATAAATTAATTAATTAAAAAAATATTTAAATAAAAATAAAAATAAAAATAAAATAAAAATAAAAGAAAAATGAATTTCTTACACAAATTTCAATATATTATATATATGTAAATACTCTAAGGGGTAGAATTTAATGGTGGAAAATGAGTAGTTTTTTAGCCTTTGGAATCAAAGCTTATCTATGTATCAATTTTTTAAATTTAAACTTTTAGGGCATAGATCAATTGAAATGTTGATTCAAATCTCTACTAACTTTGTGTGCTATGTGGGAACCTAACTAACCTTATATGTAGAGCAATATGGATATGTAGATTAAAAGTCCAAAGACTTAACATAATTACTAATTACACCTTTAAAAAAAATATTGATTATATTAGTTAAAAGAAAATGATAGTATAAACTCTCATAAGATCCAAAAAGAAACAATTTTATTTTAAATTAGCTTGGTTAGTTTTTATTATAGTTCATTAAAATTATATGAAACAATTTATAATGTGACATTTAATGAATAAGTAGTTATATTATCTAAAAGGTTGTGAAAATATTTGTTATATATTAATAATAATTTTGATATTACTAATCATTCATATATATATATATATATATATATATATATATATATATATTATTGGGCCTAGAGACCCACTAGAACCCAAAAACCATAATTTATTTCACAATTAAATTATTTTATAAATATTTTATTTTTATTTTATTTTATGACATTTTTTAATAAAATGTAAAAAAAAGGTTATAATTACTTTTGAGATATATCTAAATCTCCATCCAACTACTAAAAATATTCTCATAGAGATTAAATTGATGTTTTAATAAAATAAAAAATTAGAATATCTATAAATATGTGAAATTTATATAATATAAATAATATTATAAAGAACAGATATAAATGCATCTTAACCAAGGATCCAAGCCAAGGGAGAAAGCAAATTGACCAATAATGATATAGGAAAGTAAGTGCATGATTCTTTTAAGATTTTTTTTATTGTATTTTAGTTGACATGTTTTTTCCAAAATATAGGTTTAATATTTTACAACCAGTTATGTTTTTTTAATTTAGATTCTTTCTTAAATACAATACAAGATTTGAGAGAGAGGGAGGGAGAAAGACAGGAAGAGAGAGAGGAGGGGGGAGGGAGGGAGAGAGATGTATTTGGAGGGGGAAAGAGAGGAAGGGAAGAACAAAGACATTGAGAGATAGAGGCGGAGAGCGAGAGGGAGTGACAAGGGAGAGATGAAAAAAAAATGAGGGAGAGAGAGGATGAGAGAAGATAGAGAAAATGAGAGGATAGAGATAAAGAAATAAGGGGAAGAGAGAGAAAGGGAGACATAGGTATGGAGGGGGGAGAGAGCAAGGGAGATAGTGGCAAAGTGGGAGGGTGTAGAGAGAGTGTGTGATGGGGGAAAAGAGAGAGGGAGGTGGGAGGGAAAGGGAGAGAGGACTTGAGAGAGAGGAGAGAGAGATGGAGTTATAGGGGGTGAGAGAGGGAGGGAAGAAGAAATACATAGAGAGAGAAATGTGGAGAGGGAGAGGGAGTGACAAGGGATAGATGGAGAGATAGTGATGGAGAGAGGAGAGCGGGAGGGTAGAGAGATATATAGATATGGAGAGAGTATGTGTATGTTTTGGGGGTGAGAAGGAGAGAGAAAGGAGGAGAGACAAGGGGAGATAGATATAGATAGAGGGGGGAGAGAGGGAAGATGAGAGAGAGAGAGTATGTTAGGGGGTGATAAAGAGAGACAAATAAGGAGAGCCAATGGGAAATAGAGATATAGATGGAGTGGGTCGAGAGGGAAGAAGAGAGCCTACAAAGTGAGGGAGGGAGGTAGAGAGATATATATGGAGAGAGAAAAGGAAGATCGAGAGAGAGAGGGAGATACAGACAAATAAATAGATAGATAGATAGATCTGGAGAGAGAGTGTGTATGCTTATGAGCTGATATAGAGAGGTAAAGGATAGATAGAGGGAGATACAGATAGAGATGGTGGGGGAGAGAGGGAAGAAGAGAGAGACAGAGAGAGGGAGGGAGGAAGAGAGACATCTAGTTGCATCAAATCAGAAATCAACAGCTACACTGAAATCAATGCATCTAGTGCAAACAATCAAATAAGATTAGAAATAAACATCCATACTTGAATCAATGCATTTAGTGCAAGCAATCAAATAGGATTAGAAATCAATATCTACACTGAAACCAATGCATCTGGTGCAAGAAATCAAATAGGAGTATAAATTAACATCTACACTGAAATCAATACATATAGTGCAATATATAAAATAGGATTACAAATCAACATATACACTGAAATCAATGCATCTAGTGCAAGCAATCAAATAAAATTAGAACTACACTAATCAATGCATCTATTTTAGAGAAAAAACAAAATATTCATGAATTTCTAGATCTAACTTCTATGTCTCTATTTGTTTCTTTGTGTCTCTTTCTTCTTCCCTCTCTCTCCACCTTCCATCTCTATGTTTATCTCCCTCCTTTTCTCTTGATCTCTCTCCCCCATCTCTCTCTCCACCTCTCCCTCCCTCCCTCTCTATCTCTTTCTTCTTCCCTCTCCCCCCTGCCATCTCTATCTATACCTACCTCCATCTCTCCTTATTTGTCTCTCTATCTCACCCCCCTAAACACATGTCATACACACACACTCTCTCTCCATATATATCTCTCTTCCTCCCTCCCTCTCTCTGTCTCTCTTCTTCCCTCTCGCCCCCACCATCTCTCTCTATCCTTTACCTCTCTATATCAGCTCATAAGCATACACATACTCTCTCCAGATCTATCTATCTATCTATTTATTTGTCTGTATCTCCCTCTCTCTCTCTATCTTCCTTTTCTCTCTCCATATATATCTCTCTACCTCCCTCCCTCACTTTGTAGGCTCTCTTCTTCCCTCTCGACCCACTCCATCTATATCTCTATTTCCCATTGGCTCTCCTTATTTGTTTCTCTTTATCACCCCCTAACATACTCTCTCTCTCTCTCTTCTTCCCTCTCTCCCCCCTCTATCTATATCTATCTCCCCTTGTCTCTCCTCCTTTCTCTCTCCTTCTCACCCCCAAAACATACAGATACTCTCTCCATATCTATATATCTCTCTTCCCTCTCGCTCTCCTCTCTCCATCACTATCTCTCCATCTATCCCTTGTCACTCCCTCTCCCTCTCCACATTTATCTCTCTATGTATTTCTTCTTCCCTCCCTCTCTCACCCCCTATAACTTCATCTCTCTCTCCTCTCTCTCAAGTCCTCTCTCCCTTTCCCTTCCACCTCCCTCTCTCTTTTCCCCCATCACACACTCTCTCTACACCCTCCCACTTTGCCACTATCTCCCTCGCTCTCTCCCCCCTCCATACCTATGTCTCCCTTTCTCTCTCTTCCCCTTATTTCTTTATCTCTATCCTCTCATTTTCTCTATCTTCTCTCATCCCCTCTCTCCCTCATTTTGTTTTCATCTCTCCCTTGTCACTCCCTCTCGCTCTCCACCTCTATCTCTCAATGTCTTTGTTCTTCCCTTCCTCTCTTTCCCCCTCCAAATACATCTCTCTCCCTCCCTCCCCCCTCCTCTCTCTCTTCCTGTCTTTCTCCCTCTCTCTCTCTCAAATCTAATCCCATTGTACTGTATTTAAGAAAGAATCTAAATTAAAAAGACATAACTGGTTGTAAAATATTAAACCTATATTTTGGAAAAAACATGTCAAATAAAATACAATAAAAAAAAAAACCTTAAAAGAATCATGCACTTATTTTCCTATATCATTATTGGTCAATTTGCTTTCTCCCTTGGCTTGGATCCTTGCTTAAGATGCATCTATATCTGTTCTTTATAATATTGTTTATATTATATAAATTTCACATATTTATAGATATTCTAATTTTTAATTTTATTAAAAAATCCATTTAATCTCTATGAGAATATTTTTAGTAGTCGGATGGAGATTTAGATATATCTCAAAAGTAATTATAACCTCTTTTTTTTAGATTTTATTTAAAAATGTCATAAAATAAAATTAAAATAAAAATATTTATAAAATAATTTAATTGTGAAATAAATTATGGTTTTTGGGTTCTAGTGGGTCTCTAGGCCCAATCATATATATATATATATATATGAATGATTAGTAATATCAAAATTATTATTAATATATAACAAATATTTTCACAACCTTTTAGATAATATAACTACTTATTCATTAAATGTCACATTATAAATTGTTTCATATAATTTTAATGAACTATAATAAAAACTAACCAAGCTAATTTAAAATAAAATTGTTTCTTTTTGGATCTTATGAGAGTTTATACTATCATTTTCTTTTAACTAATATAATCAATATTTTTTTTAAAGGTGCAATTAGTAATTATGTTAAGTTTTTGGACTTTTAATCTACATATCCATATTGCTCTACATATAAGGTTAGTTTAGGTTACCACATAGCACACAAAGTTAGTAGAGATTTGAATCAACATTTCAATTGATCTATGCCCTGAAAGTTTAAATTTAAAAAACTGTTACATAAATAAGCTTTGATTCCAAAGGCTAAAAAACTACTCATTTTCCACCATTAAATTCTACCCCTTAGAGTATTTACATATATAAAATATATTGAAATTTGTGTAAGAAATTCATTTTTCTTTTATTTTTATTTTTATTTTTATTTAAATATTTTTTTTAATTAATTAATTAATTTTATTAATTTTATTAAATTTTTTTTTTTCGAAGTATTAAAATAAAAAATAAAATTATTTTAACATTATTTCTATTAGTAATCATTAATATTGAATTAAAACCTTAATAATAAAATCTTATTGAAATCAAACATAATGAAATATAGTTTGATTTGATAAAATTTAATTTATTTTATTGATTTAGTTAAACTAGTCGTTATGTTACTAACGGCTAGTTGGAGCTTTCCTGTCTATTTAATCTGGTTTTTGGTTCAGATTTCTCATCTTGTCCTGATGATGAGCCACACTGGCTGGTTCGAAATGCGTTGGCAAAAATTCCCTACATGTGATTTTCACCGAAAGAATTTCTTACACATTTTATGGATCACAGAAGCAAAATTCCTAATATATTGAAATTATAAATTTAATTTTTTTTTATTAATTAAATTTATTAAACATCTTAAAATATTAAATTTTAAAAATAATAAAAATAATAAAAATTAATTCTTTTTAACTTAAATAAATGTAAATATTTATTATAAATTAAATAAAAAATAAAAAATATTTATATTATTAAATTTTAATTAATTCTATAATTAAGAAAAAATATATTAAAAATATATATATTAAAACTTATTAAAAATAAAGCTTTGTTGATAAATTTTATTTAGGAACTTGATAATTTAAAATAATTATAAAAATAAAGTTAATTAACATAAGAAATTTATTTAGGAATTTGAAATTTAAAATAATTATAAAAATAACCTTAATAAAAAATCACAATAAAATCATATTAATAAGGTGTTTTTTTTTTCTTAAGAAAGGGAAAAAAATTCTAAATAAGTTCTAAACAACATATAAAATTATATCAACCTTAACATTTTATTTTCAAAACCCAATTTAACACTTTCGTTTTAAATATTGATTTAATAAAAATTATGATTTGATTATAAGATCCGAAGCTTTTGTAAATTTGAACGTCTAACTGCAAATCACCTTTTGGCCCATTGCTCCAACTGGATCATTGAGGTTGTGACAACTTGATTACATGATTAACATGTTGAACAATCTGGTTTCTTTTGGCATGTAGTCTGCGCAAGAAAATGTAATATAGTTCCTGCATCCCAAGATGAGAAAATGTGTCAAGATGATTGACAAAGTAAATGGAATTTTCGCTACATATTTATAGATCAGTCTTTAGATTTCTACAAAATTTATTACAATCTTGAAATCACACGGTGAAACAACTGATTTCTGGGAACTTTACTAACTTTAACGCTTTGGAGTCAGAAAAGAAAAATGCAACAAAAACATATTCATGCTTTCCACAGATTGTCATTCTTGGTTTTCTCCCTACACTGATATTTTCCATGGAAGCAATGCTTGAAAAGACTTACGGAGACGCTCATACCTGGAGTCATCGCTGCCGCCGCGATGAATTAATCACAGACCAAATCTTACCTCTTGGAAGCTCCAAACGCTTACGACCACAAGTGTAGAGAAGCAAAGTTTGTATAAATGGCGAGGGGAAAATTTTGCCGTATGTGGTAAAAATTTTGAAAGAGGAACGCCTTTTAGAAGAACCCACTACACCCAAATCGCAGGAGCCAGTAAGGCCTTGATATCTTCTTCAGGTTTCTGAAAAAGTTGGGTTCTATTCTTAAAAAAAAGAGCCCTTCTGACTGTTCAGCAACTGGTTGCTTCCTCTATCTGCAATCTTTCATTCAACAATGAAACTAATAAGACATTGGGTGACACAGAGTGTATTCCCTCTCTGGTGAAGATGTTGGAAGCCAAGCCAAACACATCTCAGGGGATGGCTGCTCAAGCACTTTCTGCATTGCTCGTTGTGCAGATTAACAAAAAGGAATTCATCTTGGTTTTGCTGGCAAAAATAGATAGGGATGTGGGAATCATTCCTCTAAGACAGGAGTTTAAATTTCAAACCCTCCTTTCCGTGCCATTCAAATTTAAATTTCAAAGCCCGCCTTCCAGTGCCATTCAAATTTAAATTTCAAAGCCCACCGTTCTTTTCCATTTGAATCTTATGGATGTATGGATTCCACCAATACATAGCATACATAGCATGAGAAGTTAATGAAGGGATACAGACGGAGAGGATGGACGTCAACGGAGAAACAGAGGCCAGCGGAAACAGGCCGCGTACAATGCCAGTTCCGTCACCCACCAACTCGCCGCCGCCGCAGCCTTCCAGAGGTCTGACAAAAGTGGGTTCATGTCGTGATCCTGAGGCACTCAGCGACGTGAAAATGACTTAGAGTTCAGGCAGCGAAGTTTTCCGACGGGCAAAGTTTCCGGGCCAAAACGCGACCCCGGTAGACTACTGTAGAAACAAGGAATATTCAACTTGTGCCATCCGCAAGCTGAATTTGTTTATTTTTCATCTGATGGATGCAAGCGTAGATTTGCGCGTAGTTTTCAAGCGAAAGGGATAGAAAGAAAGAAAGAAAGAAAGAATTTTTAATGTCCACGAGGCTAAAAATAGCCTATGGGACAGATTGCTTCTCTATCTGACTCTTGTATTCGACCCTTTTCCTGTGAAGTTTTACAATGAGCACTCCCAGCTTATCGAAAAACTCTTCGTTGAATAGATTATCCCAAGAATTAGCTGCCAGAATACCTACATAGTTTTCCCTGGTGTCGGTGAAGGCCTCACATTCTAGAATGAAATGTTTTTCTGTTTCCACTTTTCCGAAGGAGCAAAAAATACATACTCTTTCTTCCCACATTTCTTTTGGCCTTTTCCAGCGTCCTGTTTCACAATGGAGTTGATGAGAATTAGTCCTTAATTGAGCAATAAGAATTTTAGATCTCCAAGAAATATTAGCCCCTATGTATGCCTTTTGTTGATGGTTATGCGTGGGGTTAAACTCTTCTATGTAGTATTTCTTCTTTCTCTCTAGCTCTTTCTTCCAAGTATGTTTGTGGAATTTATCCATAACAAAAGTTTTTATCTCTTTACTGTTTGTAGGACACATGCTCAAGCAAATACCCCATTTACTAAACCATTTGTTATTTTTCCGCATCCAAGTCTTCTTTCTTTTGCACAATTTGTCACTAAACACAACCTTAGGCCATCTACCCTCTTCCATTTGCTCAATTTTTTTCAGATACCTTATGAATCGCACCATAGCAATTGCTTCAATAGGAGCAGCCCCTGTTTCACTTAACAGAATAGCATAAGGAACTGCACTTTTAATTTTGAATTTGTTTGTAATCAAACGTTTCTGAATTTTCTCAATTTGTTTCCATTGCATCTTGGTTGTGCTGCTAGCCCATAGTTCACAACCGTAAAGAATCACCGGAATCACTAGAAGCCCAAAAAGAGTTAGGGTGGTTTTCCAGTCCCACAGCTCTGCCTCTCTACACCTGTTTTGAAGAGCATAAAATGCTTTCCAACCCCCTAAAGTTATTTTCTTTCTACAACCATCCCAACTTAAATTTTTGTTGAAGTCAATTCCGAGGTATTTGTAGTCTGCAACTTCTTCCAGAATGCTGCCTTCAAAATAGAACTTATGTTGGTTATGCTTTCTTTTGTTAGAGAAAACCACTACTTTCGTTTTGCTAATATTGACTTGCATCCCAACCCTTCTACAAAAATGCTCAAGGGAATGTAAATGCTCTTGCAAACCAAGAGCCGAATTAGCAATCAATATAAGGTCATCTGCGTATAAAAGAAGCCTGATATCGAATTTGCCCAAATGGATACCGTCACCCCCTTGCGAATTTAGCCACTCTTCAAGCTTGTCAATATATAACCCAAAAAGGGTAGGAGACAATGGGCAACCTTGCTTGACCCCAATATCGCTTCTAAAACTTTCAGAAATGCCAACTGAAGTTCTGATTTTGACTTTCACCTCTTCATACAACCTATGCACAACTGCTCTCAAATGCTTGGGAACCCCGAGTTCCTCCATTCTGCCCCAAAGCTTATCCCTAGGAACCGTGTCAAAGGATTTTCTGAAATCAACAAAGCAACAAAAAACTTCTTCCTTTTTTTCCCAACCTTTTTCAATGATGTGCCTTAAAGTTATACAATGATCAACTGTGGAATGTTTAGGTCTAAAACCTGCTTGCCCTTTAGCACGTTTATCTCTTTCTTATGCCCACTTGCTGATTTTCTTTTCCAACATGCTTCCAAATAACTTTGCAAACAAGGGGTTTATCATTATGGTTCTATAATTGGAGGGATTATTGACGTCACCACTCTTGAAAAGAGGTATTGCCATACTAGTTGTCCAATCTGTGGGGAACCCCTGCTGTAAGATGTTGTTGAAAATTTTTGTGATGTGAGGTGAAAGAAATTTTAAGTCCCACTTTAGATACTCTGCTTGGAGTTCATCTAAGTCTTTTGCTTTTCCAGCGCCCAACTTCTTGCACCGTGAAGAGTTTTGTGTCTGTGTTGACCAAAGGAGGAGGGTCAACCTTGGGATCCTGCTCATAAAGTTGTCTTGCATAGTCAAACCATTTAGAAGCTGTAATGTTGTTTTCAGTTTGCACCTTTTTCGATTGGAGCTCCTTCCAAAATAATTTGGGGTTATTTTTCCCGAGGAAGATTAGTTCTTCTCTCCTTGAAACCATAAAATCAGCTTTTTTTCTTTTTTACTAACTGCTTGTAAGCTTTGAGCTTTATGTTATCCGTGTCTGATTCCTTCCACCTTCTCCTTGCCTTTTTGCATTCCTCATCAAACCAAGCATTAACCGGAAAGCAATTTGTTTCGGACTTCTTAATTTTTTCTCTTTTGCACTCAGCAAGTGCGCTTTGAATTAAATGTGTTAATCTGTGACTATGAAGGCCATGAGATGGGATTTCCTCCTTCTTGAAGAGCCTCTCTAGCATTATTTTGAAGGTATTACAATTCTCTGGATTCAAAAGAATTATGCCCTTTGGGGGATTTTGTTGAACACATTGATTTTTCGACCCTAATTGCTTTTTTCCGATCCAAGAGAAACTTAAATAGATTGGCTTGTGATCTGATTTTAAGTCCCAAATTTGATCTCCAATCGACACTTCCTCCATTTTCTCACACAAACTATGCGAGCAAATTACATAATCTACTACACTTGCTCCATTGTAAGTATTGCAAGTGAAATTACCGGACTTTTCCCATTTAGTCAACCCATTACGAATGACTAAATCGAAAGCCCCACATAGCATAAGCAGTTGTTCTCCAAAGATATTGCAGCCTTTATCCTCTGAAATTCGTTTCCACTGATGATTACTCTCTTCTGTAAGCCAGATAGGGTCACTGTCTTCTTTACAACAAAGAATGTTAGCTTGTTCACTTGCAGTTCTAGCATTGAAATCCCCCACTATAAGGACTTCACCTAGCTGAGAATATATTGCAATATCTGTTTTTAGGGCTGCAAAGGGATCTTTGTGGTCAAGCCCTCTACTTTTGTAGATTTTTGAAACTTGCGACGCAAAATAACATACTGCAAATTCTAATGTGATTTCCATTTTCTGATATTTTAAGCCAAACAAATTGCTTATTTGGGTCTTCTTTTTCTAGCTGAATGAAACGACCTTCTTTTTCTCTTACTAATACCATGATACCCCCGTGCCCTTTGCCATTCCCTGCAACGGCAGCAATATCTGACCGGGCTCTCTTTGGCTAATGGCTCCTGCTGTGAAATGTGTGTTAAATGTTTTGTTTCTGAACACTATTTCCCTAGCGGCGGAGAAGAACAACTTTTCACATAACATTTTGGAAATGGCGTTATATCACTATCATATCAGTGTGGGCATGACATTGTCGATAACATGGCTATGGATTTTTTATTTTAATTTTAATATTACAAGTTATCAATTTGATATATTAATTTATCTGGTATTCTCGTTCATGACTATATATATATATATATATATATATATATATTTTATTTTTTTTAAATTTTTTTAGTGTAATTGATAATTTAAAGAAATTTATTATAAGTGAAGAATCATTTATAATAATTTTTTTACTTTGGTCAAAAGATACCTCTTTTACCCATACAACCATATATGTGTTAAATAATTTCATCATAAATTAAAAATCACAAAAGTAAACTTGTTTTTTTATATACAATTTTTCATTTAAAAGAGTAATTTTATATTTTATATTTTTATTTTTTTCACATCTACTTTATATCTTAATTTTTTTTTAATACTAGTTATTTTATATATAAATTTATTTTGTTTTAATTTAACATTTTCATTTTTCTCAAATAAATTTAAGATTAACTTATTTGATTTATGATCATTAATAATCTATTTGACATTAACTTGATTTATGATTATTGAAAATTTTTAATATAAAAATTTAAGATAATGGAAATGGTCTAACATTAAATTATATATGTTACCTAATAATATACACATAGTTTAATACAAGAGTTTAAGAGAACGGAAATGGTCTAACATTAAATTATATATGTTATCTAATAATATAGACATAGTCTAACTTAGAGCCGAAATAGTTTTTTTCACATGAATTTATCTAAATTTGGCCATAAAATTTCAAGCACGAATATGATTTTTTCGTTATTTAAAATACATTTTTGAATGAATAAATTGATTCAATGCTCTAAAAACTCTTGGTGCATTGGAATTATACAAATTAAACAATTTAAACTCAAGTTTTTAAAAATCTATATGGGATTTTGATTAAAATCATTAAGAAAAAATGACGTCTATAAATTGGACTACACTAATAATATATGCATACATTTTTTATTTGATTTATGATCATTGAGATATTTAGTAAATAATTTCACATTAACATTAAAATGAATTGTGGTTTTAATCATTATGATGATGATGATGATAATGATGATGGTTAACGTCCACTGAGACCAATATTTGGTCTATCGGACCTAAAGAAACAAATTATTTAGTTTGATTTAAAATTTTATTCTTATGCTCAAAAAGCTCGGAGAGAAGCCTCCCGAGCTCACTATAATTTTGACATCTTAAAAGGCTAGGAAGGTCAATATTGCAACAAATATTATGGAATTGAGATCTAATGTGGTTGTACGCGAGGCACTCTAAGAGGAAGTGATTTTCATCCTCGATGTTCATATTCTCACAGAGATGGCAGATCCTTTCCATCTATGGTGTTTTAGGAACTGTCCAACGACCTGTTTCACTATGGAGCTCATGAGAGTTCGTTCTAATCTTGGCTATATTAATATTCTTCTTTGAGCTAGTTAAAACAGAGAGATACTTTTGATCTTCTAGGATAGGGTTGATGACCTCCTTATAATATCTTAATTTTTTTTTACTTGCTATATCTTTCTCACACCACCTTTTTTCTTTGAACTTAGAAGTAACAATTTTTTTAATGTTTTGCAATGCAACATTCTTGTCGATCTCCCAATGGTTTAACCAGGCCCTGGTGTCTTTATACCAACCTCGTTTGAGCCTTAGGTGGTTTTGGTTGGAATTTAAAGCTAGCTTAGGAAGTCTATGGTCTCCTATGCTATTAAGTTTGTGCTTATACAACATAAACCTAGTCATAACTAGGCTCTCGATAGGGGAAATACCCACTTCTATAAGGAGAATAAGATAGGGTGTATTGCTTTTAATTTTGAGGTTATACATTATAAAACGCTTCTGGATTTTCTCAATATTTCTCTAGGATTATCTAGAGATGCTGCAATCCCAAACCTCACATCCATATAAGATAACAGGAGTGACTAAGTTTCAAGAGGAACTTCTTTCTGTCCCACATTACGAGGTTTTCCGTTTTACAATTATTTTCAAGACCAAAATAAGCTTTCCACCCCCCATTAATCCTTTTCTCGATGCTATAGTTCCAGTTGAGCTTGTGATGAATATCAATTCCTAGGTACTGGTAAGAAGACACTTCCTCCAAGTTACTATTGTCATACATAAAATTAGCGTAAGTGTCTCTCTTGGATTTGATAATCATAACTTTTTTTTTGTCAGTGTTAACAGTCATACCCATGGTAGAGCAGAAATCCTTAAGAAGTCTAAGTTGCTTATCAAGATCAGATGGGCACCTTACTAGAAGAACAACATCATCAACATAGAGAAGAAGGATGATGACTATCCCAGCTAAGATCGTGCCAACACATCCTGCTTCCTCTAAACAACCTTCTAGCTTGTCGATGTAAATGCCAAATAGGGTAGGGGAGAGGGGGCAACCTTGTTTAACTCCGATATTACTCTTAATATCTTTCGACCACCCCTCATTTCTCTTTAACTTGGCAATTACATTCTCTTATAACCTTATAGTGGTCGCTCTTAGCTCGAAAGGAACATTTAGCTCTTCTAATCTATTCCATAGGTTGTTTCTAGGAACCGTATCGAAATCCTTTCTAAAGTCCACAAAGCAACATAAGAGATTGGATTTATCATTGTGAAATTCCTCCATGATGATCTTAAGTGTAACGAGGTGGTTTGTTGTTGAGTGCTGCCTTATAAAACTCGTTTGGCCTTTAGCCCGCTTACCCTATTTTCCAAAATAATACCATATAACTTGGCTAAGAGAGGGCTGATCATAATTGTCTGATAATTAGAGGGCTTATTTGTATCCCCACTTTTAAAAATAGGGATAATGAGGCTCTGAGTCCATGGTTTAGGGAACCCTTGCTTGAGAGCTTGATTGAAAAGCTTGTGGATGTGGGGGATGAGGACAAGACCTCCAATTTTTAAGATTTCCACCTGGTAACCTTCAATGTCTTTAGCTTTCCCATTTTCCAGGCGTTTAACCCAAAAATTAATGTCTTCTAATGAGAAAAATTATTTCGTTGTGAGCAGGGTTTCAAAGTTATTCCTGACATTTGGAGATTCATAAAGCTTTTTAAGATAGGAATTCCAGTCGTGTAAAGAAATTCTATTACTATCTTTAGTTTTCCTAGTTAGAATCTGCCTCCAAAATTTCTTAGGAGCCACCTTAGAGAGGTGTAAGAGATTCTCTTGTCTTTTACGAATATATTTCCTTTTTTTCCTTTTAGTTAGGGCTTTGTAGATTTTTATCTTGTTAATTTTAAGAGATTCATCAACAACTTCCTTAATTTCTCTCCTCACACTTTTACGATCTTTGTCATACCATGTGTTGATTTTTCTATTTCTTTTATTACTTGAAACTTCAATTGAGAACTTGTTAATAGAATATGAGAGGGTTGTAGTAAAATTATGATAGAGGTCATCTATGTTGTCTATACTAGATAGAGAAGAAAATTAGTTTTTAATTCATTTAGAAAGAGATCGTTTTTATTTCTATCAAAGATTAAGTTATTTTGGCTATAAGGATTATCTTCTATGGGATCTCTATGCATGAAAAAATTGAGAGTTATAAGTAAAGGCCTGTGATCAGAGTCAGGCTCGTGGGCGTCTAAGATGTCAAAATTCATTATTTCGTCGTATAAAGGGAGATCAGAAATAACATAGTCTACCACGCTGCTACCAAGCCCATGGACGCAGGTCTTCTGGCTAGAATTAGGCCACTTCTTTAGACCATTGCAAATTATGAGATCTTAAGCACTATAGAGCTTGACTAGCTTCGATCCAAACGAATTATCCTCGAGGTCTTTAGAGCTCCTTTTGTACCGGCTAGCCAGAGTAAGGTCTTCATCTAGCCAAAGAGGATTGGGGTTAGAATGATTGCTTAGAAGAATAACTTGGTTTCTTGAAGTTCGAGCATTTAAGTCACCCATTAAAAGGATATTACCTTCATTCCTTAGGCTAGAAATATCATTCTCTAAACCATTGTAAGGACTATTTTTATCTAGATTTTTTTTCTTATAGAAGTTAGAATTAATGGGGGGAAAATAATAGATTTCTATGTAGGTTTTTTTTTATCATTAATGTCAGTAATCTCTATCCAAATATATTGGTTGTAAGGGTCGTTTTTATAAATCCTATCATGGGGGGAGACGTTCTTCTTAATGTAGCAAGCTATGCCCGCAATGCCTCTACGAGAGGAGCGCTTGTTCTAGGTAGACCAAAGTGCAAAGCCATCTATGTTAGGGACCTTAGATTCTTCGTGCTCCCAAGTTTCAACAAACAATAAAATATCAACATCATTTGAGATCCAACTTAGCTTGGGGCCTTTGTTCCATGGAAAGCCCCGACAGTTCCAAGAAAGAATTCAGAGCATGTTGAATTGCTATTTATTACTATCTTTTTGGTTTCTATCTCGAATAACTTCTTTTCTATTTCTGATTATTGCCCATTTTCCTTCCTTCCTAGCTTATTTTACCCTTTGAACCTCCTTTCTTAATTCTGCTTGATCTTCTGGAATGAGATCTTCATTTATAAATATTCCCGTTCCTTTTATACTTGAGGTTTTACTAAGTATGTCATACTTATGGTCACTAGAGCTCACCTTTATTCAGATCCGCCTTCCTATATTCTCAGTTAATTTCCCCAATTTATCTATATATTTTATCTAATAAAAATATATGTATTTAAAAATATGTTTATTAATAATTAGTTAAAAATTGAAAACATTTTATTAATTGGAAATGATGTGTAATATAATTAAATTTTATGCAAATTTGTATTTTTAATTATTAGTGATAAACATTGATTTCAACAAATACATTTGGTGTATCTAATTTATGAATTAGTTTACATAATGCCCCTCGCATGACCTATCTTTAATATTTAATTAAATAAAGAAATACAAATTTCTCAATTAGATACATTATTCATTTTAATGATAATTTTTAAATAAATATATTTTTCACAATAAATGAATTAATTTAATTGCAAATTAAAATAATAATGGTAATATTTTTATGGTGCAACAATTTTATTTTTATGTAAATAAGAGAAAACTCACCTTTATGATTTTTCTACATTATTAAACCATTCATTTACTAATTAATTATATTTAGATTCCAAATTCTGATCTAGTTGATTGAATTTCATGATCAACTAAAACTAACTATTCACCTTGGTCAACCCTTTGGCCTAGTCCTTCTTCACGAGTGGGTTATGCTGCTCGTTATATGCAATTCACCTGTAAACATTGTTCTGGTAGAGGGCAGTGATGGAAGTGGGTTATGCAAGAGAGTTCTTGATTGAGGGCCCACATGAGAGGGGTTCTCACGGACTACAACACTCATTTGACAGAGGGGTGGTTAACGAATGAATGACTGACAACCCACGTCTAACGAGAGGAGAACTTACCCATATGGAAAACTAGTCCACTAGACCCTTCAATATCTCCCCCAACCTCAAAGTCTTCTTCATCCTAAAATATAAAATACAATCATGGGTTGCCTTCAACATCCCCCTTGAATTCTTCTTCATCCTAAATACAAAATACAATCATGGGCTAATGGATATAATGGACTGGTTAATATGATGTAGCTAATGGACTTGAACCATCATCATTAAGGAGATCTAGAGGGGCTCTTTAACAACTTTTGTTAAAGTGGTGTAAATATTAAGGTTAATTTTCTTTAACCTGTTTTCAAAACCCCGATAGTTTTTCAATCATGTATTGTGACTAAGTCTAGATTATATTTTTCTTGCAAGACTTGTTAGGGAACATCTCAAATATGCTTTGCGGATATTATGGCTTCCAACTATGCATGCCTACTTTCTTGGAACCACCCTTTCCCATGTTCTTGTATGTCATCTTCAAATTTAACAATGCAAATTATCAAACAAGGATTATATCGAGTACCTGCTTTTTTGAGGTAGCAAAAAATCATCTAATTTTGAAAAGTGTTGATTCATGATCCACCTTTTTTTTGGAGCATATTTTTTACACTTTAAATTTTCCTATGTATCAAGTATGAACATTTTTTTAAAATGTTAGCGATTTTCAAGCTGATTTTTGAAAGTGTTGATGTAGCATCAACCCTTTTTTTAGAGGGCTTATTTTTAACACTTTAATTTTTCTAATGTATTAAATGTGGATAATTATTTTTTAAATCTAACAATTTTGGAAGTAATCGTCTTCTTCTTCTTCTTCTTCCCGATTTAGCTCTAGCCCAATTCATGAGTGAGTTTCATGAATAGTTTATGTCATCACTTGTAATGTACCTATCCATCACATAATAAATATTGCAAACTCAAATATAATTTGATAATATATGTGCATTTGTTACAGATATTATGATAAGCCTCAACTATGCATAGTGCAACAAACAATTTAAAAAAAGTTGTTGACCCCAAAAATTGAAAATTACCGATAATGGATTTGTTAACCCCAAAAATTGAAAATTATTGATAATGGATTCTTCCATATTCATTTGTAAATAAGTTGGTTTGTTAGCAATATATTCCATTTTCTTCAACTGCACTGAAACTGCTAGTGTCAATTTTTGCAATAAAACTAGGAACAACTTGCTTGATTTCTGGAATCAAGCATGCAAGACCATTGACCCAACCTAGACTTGACTCATCAAGCATTGCAAAAATTTACAATCCTTTTTGTGCATGTAAATGCTTTCGACAATCTTGTTTTCAGTCTACTAGTGCGTCAAAAATTCCAAAATTGTACTACTACCCTTCCCTTGTCGGTGTAGGTCGTTCAAATTCAGAAACAATTGTAGCTCAATCAAATTCGGAAACAACTATTAAATTGGATTTTTTCCCCATGTTATTGATTGAAGGACAAGTGTTGATAATTCTTGCAGGTCAATAGATTTGTTTTAACATCCATACGATGACCAAAACTAAATCTCTTTGGATCATAAAGAAGAGAAATTTGCATCGCATTTGTCGCTTTAGGTTGTAAGTGGACTCATTCATTTTGGATCCTCATTTTAGTACAACTAACATAGCCAAATCATTCAAAAAATGTGCTTTGGATGATCTAGCCCCAATTCATGAGTGAGTTTTGTGAAGAGTCTATGCTATCACTTGGAATGTACTTAATATCTACGAAGGAATTTTTGTCCATCACATAATAAATATTTCAAACCCAAAGATAATTTGACAATGTATGTGCATCTTTTACATATATTATGATAAGCCTAAACTATGGTATCTTTAACAAGCATCAATTAAGCAATGCTAACAATAGGTTTGTGCTTAAGCTATGCTCATGATCTTCAAATACAATAATGCAACTAATTTAGCCCAATTCTAAGCCTAAGGAACATAGTATAGGGAGTACAAGGTCAGTCATAAAGATAATTTTAGCTATCAAGAAAATACACTAACATAGTACTTATAGGAGCATTTTAGAACATGTCTCTCCAATTAAAACTATTATCTAAAATAGGGTGCTTATAGTTCGCTTCACTTTAGCTATTCTAAATCACCTTAGAGAATCAAGAAAAAATATTTTCAAAGCATATGCAATGCATAAATAAGGGTGTTCTGACAAGAGTCTCAAGTCCAGAACACGATTCTTCATACACCGCTCAATCCATGCTTCCACTCTTCTTATTATAGCTTGAACCTTGACACTCCTCCTTGCACAAATTTAAACTATGAGGCACAAGGTAGTTGTTGGATATAGGAGCATATATATCTAATAAGAAAAGTGTGATACTATGTTGTAATTTTCTCTATAAATGTGATGGAAAGTGTGCCTGAGTGTTGGAAATTTCATGGTTAATGTAGTATAAGATAAATGCAAATTTACAGACTTCTATACAAGATCAAGAAAGTTATGCCCAATAGCCAACACCACAGAGCAAGGCATATTCACCAATTCCATAGTTGCTACCAAATATCTCTTAGTTTAGGAGTTGTTTTCTTAATAGACTTGTTTTTAATGCTCTAGAAGTGATGAAATCCATTGCTATTGCATATAGGAGCATCTAGATTTGATAAGAAAAAGTTCCATACTTTATTATAATTTTTTCTACAAATGTGATGGCAAGTGCGCCATGGAATGTTGGCAATTTCATGGTTAATGTAATATAAGATCATTGCAAATTTAATTTCTTCTATAAAAGATCAAGAAAGTTATGCCCACTAGCCAACACCACAGAGCAATGCATATTCACCAATTCCATAGTTGCTACCAAATCTCCCTCGTTGTTGGAGTTCTTTTCTCAATAGCCTTGTTTTTACTGCTCTTGAAGTGATGAAAGCCATCAGTCCATATATATTTTAGTATTTACATAAAGAAAAAAAAGTGACCAACTTCATATCAGTTACTAAAAATATATGAGTTGCCTTTAAGACAAGTAGAAATACAATGAAAACTTAGTAGATTAAACAATCTTTAATAAGCCAAGAACCCACAAAGAAAAAAACAGACTCACTGAGTATGAAATAAAACCAACATAAAATGGTTAACGACATCCATATAAAACCCTCATCAATATGGAAGTAGGATTTATAATAAAGCTAGGTTCATTATAGTACAATCTTAAGATTCTCCACATTGGAAAGAAGAGTACCTAAAGAAAAGATAACATAGAACAACATATTCTTAAGGGAAAAAACCTTCATGCATCTTTAACTTCGACATAGGCATCATGATTTGTAAGGCTCAAGGAAGCAATATTGCAGTAATATTTCATTGTAGCATGGTCCTTTATAGTTTTCTATCATTCAACAATTGTCAAAGAAACATTAATTAGTGTTATATGCTATTGCCTTACGAAGTTTCCTTTGCAACATTTGGTGTAATTACTAGTTTTTATGATTTTTTAATCTTAACAATGTGACATGTATTATGATGGGTATCATGGATTGAGGTCTATAGGCATTTACCAACCATTTAATTTATATGATTATGCTAGTTCTAATTTAAAGTCACAAATTGGAATTTATCTGAATGGAGGCTTCATTTGAGGTTCTCGCTAGATGATCGATTCACATGTAGGGGAACGATCATCAACAAAGGGCGTTATATTTTTATTATAAAATTATATGATTGAAAGACACAATAAAGAATATAATTTTGTCTGTGTATTTGTGGGTATATGGCTGCTCTTCCAATTTCCTTCTTGGTATTAGAGCCAATTCTGGCTTATCCCTTAGGGAGGGCCAAAAATATGGGGCAATCATAAATTTCTAAATTCTCTATACAAATAAAATAGAAGAGTGGATTGAGTAAAAATGGTTTTGTGTGTGTGTTGTGGTTCCTTGCGGTCAAATAGTACTCGATTAGGATATTTTTGTTGTGCATATGAAGAGAAGGGTGGCACCTTCATGGAAAATCCTAACAACCAGCCACTAAGCCAATCATTGGCTTGGTGCATGGCCATACACAACTATGACCATAACATGGGGTGAGGACGACACGAATTCACTGGCGACTGAAAGTACAAGCCTCCCAAACGCCACATGATACGATACGATACAATGCGACATACGATCTCGGTATACACGAATTTGAATTTTGAAAACCAAAACCAGCCCCGCATTCGCTTTATGCTCTTCCATTGCTTCGAATCCTAATTTTGAGTTACAGCGAAATGCTAGAGAAGCTCCCGAAGGATTTCCATTGTCTCTCTTCATTTAGTACACTGAATTTAAAATGTTGCAATATGTTGAAAGGGAAATCGATGGACAACATTATAAAGATTGAAACACTGCAGCTTGTGGACATTGAAAGCAGCCCATTGTTGTAGGAGAGATGGGGAGAATTTCAAAGACAATGCGGTCAATCATGGCCTTTTGCAGTGTTTACAGGGTAGGTGATTATAACATCCACATTTTCAAACATGTTTTTTTTTTGCACATTATAGTTGACATTGGGAATGTTTAGATTGTAAAACATATAACACCGGAAAATAATTGCTAAGCATACATTAATTTTTCTTTCCACTCACTTTAGAGAACAAGGAGATCATGAAGAATATGATACGTCAAAGCTGTGTAAAATTTGACTTCATTCTCAGTGATGGATGAGGAGAGCCATTCAATATATCTCTGATCTTCCTCTAGACATTGTGCTACTCATGATGGTTGGTTACATGACAAATGATGACCATTTCTATTATGGTTATGTATATTGAGGAAATGCAAGAACTCGGGAGGGATCCAGTTAAATAAGTGTTTGGAGTCATTTCCTTTATTCAATATTGTTGGTCTTTCTAGGTTAAATTTATGAACTTTATATAGGAAGAGCTTTGGTGAAAACCCTTGTGTATATGCGATCTATTGGTGTTATATGTTAAGTCCGTTTGGATGAAAAGAATGTGTTGTTTACTTTAGCGTTGGTGTTATTTATTTATTAATTAAAAAACAAAAAAAAAACCATCTAGGATGCCTAAAAGTTTAAAGCTCAATAACCTGATTTCCAAAAAAAGTTGCTAAATTTAATGAAAATCTTCCCAGAATTTGCAATATTATGCACCCAAAAATGACAAAGGAATACACGAAGGGTTTGAAGCTTCCAAACTCTTTAGGTTTTGGATCGAAATTTGAAAATTTATTTATTTGATATTATTATTTTTATATTATACAATTTGAATGGGCCATACAACTTGAGTGGGCCTAATGGTTAAGAGCATGTGTTTCTTCCTAAGAGGTCACGGGTTCAAAACCAAATGGGGGTAGAGTATGTATACCTTCGTAGCCAACCATATTCAACACTACATGATTATCAATTTCCTACAATTTTATTAAATCACAAAACAATATAAATCACTTACATAACCATATAAATAAACAATTAAAAATTCATTAAAAATAAATTTAAAATATGAAGAGATTTACAAACACTCAAAAAAATATATGGTAAGTAAATAAAAATATAAATAAATTAGAGCTATGGTAAATAAATAAAACATTTTTTTATATTTACTCCATAAACCTCTATATTTACATAAACTCAAAAAAGATGTTTTATTTAGGTGAAGCCTATGGGCCAAATACCATATTTATAAAAGATGTATGGTAAATAAATAAATAAATATAAAAGAGGTATAAATATGTAAAGTAAATAAATAAAAATATATCAAATAAGATTATAAATCAACATCTAATAGTCTATGGCCCAAATACCATGGACCAAATTATTATTAATACCATACCAAAAAAAACATTATTAACCCTCACATTAATATTAAAATATTATTATTACTATTAGTATTGTTAAATATAATATTCATATTAATATATTATAATATTAGTATTATTAAATTTAATAAGTTTAGATTAATACAATATTAAATTTGTTATATTATAATATCTATTAATATATCATGATATAGATATTAACTCTAGATATATATATGAGAGGGAAGAACAAAGACATATGATAGAGGTGGAGAAATAGGGGGGGGGGGTTACAAGGGAGAGATGAAGATAAACTTAAGGAGAAGGGAGAGGAGGGATGAAGAGAGAGAGATGGAGAAGAGTGATAGAGGTAAAGAAGGGTAACAGAGGGAGAGGGAGACATAAATATGGAGGTTGGAGAGAGAGAAGGAGAGAGGATTGGAGGGTATAGAGAGAGAGACAAAGAAGGGGGAAGGGAGAGGGAGATAGGAGATAAAGGGAGAGAGAGGAAGGATGAGAGGAGGAGGAGAGAGGGAGGGATAGAGAGATGGAGTTGGAGGGGGAGAGAGGGAGGGAAGAAGAAAGACATAGAAAGTGAGAAGTGGAGAGAGAGGGAGTGACAAGGGAGAGATGGAGAGAGAAAGTGTATGTTTAGGGGTGAGATAAAGAGACATAGGAGTGATGGAGACAAGGGCGGAGAGAAGGAGAGAGAAGGAGAAAGGGAGGGATATAGTAACATAGTTGGAGATAGAGATAGAGTGATAGGGGAAGAGAGAGGATTGGAGGGCAAAGAGAGAGAGAGAGAGAGGGTAGATAGAGGGAGGCATGAGAGAAAGGGAGAGAGAGGACGTGAGAGAGGGGAATAGAGTGATGGGGGAAGAGAGAGGATTGTAGGGGTAAGAGGGAGAGATAGAGAGAGAGAGGGAGAGAGAGAGAGTGAGAGAGAGAGAGTAATGGGGGAAGAGACAGGGAGGTAGAAGAGAATTGGATAGAGAGGAAGGAAAAGAGAGGGGACTTGAAAGAGAGGAGGAGAGAGGGGGGATAGAGAGATGGAGTTGGAGGGGGAGAGAAATGGAGCTAGATGGGGAGAGAGGGAGGGAAGAAGAAAGACATAGAAAGTGAGTAGTGGAGTTAGGGAGGGAGTGACAAGGGAGGGATGGAGAGAGAGTGTGTATGTTTGGGGTGAGATAAAGAGACAAACAAGGAGAGATGGAGAGAAGAGGGGAGAGAAGGAGAGAGAGAGGCATATAGTAACAAAGTTGGAAGGTGAATATATAGAGAGAGATAGGTGGGAGATAAAGGAAGAGAGAGAGTGAAGAGAGGTAGGGAAAGAGAGATGGAGATGGAGGGGGAGAGAAAGGGAGGTAAGAATAAAGATATAGAGAGTGAAAGATGGAGAAAGAGAGAGGGTGGGAGTGATAAGGAAGATGGAGAGACAGGGAGAGATGATAGCAGGAGGGAGAGGGAGAGGAGGAAGGAATGATAGATAGATATATTGTAGAAAAAGAGTGTATGTTTTGGGGTTGATATAGAGAGACATAGGGAGATATAGATATAGATAGAATGTGAAGATAAAGAATGCATAGATGGAGACAAGGAGGGAGGGACAAAGAGATTTATATATATGTGTGTGTGTACGATGGGATGAGATAAAGAGACAAAGAAAGAGAGATGGATGGAGATATAGCTATAGATGGAGGGGGGAGAGAGGGAAGAATATTTATTTCACTAGATGCATTGATTTCAGTGTAGATGGCGATTTATAATCTTATTTGATTGCTTCCACTAGATGCATTTATTAGTGGAGAGAGGGATGGAGTGACAATGGAGAGATGGAGAGAGAGTTTGTATGTTTGGGGTGAGATAAAAAGACAAACAAGGAGATATGGAGAGAAGAGGGGAGAGAAGGAGAGAGAGAGAGGCATATAGTAACAAAGTTGGAAGGTGAATATATAGAGAGAGATAGGTGGGAGAGAAAGGAAGAGAGAGAGTGAAGAGAGGTAGGAAAAGAGAGATGGAGATGGAGGGGGAGAGGGAGGGATGGAGTGATAAGGAATATGGAGAGAGAGGGAGAGAGGATAGAAGGAGGGAGAGGGAGAGGAGGAGGGACTGATAGATAGATAGATTGGAGGAAAAAAGTGTATGTTTTGGGGTTGATATAGAGAGACATAGGGAGATATAGATATAGATGGAAGGTGAAGATAAAGAAGACATAGATGGAGACAAGGAGGGAGGGACAAAGAGATTGACCGATATGCGTGTGTGTTTGGCGGGATGAGATAAAGAGACGAATAAGGAGAGATGGATGGAGATATAGATATAGATGGAGGGGAGAGAGAGGGAAGAACATTCCTTGCACCAAATGCATTGATTTCAGTGTAGATGGTGATTTCTAATCCTATTTGATTGCTTGCACTAGATGCATTGATTTTAGTGTAGATGTTGATTTCTAATGATATTTCATTACTTGCACTAGATGCATTGATTTCAATGTAAATGATTTCTAATCCTATTTGATTGCTTGCACTAAATGCATTGATTTTAGTGTAGAGGTGATTTTTAATCCTATTTGATTGGTTGCACTAGATGCATTAATTTCAATGTAGACATTTACTTTTAATTATATTTAATTTCTTGCACTAGATGCATTGATTTCAATGTAGATTATTTCTAATCCTATTTGATTGCTTGCACTAAATGCATTGATTTCAGTGTAGATGGTGATTTCTAATCCTATTTGATTGTTTCCACTAGATGCATTGATTTCAATGTAAATTTTGGTTTTTAATCCAATTTTCCTACATTCACTAGATGCATTGATTTGAGTGTAGATGTTGATTTCTAATCATATTTGATTACTTGCATTAGATGCACCGATTTTAGTGTCGATGTTGTTTTCTAATCTTATTTGATTTCTTGCATTAGGTACATTGATTTCAGTGTATATGTTGATTTATGATTTGATGTAATTTGATGTATGATGGTACATTAATTTTAAATTGATTGGATTAATAATGTGCATTCATTTCAGTGTAAGTACAAATTGATTTTTTTGTGTCATAGTAATTAAACCTATTAATATTGGAGAGCAAGAGAGAGAAGGCATGGTGCTTACTACAACAGCTCGAGATAAATATTTAAATGGTTTATGATTCCAACTGTCATTTTCATATAATCGATATGAAAATGTGACAAAACTAACAAGGTTGACAATAAGAATAGTATAAGAAAATAGTTTGAGATTGATCACAATGAAGACTATTTGTAATTGACTACATTCTTATTATTCACATTTTATATCATTATAGTTATTTTACAATATTTATCATCTCAACAAATTTTAAATTAAAATGACTCGCTAAATCTCACACATATATCACATATTTAAAATGTTTAGATTAATATTAGATGTATTTACATATTATTGATAAAAATAATCATATGTTCTTCATATTATCGATAGATTTTCCTTGGCCAAACATGACTGAAACCATCGTAGATCCATCTTAACTCTGGATCCATCAAGCATCGAGAGGGATCAATTCTCTCGAGGTGCAAACCTTTCCTCACATTTTGCACTCAAAAAAGAGGTTTGCACTTTGAGAGATTTAATCCCTCTTGTCACTTGATATATCCAAAGTTAAGATAAATCTACACTAGTGTATTACGAGAAAGCACATGTTCTTAATTCATTAAGCTCACTCAAATTTTAGACTTGTTTTAATTATTAAAAAAAAAAATTACTTCAACATAAATTTTATGAGATATATTTATGACCACAATAACAATAATGATATAATATTTTTTTAATTTCCAAAAAATAAACCATCATTTATACTAAAATATTGACGGAAAATTATATTCATCATTCTATATTATACTATTATATTTATATATTTATTGAACACTCCATTCTCCATTTAAAAAAAAAAAATTTCTCAATCTTGCAATTTTCTCTTTTTCTATTTCACCTCAATCACTCCCTTAGGAAAGGTTTCACAAAGATTAAAGGATTATCTAGAAATTATGATTTAGATTTTCAAAACTTATATGAATTCCAACTCCTTATAAAATAGGAATGATCGTTTCTACAATTTTTTTTAAATAGTAAATACCTTAATATTTTTCTCTTCTTTTTATACCCCAAATAGGATATTTGATTCTTAATTGTGTACTTTTTGACTTTTGATTTTTTAATGTGCACTTTTTGGTGTACACTAATATGCTTCCTTGTATTTTTTTTAAGTTATTTTTGTACATTCTTATCAACTTCATCATTTAAGTAATGGTTCACGTGATTCTAACCCTTTTGGTTTTGATTTGTGGCTAGTTTTCTTTATGGAGTGAACCTCCACTTAATGACAAATATATAGGTAGCTTTACTTCATTTATGTAATTGTATTTTTATTATTATGAATAAATTAATAAAAAAATATTATCTACAATATATAATGATTAATTTATGATTCATTACAAACCTTTTTGGTTTTTTTTATTTTTATTTTTAATTATTATTATTATTATTATTATATATGGCTAATTTTCCTTGTAAATTGAACATGCATTTAATAACAAATATATAGATGTATTTACTTTATTTGTGTAGTTATATTTTCATTACAATGAATAAATTAACAAAATAAAAAAAAAAAAAAATATATATATATATATATATATATATATATATATATATATATATATATATATATATATATATATATATATATTAAAATATGATTCATTAAAATGAATAAATATAGACTTACACACCAATTTGATTTGGTCCATCATAGGTTTTTATTGCTGAATCTTGGAGATGTCAAGTTTAGCATCAAGAAAATGACTTGGTGTACCAAATTCTTATGTTATATACTTATACATTATAAACCACATATGTGCTACAATGCATACACATTTTATAACACATGCATTATGTTTGAAAATAAGACCCAAAACCCCTCATGACCATGAACTCCATCTCATGACTATGGAATCCTTCTTGTAGAAAATTTGAATAACTGAGATATTATTCACCGAGATTCTCCTGATCACACACTATTTTAGCTTCATGCATAATACATAATCTCTTCTACCATTGATCATCACATGCGGAAATAAAATCAATTGCATGCATACATTAAAACCACAAACAATCACACATATGAACACAGTATTTAATGGGAAAGCTTAAAGCCGAAAACCCCAACTATCTGTATATTATATGTCATGGAGATCATGTAACAATCATAGTAAAAAAGCTCCTCACAAGCTCTCATGCACACCCTCAATTGCTACACACTATCAAGGTAGATCTAGCAAAACACATGCTCCAATCTTTTTCCACTTGATAGACAGCCTCTATTGTGTTTTAAAGCTATGGGATGGCTTCATTAAATAGATAAACCACCTGGCTTGAACTGCGCAATCCTTATGGGCTACTCCACCTATCTGTGTGTTGAAAATAGCAACAGTATAGTCACAACTGATAGTTAACCTGCTCTTTCACCTATTTCGCATCAATCGATGCATTCTTTAGTTGATTAATGAGTTTATAATTAGTGAATTAATTAATAATTAATTCACACCACTCTCACTAATTGTATCAATTAGTTAAACTGAATACAAATTGGTCAACTATGTTTAGATTAGTTAAAATGAATACAACTCCACTAACTTCCTCAATCAACTCCACCAAACTCTCTCGCATGAGTTCTAACTGAAGTCTTCATGCAATAGTTCCACATAACCCTCAGGAATAGCATAATTCCTTCTGTCAGCTCCTGTGCCACATCTGTGCACTTAACTGAAGTGCTCCAAGAGAATAAGATAATGCTTAGAGTCTAAATATTATTAAGAGCTAATAATATTCGACATATCTATTTTTAGACTGGCAATCTAAAAATAGATTCCGCCAAATATGTCTAAAAATAGAAGTCCATCTATTTTTTCCAACTTGACCAACCATCCACAAATAGCATCTTGCAACTCATAGAACATGATCCATATGTCTAAAAATAGACATAGTCTAAAAATAGACTTTGCGCCAAAAATAGCCTGCGGGCCCACTTAGTGAAGGTGGCTCCTTTCCACTAAGCTCATCATCTTGTTGCAATCTCAACACTGCCTCTCAACAAGATATGGATTATCTGCAACCCCTATCCTGCCCTTGTGGTATTCGAATTTTCTCTTGGTGAGCGCCTTCGTCAAGATATCAGCATCCTGATCCTCCGTAGGAATGTATGAAAGTAACATGATCTTCCGCTGCACACAATCTCTGATATGATGATACCGGATGTCAATGTGTTTAGATCTATCATGAAATAATGGATTAACCGAGATTTTGATGCAACTCTGATTATCACAATAAATCACAGTAGGCTCTAAGTGTGAACTGAACAACCCGACCAGGATCTTCCTCATCCATATAGCCTCGCATGCAGCCAAACTCGCTGCCATATACTCGGCCTCTGCTGAACTGAGTGCCACAGATCTCTGCTTTTTGCTGTACCAAGAAACTGTTATCGACCCGATACTGAAAATCCCTCCAGATGTGCTATTTCTGTCCATTGGGCTCCCTGCCCAATCTGCATCTGTGAAACCACATAGCTTCACCTCATCCAACTGTCTGTACCATAATCCATATCCCGATGTGCCTCTGAGATATCTCAATACATGCTTGCCTGCCTTCCAAAAGAGCTTGGTAGGCTTAACCATAGCTTGTGAAAGCTAGTTAACAGCATAACATATGTCGGGTCGTGTATTGACCAGATACATAAGCGACCCCACCAACTGTCGATAAACAGTGGCATCCACTACCTCTGCCGAAGTAGCATCCTCCTTCCTCCAACCACCAGGAAGAGGAGTATCAACAGGCTTGCAGCCATGCATTTTGAACTTCTCCAGTATCTCCTTGCAATACTTTCCTTGAGAAACAAATAGTCCATCACCGCGCTGCCAAATTTCCAATCCTAGGAAATAGTGAAGGAGGCCCAAGTCCTTCATCTTAAACTCCTTTTTAAGATCATCCTTGCATGAGTGTATCAACAGTTCATCACCTGTCAAAATAAAATCATCTACATAAAGTATAATGATCAGCAACTTACCCTCCACCACTATCTGGTATAGGTTCGGATCCACCTCACTCTTGGAGAATCCAAGTCCGATGAAATAACTGTCTGTTTGTGTGTACCAAGCACGAGGTGCTTGTTTCAACCCATACAACGCTCTCTTGAGCCTGCACACATGCGACTCGCTGCTGAAGATCTCGAAACCTTCGGGTTGCTCTATGTACACCTCCTCCTCAATGACTCCATTGAGGAACACAGTCTTCACATCCATCTGATGAATGTGCCACCCCATCTGCACTGAGGGAGCAAGAATCGTCCATGTGGAAGAATACCTTGCGACAGGTGCAAAGGTCTCCTCATAATAGATCCCCTCAATCTGTGAAAATCCTCAGGCAACAAATCTTGCCTTGTACTTCTCCACACTCCCGTCAACTGCTTGCTTCACTTTGTAGATCCATATCGAACCCACCACTGATTTCCCCTCCGGTCTCGGGACAATCTCCCATGCAATGTTTCTGACAATCGAATCATACTCTTCCACCATGGCATCTACCCATGCGGGATCCTCCACAACTTCCTTGAAAGAGGATGGCTCTGTCATGATAAACTTGCTCATAAGAGCCATGTATCCAGTATACCGGTCAGGTGACTGTCTCTGTCTGCGCTGTGATGTAGATGCTCCTACAACCTTCTCTGCATCTTGAGCCAGTCGCTCAGCTTCTGTAGTGCGCTTCCGCCCTCTGATGGTTGGCGCTGCATGAGTGGTTTCTTCCACTCCATGAACCTCATCTTGTGGCTGATCCACATCCTGAGACTCATCCTTAGGAACTAATAGCTCCTCATCTACATGCAAGTGTGGCTCCCTCTCAAGCGAACACTTCATGGCTTTCTCCTCCTGAAATTTGATATCCTGTCGCACAACAGTCTTGCGACTGTCTGGAAAATACACACGATAGTTGTGGGGCATATCAGTGTACCCCACAAATATCCCAACCTCTGCGGTCGGCTCCAGCTTCTTCTTGGCATCCTTCGTCACATGAATGTAAACAGGTGAACCAAAAATCCTCAAATGGGAAATATCGTTCTTGCCGTAAAACGCTCTCGGCATTGCTTTTCAAGTATCCCGTGAGGACAATCTGCCCATACACATATACCGCAAGACAACTAAAAATCCCACAAGTGTATGGGTAGGCCCCGATCATGCAACATCGCCCGTGCAACACCCACGATCGTTCTGTTCTTCCGCTCAGCAACCCCGTTCTGTTGTGGGTTATGAGGTGCTATGAGCTCTCTTCGAATTCCTTCTACGCTGCAAAAGTCCTTGAATTCGCCAGAGATGAATTCACCACCATTTTTGCTCCTTAGAGCCTTCACCTGTTTCCCCGATTCTTTCTCAACCAGTGCCTTGAACTCACAGAACTTTGAGTATGTCTCGCTCTTCTTCTGCATGAAGAAGATCCAGCACTTACGAGAAAAATCATCAACAAATATCACATAATACCTGTGCTTTGCTGTCGAAGCTACTGAGAAAGGTCCACACACGTCTGTGTGAATTATCTCAAGGATCGTCGTGGCGCGACTATCCTTCTCGTGAAAGGTGGCTTTCACAAATTTTCCCAAGGTACACCCCTTGCACTGATCTGACTGCGCAAGAGTGCCTTTAGGAAGCCCAGTAGAAATCTACTGCAGTATCTTCAAAGCTCCATGGTGAAGGTGGCCCAATCTCCGTGCCACAACTTCGCCATCATCTCGCGCTCACCACTTTCCGCCTTGCTCCCATCATGGCCGTGCAGCCATCTACCCGCAATTGGATAAAGGTTCTTAACTCGAACCCCTATCCTCCGGGTCTCACCGCTTGCCTTACCGCGCCAGAAAGCCTTTCCTTGCTAAAGACAACATCATATCCCTTGTCTTCAACACGCGCCGTGAGATAAGATTGTTCTTAAATCCTGGAACATGCATCACTTCCTTCAATTTGAAGGGTTTACCAGACTCCCTCTCAATGGAAATGGTACTGATACCAATCGCACTGTATCTACCATCATCGCCCATCTCGATGTGCACTCCAAGATCTTTCTCATCCAGATCAGTAAACAAATATCGATCTCCTGTCATGTGAAAAGACGCACCACTGTCAAGAAACCACACTGAACCCATCACACTTGAAACCAAGCATGCGATCAGCGAAAAATCCAACTCGAACTGCGAGGCTAAGGCCTCTCTAGCTACAGTTCCAGCAGCCTACTTATTTTTCTTCTTCTATGGACAATTAGTGGCGTAATGTCCGTGTTGGTGACAAGCAGCACCCCACTGACATGTCCCGCTTCTTTCCTTTCGCACTGTGATTGAGAAGATTTTCGCTTCTTCCCCTTCTTTGCTTTGGCAGCCAAAGCACAATTCTCTTCATCGCAGTTCACGAAGATCCGTCCTCGGTACTTCGCCTCTCTGCCTTATCTCCTTCGCACAAGATCCGACCAGTCGCTCCCATCCTGGCAATTTCTCCCGACCATTGACAGAGTCCTGATAGGAATGCCAACTCTTCAGAAGCCCAAGGAGAGCCAAGCTCACCAAGTCCTCGTCATCAACAGTCACCCCCACACTTCCCAGCTCATCCCTGCATTGGACGAACTTCGTGAGGTACTTGGCCATACTGTCGCTTTTCTCCATTTTTATGTTCTTGAGTTTGTCCTTGAGCGCCAAATTCCTCTGATCGCTCTTGCTTTGAAATAAATCTGTCAAAGCTTTCCACATCAAGAATGGAGAAGCCTTACCATGAAGGCTAGATACTATGTGATCCTTCACGCCCTCCAACCAAATCCTTCGACACTTTGTTGTCTTCTTTTTCCATGCGTCAAGTACGGCAGCATCACTAGAAGTAGGCTTTGGAATTTTTGCATCTATGAAATCCTTCAACCCATTGTCATCCAGCACCGCCTCCATCCTGTCCTTCCATGCAATATAATTCGAGCTGCCCTCAAGGGCATACTCCAATCACAATCCGTTGAAAGACATCTCAACTTCGACACCAAGAAAACATTGCTGCAAATTCGAATTCCACCAGCACAAAACTCAACCGCTTCAATGTTTTGCAATTGCTCCAATGATCAATATCGCTCTGATACCATGTAGAAAATTTGAATAACTGATATATTATTCACCAAGATTCTCCTGATCACACACTATTTTAGCTTCATGCATAATACAAAATCTCTTCTACCATTGATCATCACATGCGGAAATAAAATCAATTGCATGCATACATTAAAAACACAAACAATCACACATATGAACACAATATTTAATGGGAAAGCTTAAAGCTGAAAACCCCAAATATATGTATATTATATTTCATGGAGATCATGTAACAATCATAGTACAAAAACTCCTCACAAGCTCTCATGCGCACCCTCAATTGCTACACACTATCAAGCTAGATCTAGCAAAACACATGCTCCAGTCTTTTGCCACTTGATAGCCAGCCTCTATTGTGTAATTAATGCTATGGGATGGCTTCATTAAATAGATAAACCACCTGGCTTGAACTGCGCAATCCTCATGGGCTACTCCACCTATATGTGTGTTGCAAATAGCAACAGTATAGTCATAACTGATAGTTAACCTGCTCTTTCACCTATTTCTGCACTGGTCTCCACTGAAACTGTCCATGCACTGAAGTTAACTGATGCATCCTTTAGTTGATTTATGAGTTTATAATTAGTGAATTAATTAATAATAATTGATTCCACCACTAATTTCATTTCAAGGTATCAATTTAGGTTAAACTAAATAAATAGTTTCACCATGTTTGGGATTATTCAATGAATATAATCACTACCTATTAAATGACTCACAATCATTACTTCTATCTTCTGAACTGTAGTATTTGTGCAATAGCTTTCATAACCCTCAGAATAGTGGCTTCTTCACATTTCTTGTGCATTTTAAATCAACTGAAAATCAGAGGATAAGATAATGTTTAGAGTCCAAATATTATTAAGAGCTAATAATATTCGACATATCTATTTTTAGACTGGCAATCTAAAAATAGATTCCGCCCAGTATGTCTAAAAATAGAAGTCCATATATTTTCTCCGACTTGACCAACCATCCACAAATAGCATCCTGCAACTCATAGAACATGATCCATATGTCTAAAAATAGACATAGTCTAAAAATAGACTTTGCGCCAAAAATAGCCTGCGGGCGCACTTAGTGAAGGTGACTCCTTTCCACTAAGCTCATCATCTTGTTGCAATCTCAACACTTCTCATAAAATATTACATTGTATAAGCCTTAAATGAACCCTTTGAGGTAGCCATGCCTTCAAATAGGATACATGACCTCTCTAGGAATCTTGCATGAATTAAAGGCGATGAATGAGAATTCAAACTAACATGTGGAAATCTGAGCACCGTTAAGAGGTATGGTGCACAAAAAATGGGAATTGAGATATTGGTGATGTTCAAGGCATAAATCAAGGGTAGTAGGCCCTAAAAATTGTGCTTGGGTTCAAAGGTCATGGATGAGGCCTCAAAATACCAAACTAGGTCATCTTTAGGTAGTGGCATATTATTAGGTCAAGAAAAAAACTTCAATTGCAGATGGGATAACCAAAAATAGCCTTGAGAAACATAGAAGTGTGAAAAGCAAGAAAGAAATAAAAGTAAAGGTAAGGAAAGCTAGGAAAGGAAAACTGGGAAAATGTATACAATAAAGTTGAGGAAGGTAGACCCCCATCTTCAAGAATAATAAGGTTGTGCCAAACACAAAAGGTGGTGAAAAGGTAAAAGTTGGAAAGGGATGGTATTGTTGGGTGGCGGGCCATCAAAGGTATTGGGTGGGGGTTAAGGAAGAAAAAGAGCTATTATCCTATACCCTTGGCATTTTTTTTTTACAAGAACAGATATTGGAATATATTAGAAACTTGGCATGAATGCCTCAAATCAGAATACAAAATTTATGGGCAATGAGAAGATTTCCTCTCTTACCAGAAGTATCATGACACCTATGCTTATGATCCAAATCTTCTTACATACAACAATGGAATCCATTTCTGTGATTTGCCCAAACTTATGGATACAAACAAATTGCTTCAATAAGATGCAATAGAACATGACAGCTGATGGATTAAGGTACTGGGTCCCATACTTCGTCTCTATCTCTTAGGAGAGAACCAACAGATAGAAGGGCTGATTTGTTTGCTTCGAAGTCTGCATCCTTATTGTTTGCTCTCAGCACATGGAAAAAACTCAAATTCTGAAAATATTTTGTCAAAGCTTTGATTCTTGAAATCAACCTTTCAAATCTTAAGTTTGACAGGGAAAAATTGTTCACTATAGATTTGATAATGGATTACGAATCTCCAAAAACATTTACCTCCTTAATGCCCAGATATTTGAGCTGCTTGAGACCTTGGAAGAGAGCCAACACTTCAGCTTGGATGCTGGTGTTATGGCCCAGGCCCTAGGCGAAACTATGCACAATTTTGCCTTCTAAATTCTTTATGACTCCTCCTGCACCGACATTTCCTAGGTTGCCTTTGGCTGCCCTGTCAAAGAAGAGAGTGTCTCGATTGCTTGATGATCCAATCAGAGAAGCCTTTCTCATTGTCTCTTATTTTCCAATATTTGGGATGGATGATCGTCCTTACAACTTTTTGGAATTGAATATCAAATGAGGCGCCCCAATCAATGTCCTGCTGGCATAATTTTAAGTCATCCATTTGATCTCCCAGGCTTTCTTTCAGCTCTCACAACAAACTTAACATCCTGCTCTTTATCTCTGAAAATCCTCTTGTTCCTCTCAAGCCAAATTTGCCAGCTAATGATTTTCGGAAGAGAGGTCCAGGCAGCTTTGATTAATTTGTTTTTTGGAAGGGAACCTGGATATATGGGCAGCCAATTTGCAAACAACTCAGAAATGGAGCTGGGGAAAACGAAATTGGATCTCCAAGGGCCTATGAGCTCATGCCATATTTTTGTTGCAAATTTTCACTCCAGAACAAGGTGGCGGTCGCACTCTACGTTTTCTTTGCACAAAATACATCTAGAAGGACCATAAATTCCCCTTTTCTACAATCTGTCTTCCATCAAAATTTTATTATGACACAGGAGCCAACAAAAGAAGTTGACTTTCAGGATGGAGGAGTGATTCCAGATCCCCTTCCAAGGTGTTGGATTCAGAGGGACATGAGGCTGCTCCAGCAGCTTTGTGTAGCCCCGCGCCATAGAGTAGCCTCCAGAAGTCGATCCCTAGCCACGTAGATCCTTCCTCTTCGCATGAATGGGTGCCATGCCTTGAAAGAGATAAAAGAACACTGCGCAATCTTTCTGCAGGTCCAGAGGCACTTGGATTTTCTTCCAGTTCAACCAAGCATATCCATTCCATGTGGAGATGTCCCACAACGTGTTGTATCCAGCATTGGAAAACCACAGACGCAATGTTTGCAGGGAGATGATCTCCGCAAGAGGGGTATTATTCATAATTCGGTCATTCCAAATATTTATATGCTTGCCATTTCAAGGGATCCAAAATGCATGGGAATTGACCAAAGGGACGAATTTAGCATAGATTTTAAGGAAGGAAGATGTGATCTGGGGGAGAGGATTATCAAGGCAGCGAGTTCTTTGTCCTTTAAAATACTTCTTCCATAGCGCCAACGGCGCCCAGCCAGGATTGGGGGCAATGATCCTCCAAATGATTTTAGCTCCCATAGCTACATTTTGGAAACAAAGGTTTTTAAAATTCAAACCCCCCTCCATCAGTGGTTTGGAAATTTTTTCCCAACTGACGAGAGGAATTTTTTTCTCATTCCGCTTACCTCCCTTCCAATTTTTTTTACGAATGTAATCCTCCATCTTCCTGAGGATACCAACAGGAGCCAAAAGGACAGAGAATTGAAATAAAGGGAGACTGTTGAGCACAACCTTGATGAGCACCGTCTTACCTGCAATATTGAGCCAGGAGAAGCCCTAGGCCTGCATTTTGATCTTGAATTTCTCTAATTGGGGGAGCCAATATCTGCTGAAGGCGCTCTTGAGAAAGATAGGAAGCCCAAGATACCCTAACGAAGACCAGGATGAGGAAGCAGCAAACCCAAAACATCTGGCAATGGCATTGAGAGAGGTGGTTGAAGTGTTCCAAAAGTATATGTGACATTTTCCATTATTAAGTTTACTGCCATTAGACCCTTGGCATTAATTAGGCATGTCTTTCCATTTATTATAAGTGTAATTACACTTTTCCCATTTCTATATCTAATTACTATAAGCGCTTTATTTCTTCCCCTAAAATTCTAAACAAGAATGTATATATTGTGCACTATATACAATCTTAGGGTCTTGGTAATCTTGTATATGACCTCAAATCACCAAACATGATATTTGCACGGGATATTTTACCTCTAGCTAAAAATACATGAGTACTATTAGGAATATTATGCACCACGAGGAGTTTATAATGGTGAGGGATGAAATCAAGGACCTTAGGCACTAATTATACTTCTTAACCATGATGGCCATGGAAGAGGTCTCCAACTACCACTCATAACCTATGTATTTGGTCTTTGGATTTTGAAGAAGACTATGATTGTGGTTAGGAAGTATTGTGTGCCGTGAATTGGTCTTAAAGCCTTCATAATAGTTAGGGGATAAAAATAATTAACATAGGACTTGAATGAGTCCACTCATGTTCGACATGCATTAATAAGGAAACTAACCACAGTGGGATCTTTACGTTTTGATATGACTATCATTAGGAGGTATATTAAACCACACACACAAGTGCGATGAGGGATGAAATAAAGGGAATTAGGTGTTTTATGAGGATTATTAGGATTAACTCCATAATTGAGACATAAAACCACCAAATATGATAATTATAGGGTATATTTGGTCTCCCACTAGGAATTAGATCTTTTTTAGGATTTATGTGCACCATCGACTAATATCTAGGCTGTGAAAATTACCTCTAGTATTTCACCCTATTATAAACATCCATCCTAATATAATTCAACATTCATCCTAATCTTAATGATATATGATGATCATATAAATTAGAGCAATGACCAATAGGGAAATAGGGAGCAATGTTATCATTTCGATATTGATAGTATAATATATTGTTTTGCTTCTATTGGGAAAAATAATAGGATGCTTAAATCAAGAATAATCATTATATTTTTCGAAGTTATAAGTAGCATTACAAATCACCAAACCTATCAACAAATAAAGTTACTATACTCTACCTATAAATTAAAGGAAATATTAAAATTTTTAAAAAGTTTGATCTTTTATTTTTATTTTTTTAAATATATGAAAGATAAGCACATATATGGAAGAAATGCATATACGGAAGACATTTTCATATACAGAAGTTGTATTTCCATATATGCGCATCTACCGTATATGCAGATATGGAAGACATGCACATATACGTAAGTTGTCTTTCCATATATGCACATCTTTTTGTATATATAGTAGATGTACATATACGGAAAAACAACTTCTGTATATGCGCATATCTTCCGTATATGTGCTTCTTCCATATATGTGCATATATGGAAATTGCACATATATAGTAGATGTGCATATACAATAGATGCACATATACAAAAGATATGTGCATGTATGGAAGTTACACAAATATGAAGGATATGTACATATACGGAAGTTTCACATATATAGAAGATATGTGCATATACATAACATATGCGCATATACAGAAGCTTTGCATATATGAAAGATATGTGTATCTTCCATATATGTGCAACTTATGTATTCGCAACTTCCATATATTTGCATCTACCATATATGCGCATATACATAAGTTGTGCACAACTTCAACCTCCATATATACACAACCTCCGTATATGTACAACTTCTGTATATGTGCATATCTTCCATATATATCTTCCTTATATGCGCATATCTCCCGCTTCGCCACTGTAGAGCACATCACCAGCTACCCCCACAAACACATACAAGTTACTGCTTCCCAAAATTGCCACCACAAATACTCTGTCAATACAACATGTTCTTGCTCTAAGCCACCTCATACCCGAATGAAGAACCTTCCACTAGCTAACAAAATCACCACAACACAAGGACACCAAGCTCTTCATCAAAACTAAAGCCACCTTTTAAATATACCAACGAGTTCACATGCTGCGCATATGCCTTCACACACTTTTGCATGCAAGGCAGGCACCACGACATTGATTCGTTAAATTCCATCGAGCCTATATGGGTGGTTGGCGTCCACCTCCATCCCAATACTTCTTAGTCTGCTCAACCCCATGACTAAGTACCAGGGTGGCAGTGGACGCTTGCCACCCATATGGGCTTGAAGGAACTTAACAAGTCAGTGTTGTGGCACCTGCCTCACATCCAAAAGTGTGTGAAGGCATATGCGCGACGTGTGAACACATTGGTCTATTTAAAGGTGGCTTTAGTTTTGATGAAGAGCCTAGTGTCCTTGTGTTGTGGTGATTTTGTTAGCTAGTGGAAGGTTCTTTAGTCTCGTATGGGATGGATTAGAGTGAAAAATTGTTGTATTGATAGAGTATTCATGGTGGCGATTTTGGGAAGCAGTAACATGTATGTGTTTGTGGGGGCAACTAGTGACATTCTTTGGAGTGAGTGGCAGAGGAGGGAATATGCACATATATGGATGTTGCACATATAAGGAAGATATATACAAAAGATATGAGCATATATGGAAGTTGCGCATATACAAAGGCTACGTATATATGGAGGTTGAAGTTGTGCACAAATTTTGTATATGCGCATATATGGAATTTGCACATATATGGTAGATGCACATATATGGGAGCTACATATGTTCTATATATGCACAACTTATGTATATGCATATATCTTTCATATAAGCACAACTTACATACATGCACATATCCTTCGTATATGTGTATCTATCATATATGCGTAATAACATTTCAGGAAATTGATAATTGTGTAGTGTTGAATATGGTTAGTGATGGGCATTTAAATTTCCTTAAAAAAATGTTGGCATGATTCACCTACTTTTGGAAAAAGTTGAGTTTCTATGCCACATTTAAACCTTCTTGTTTAATAGAATCTCCCATTAAACCTTTTGCCATTAAATAATGAAATAAATTTATTTTCGTGCAAGTGAAGTGTTATTTCTATTTATAATCTCTTAATAATGTATCTTTTCATTACATCTATCAATTTTTATATTATAAAAATAATAATATCAAATAAATAAAATTAAAAAATAATTTAAAGATAATTTTTCAAATTTCGAGCCAAAACCTAAAGAGTTTGGAAGCTTCAAAACCTTTGTGTATTCCTTTGTCATTTTTGGTGCATAATATTGCAAATTTGGGAATATTTTCATTAAATTTAGCAATTTTTTTGGAAATCTGGTTATCAAGCTTTAAAATTTTAGTCATCCTAAATGTTTTTTTTTATGATGTTTGGACTGTGCACATTAATTGTTTTTTTAAGACACCAACGCCAAAGTAAACAATACCTTTTTTTCATTGAAACAGACTTAACATATAACACCAATAAATCACATATACATAAGGGTTTTCACCAAAGATATTCCTATATAAAGTTCATAAATTTAACCTAGAAAGACCAACAATCTTGAATAAAGGAAATGACTCCAAACACTTCTTTAACTGGATCCCCCCAAGTTCTTGCATTTCCTCAATAAACATAATTGGACAATAGAAATGGTCATCGTTTGTCGTGTAACCAACCATCACGAGTAGCATAGTGTCGAGAGGAAGATCAGATATGTTGAATGGCTCTCCTAGTCCATTACTGAGAATGAAGTAAAATTTTACACGTCTCTAAGGTATCATATTCTTCATGATCTCCTTGTTCTCCGCTTTTGATAAATCGTGAAGAGAAAACTAAAGTGAGTGGGAAGAAAAATTTATGTGTTCGTAGCAATTCTTTTCTTGTATTATATGTTTTACAATTCTTTTCTTTTATCAATCCTCGAGGATCTTCTCTAGCATTTCGCAGTAACTCAAAATTAGAATTTGCAGCAATGAGAGAGCATAAAGTGAGGGCGGGGCAGGTTTTCAAAATTCAAATCCGTGTATACCGAGATCGTATGTCACTCTCAGTCGCCAACGAAGTCTTGTCGTGCTCACCCCGTGCTATGGCCATGCACCTTCATTACCTGCTGCGGAACTGTTAGTTGATGTTTGAAGCCATCGTGAAAGTGAAGGAGGGCTACTTCTCTTTTCTCCATTTCCTACAAATTTTCCGTGGACATTAGTCCAAAAATAACGGTGTTATTTTATGTGTGTATGTGCTCGTATTTTCTCAGTTTCCAACGCTATTTTCTTCCGCAGTGAATTTGTGAAAATCACAATGTGAATTATTTGGTATTTGTCGTAGCAAACTACAAATAAATTGTTAAATAAAATTAACAATTAGGAAAATAATTTCCAGTTGCTGTGATAGATGAATTTTTCACATGGTATCATAGTGTGAATGATCAGCCAGGAATCTCAGTAGCGAAGAGGAAAATTTTGTTACTTAGAGGGAGCAACAAGCCAAAATTTTTAGAGGCAACATAGTTCCTTGACAGGCAAGCTGAATTACTGGGGAAACAATTTGATTTTCAGTTTTAGGGTGGTAGAAAAGTTGAATAGCCCGTGAAAGTGATTCCAACAGTCAGAGGGAGTATTTTCCACTCGGATTTTCACTGAGCAGATTTATTGGTTGGACGTAGAGGGTTTTTCAATAGTAGAACCAATGTTGGGTGGAAGAGAAAATCACACACAACAAAAGGAAAGTTTATCTTAGGGAACTTCGAGTCTCAGAAGTTCAATTTTTCGAGTTGCATATTGGCAGTAGAAACTAGCAGAACAACACATTCTAGGAGGAGTGCAAGTAGCAGAGCAACAACTAAGCAGAGGAAAAGGGATTTTCCAGACTAGATCAAATATGCCCACAGCTGGGCACACTGACCAAGATAGATTTGAGGGTGCCTCATACTATGTCACATGGAAGACAAGGATGCTATTCCTTCTAGATGACTCTGGTCTAAAGCCCTATGTAGAGAGTGTGGTAGAAGTACCCTAGGATGTCGATCAATAGGAGTATAGAATGGGAACGATGAAGGCCAAAGGGAGGATTTTGGATGGAGTCTGGGACCATCTTGTCTCACATATGGCAGATAAGGGATCAACCTAGGAAATGTGGGATGCCTTGTCTGAGCTATTTCAAAGTTCTTCCGAGTAGCGGAAGATGTACCTCCAGAAGAAGTTGAGGAACACGAGGATGCAGAAGGGCGAGAGCATAGATGCCTTTCTTACTCAGATTTAGGAAGTCCGAAATCAACTAAAAGTTGTTGGGTCAACACCTCAACCCATAGATCTTGTACTATTGGCACTAAATAGTGTCTCAAAGGAATATAAAGTATTTTTCTAGAGTATCTTGGGCAAAGATACCTTGCCAAGGTGGGATATGATATGGTTTGATTTGCAACAGGAGAGTTGAGGCAGACTTTGTTGAAGAGCACCATCAGTGGCAGTAGAAGAAAGGGCATTAAGGGTGAGGAGGAGAATGTGGCCCTTGCATCAAATGGTCCTAGTGAGGCAGAGGGGGAGAAAAATGAAGAAGAAGAAGGACCTATATAAAGTAAAGTGATTCAAGTGTGGTGAGTTTGGCCACTATAATACTCAATGTCCTCTTAGAAATAAGGACAAGCATGAGAAGCAGGACCAACCAACAACGCATGATGAGATAGATAGGTTGTCCTCCAGGTTGGAGGAAGACTTCACGATGATTGCCCACATACCTCCAGGAGTAAGGTGGGGTGAATTAGAGTTGTAGCCCTAGAGAGTTACACAGAATAGGCAGGGTCCTTGAGAAGTACACCTCATGGATCATCACCTTACTACGTGGGTCTATTGTATTTAGTAGTAGGATGGATCAGTGTCAGGAGATGTAGTCAGACGCTAGAGCGACAATTTCAAACTAGTTGCAGTCAGATGCTGGGGAGCATAGTGTAGTGTTGGCAGCAATGCAAAGTGGCACAATACAGAGTCAACAACAACGAAGAGTCTTCAACGGATAGTGAAGAGGCTAGTAGCAGTCAGAGACTCGAGTGACATATGCATCATACTGAACACAATTGATTCAGTGTTTTAGATATTTTTCAGTTGTAAATGTTGCAGTTGCAACAATAATTGAGTTGCAGTGTAGATGCAGTGTTGGAAACAATACAACATGGTCAGCAACAACACATATGCAACATCAAAGTTACGCAGTGGTTGGTGTGCAATGGAAGGCATTCACAGTGGCCAAACATCAACAACACGACAGAGGATGATATAGAGACAAAGCGTTGTAGTAGCGTGTACAACACTAAAACACATTCCTCGCTAAGAGGGAGTATTAGTTTTTGTAGCATCGAATGTGTTCTAGCCACAAAATTTGGTGGAGAGGCTAGAATACAAGAGATCTCCAAGACTTGGGAATTGTTTCTGGAAATTCCACCTAGAGATGAATTAATTAGAATATTAAACAATTTTTAAATATTTTCTGTCTAAACTTAAGGAAAATGGTTAATTAATAAGAATTAATTAATTCAAGGTGTAGATCATCTAGAAATTCACACAGATCGACTCCAAAATTATCCTAGCCATAATTTAAGTTTTAATCTTGGCCTTTGGTGCTCCAACATTGGGTTATAAGAGTAATTCTATGGGCACTTGGAGAAGACACACTAGAACAACAAAAGTTCAATTTCCTTTGCAAATCGATTTCTAGAGTATAAATAGTCAGTTGTCGGAGAACCAAAGATCGAAGTAGTGAGTGAGGGGCAGGGGTAGTGATCCAGAGGAATATTTCCAGATCCGGAGAGGCGGAAACAAGCGGACGAGTTATTCCTAGTGCGGTAGCGCAAAGTACTGCACAATCAACTTCAGAGGGCAACTTGATTTAGCTGGAGAGAAATTTGTACTCAGTTATAGAGGTCAGGAAGAGGGTCCAGAGTGTTGGAGAGATGATTTTCTCAGTAGAGACAAACATAATGACTTCATCATAGGCTAGACATCATAGGGTTTGTGCGGAGGCTGACGCAAAGGGTCCATAAGGACAATTTTTTTGAAGGGAAGTTGTGTCGGGGTTGTTTGCGGAAGAAGGATAATTCCCTTAAATAATATTGGCTAGATTTAATTGTTGTTTGGATTTAAAGTTGGGCATCCATATATTGTACTCATATTTCACTGCTGCATAATAATAAAAACCTCCATTGCCACACCGATTTTCCTGCATTGGGTTTTTCCAAGGACATTTGTCTAAAAATAACGATGCATTTTTATGTGTGTATGAGCTAGTATTTTCTCAATTTCCAGTGCTATTTTATTCCGTAGTTTATTTGTGAAAATCATAGTGTGAATTGTTTGGTATTTTCCATAGAAAATTGGAAATAAATTGTTAAATAAAATTAACAATTAGGAAAATAATTTCCATTTTTTGTGATATATGAAATTTTCACATGATGGTGATGTTAAACCAAACAAAAATACTAATGGAGACTCATTAGCCAAATGGAAGGTAAAAAATGCAAATTCATTAGGTTTAATTAAATTTTCAATTAACGATGGAATTCATATTCATATAGAAATTGCTTCTAATGCATGGTCTGCCTGGAAAAAATTTAAAGATTTATTTGATACACAACCAGAGACAAAGGGAGTTAGTATTCAATTGAAGTTGCTTCAACATAAACTGACATAAGAGGGAGATGTACTTGAGTACATTTCTAGACTAAAAATCATCGATGAGGAAATAATAAATGTAAAATTTCAAGTTGTAGAAGATAAATTCATGACTACTATTTTGATTGGTTGTTTTCCTTCTTCATATACACATTGCTTGCAAAATTTACCGGTGACTAGAAAGCTAGAGAAATTAAATTTTGATGAGTTAAGTGAAATGTTAGCTCAACATTACAAAACTTTTGAAAAGAAGAAACGAGTAGGTGAAGATGTATTCTTTACAAAAGCTATCACTAGTAAATCTTCAACTAAAAGTTCCATACGTAGAGGAAGTGAAATAGATAATATAGGGGACACAAATCAAAATAAAAAAGAATACATAGGACAAGGTCGTGGTCACAGTCAAAGTAGAGTAAACAATCCAGGCATGAGACAAAGTCAAGGTAAAGTCAAAGGACAAATTCAAGGAAGAGAACAAGGCAAAGGACAAAGTAAGGACAAAGGAAAATATTTTAATCAAGTTGTTTGTAAACAATGAAACAAAGTTGGTCATTATGTTGAAATTTTTTGAACTCCTATTGAAAAAATCCCAAATTTTTAACAACATTTGGCACAAATTTCTAATGATCAAGATGATGATGCTTCAAAACATGTCTTCACTACACTTCAAAGTTCATAATCAATAGTCGTACAGGTGTCCACATATCTTAAAAGTGATTATGAAGATGCTTGGATATTAGATATAGGGGCTACACAACATATGAATTTTCAACGTGACTTCTTTTGGAATTTTGAACAATGTCAACTCAATTCAATCTTTCTAACATATGATATGACAAATACTCCTTTTGGAAAATGTATAGTAAAATTTTCTCTTCTTGGAATTGGAGAAAAACTAATTTCGAATGTTTGGTATGTACCAACATTTATGAATATTTTGTTGTCATTAGTCACGATTTGACAAGTAGGACATAAAGTCATTATGGACGATGGCTTGGTGAAAATCAATTCCATCAAACAAAATTTGAAGACAATCATGACTGGATATTAAGATGGAAAAGTTATAAGGATGAAAATGACAATCATTACTTGGAAGTTTGATTTTGCAAGAGTAGTAAGTTAAAATATTTCATCTCTAAGGTTGTAGCATGTTAGGTGTATGCATTTAAACTTTAAAAATCTCTCCCAACTTTAAAAGCAGGGAATAGTCAAAGGATTTCCAACTTTTAAGAAAGAAAATGTAATATGTAAAGCTTGTATTTATGGAAAAGAAACTCAAAAGAATTTTCCAGCAAGTTCATGGCATGCGAACAAGTGTTTGCAATTGGTTCACAACGACATTTGTGGACCTCTATAGGCTCCTTTAGGAGGTTGTAAATAGTTTTTACTCTTCATTGATGATTTCAATAGAATAAATTGGGTTTATTTTTTGAAACAAAAGTAAAAAACCTCTGAAAAGTTCGAGAATTTTTGCCAACTGATTCATAATGAAGTTAAAGAAAATATTGGCACTCTCATGACATATAATGGAGGGGAATTCACTTCCAATGAATTCCAAACTTATTGCATTAGCAATGGTATAAAAATACAATTTACAAATTTCCACACTCCATATCATAATTGAGTAGAAGAAAGAATGAAGTGCATCTTGTTAGGGATGGTGAGATCCATGCTAAATTTCAAAATTTGAGTCCTTCATATTAGGTAGAAGCAATACATACAACAAGGTTATTAAGGAATAGGTCTCACACTTCTTATTTGGATGAAATTACACCATATGAGCATGGTTTGGTTTCAAATCTCAAGTCAAAATTATTTGAGTTTCTGGTTTAGTATGTTATGCCTTAGTTCCGAAAGAAAAATGAACTAAGCTTGATTCACGAAATTTGAAGTGTATATTGATTGAATATTCTGATGAAAATAAGGGATATCAACTTCTGTCTAATGGAAAGTTTATTGTCAGCAAAGATGTTATGCTTGATGAAACAAAAAGTGACAGTGCCAAGGAGATAGAAATTCTTCTAGATAAATTGGAAACTTAGGGCGATAAAAACAAAAATAAGATGCAAAATCAACCAAGTACACAACAATGATATGAGATTGAATGGTCTTCTTTGAAAAAATAATTCATACAATTCACCTTATTCCTTTGGATCTTGTGGAAGTTAATTTGAATGTCTTGGAATCAGTTCATCCGATAATGACTCTCCCCTTCCTGAAACTTCAGATGATCGAAGAAACTATGTTTATATCATTATGATTTATAATTTCGGTGATCATTCAAATCCACAAACAAGTCAATGCCAAATGCCTAAATGGGCCATTCAAGTTTGAAAGGGTGTCAGGCTAGATGAACAAATCAAAATAGGAATGAGACGTTCACAAATAAATGAAGAAAATTTTACCTTAATAGCAAATGATTTTATTGAGCCCTATACATTCATAGAGACATTAAAACATGTAGAATGACAAAAGACAATGATTGAGGAATATAAGTCAGTGTTGGAAAGGAATACTTGGAAACTTGTTGATTGTCCTGAAATTTGAAACCCATTAGATGCAAGTGGGTTTTTCTGAATCAAGTATAAGCTAGATGGAGAAATAGATAAATATAAATCAACACTTTTTGCCAAGGGTTTTGCACAAAAAGAAGGAATTGAAAATGAGGAAACATTCATGCCTACAAAAAAATGGAACACTATCAGATTGGTACTTACATTGTCATCTAAAAATGGTTAGATAGTACATCAAATGAATGCAAAAAATTCCTTTGTCAATGGGTTCTTGCAGGAAGAAGTGTATATGAAAACCTCCAAGTTTTGAGCACGAAGGACAAGAACATAAACTTTTTGAATTAATCAAGGCTTTATATGGGTTGAAACAAGATTCATGAGATTGGTATGAAAAAATGGATGAATATCTTCACAAGGTAGGCTTCAAGCACAATGAATTTGATGATACCTTATAGGTGTGTCAACAAGGGTAAAATCCTAGTGATTCTAGTTATGTATGTGGATGAATTGTTCATTATTGGTAAGAACAATGATCATATTATGCAAGTAAAAAATCAAATTACATGTTGGATTCAAAATTATTGATATGGGATTACTTCACTACTATATTGGAGTTGAAGTATTCCAACATCCAAACAACATTTTCATTAGTGAAAGAAAATATGCATCTTAGCTACTGAAAATATTTGGAATGAAAGATTTCAAGTCTGCTCTCACCCCAATGGAGAAAAACTTGAAAATTTCAAAATTCGAAAGGGCGGAATTGGTAAATAGTACTACTTACAAACAATTGATTAGCAGCTTGATTTATCTGACAACCACTCATCCAAACTTATCATATGATGTCAGTATTCTCTCTTGATTTATGCATGAACCAAGGGACAACTACTGAAATACAACAAAAAGGTTCTTATATATATCCAAGGAACGAAAGATTTTGGTCTTCCCTACAAAAGTAGTAAGAATTTTTTACTTGGTGGATATTCAGATGTAGATTTTGTTGGAAGTATTGATGATCAAACATCAACATTAGGTTATTTGAAGAACATGGAGTCAACAATAGTTTCCTGGAGTTGTAAGAAGCATGCCATAATGAAAAATTCTTCGACATAAGAAAAATATATATCAATAAGAGAAGAAACATGTGAGATTTTTTGGTTATACAGAGTTTTACAAGATTTAAGCATTCCTCAAGCATAAGACACATCTTTATTCATCGACAGTTAGTCAACCATAAAGGTTGCAAAAAATCTAGTTTTCCATTCCAAAACAAAGCATGATAACACGAAGAATTATTACATGAGAACACTCATTGCAAAAGGCGCCATTAAACCAATATATTGTCCTTAAGGAGACAAGATCTCAAATATTTTCACAAAACCACTTGGCAGGATCAAATTTACTAAGTTCAGGGAAGAACTCAGTATCTGTTGTAATGTACTTTTGGATCAAAGGCGGGAATGTTAGATATATGATCCAAAGTACATAAATTAATAATATTTTTTAGAGTCATAGAGTCCTCTTAGAATATCTATTTGTTATAATAGATTTGACATCTAGAAAGGTGTTGCTATTTAGGAATTAAATTAGGAATTTGTTAGGAGAATTGTTAGAATTACATTAAATGTAAAGGGACATTTCTCACATGAAAAAAGTGATCCATAACTAAATTAGTCTAGGACACAAACTTATTTAAAACTTGTTTTTCTCCTCTTGCAGGAGTGTTGAGTGATTGTGTAAGCTCTTGCATATTATTATGTAATTTTGCTTTCCTTATTAATAAAATTTGTGTGTCTAGGGACACTTTTGCCATTACACCCAACCATTTAATTTATAAAGTTGTGCTAATTTTTAATTTAAAATCGTAAATTTATTTATTTATAAGTAAATATTTATTATTATTATTATTATTTTTTAACTGTAACGGTTATATTTATTTATAGATAAAGACAGGTTGGGTTGGGGCCGAAACAACCATCAATATCCCGATAAACAAAGGTTCCCATCCAATTCTTTTCTTCAGGAAGAAGAGAGCTTATAGGTTTATGACAGTGTTAAGATTTTGTCTCAAGGAGGAGTGCTTTAGCTTTGGCTGCCACTGTCGAGGGGGTCCAAGTAGTGCTATTGAAGATCTATTCATTTCTAGCAATCCATAATTTCCAGCAGATGTATTTGGGGATTTTTTTCCATACTCAGAGCCATAGAGACTTGCTGGGGATATCATGGGGATATCACACCTTCCAAGTGGAGAAGAGTTAAACCACAAAGATCTAATTTGGGGTTGAGACATTAAGAACATGGAGGATGTAATTCCACACATCTTTTGCAAAGGATCAATCCAAAAAGAGGCGATCCATTGTTTCAAGATCATTTCTATAGATCACACATTTGTGGGGTCCGAGGATACTTCTTTTTATGATATTTTCCTTGTAAATAGATTCTTATGCATTAGAACAAAAAAAAAGAAATTAATTTTAGGAATGCAGAAGGGATCCTAAACTTGTTTCCAAAAGATTGCAGGCTGATTCATCTCTCTCTCTGATTGTAGGTACTGAAATATAATCACAGTTGTGTAAATTCCTGTGTTTCCCCAGCCCCAGGAATCAGGGGCTTGCTTGTGGATTGGAGCTGAGTCGACTAGCTAATCTTTGAGCATGATATGTTGGTTTTGTAGGTGATCAGGGACTCTGGGAAAGGACTATAAGTTCCAATTCCCAATCTCATCCCATGTGGATATGTCTTCAAGTCTGAGGATGCCTTGCTGAGATAGCCACTCATGAATCCCTCTTAAATCTTCAGAGTTAGCAAGGGGAGGATGTCCCATTATACTATCTTTCCCAACAATTTTTTTTCCCATTTCCTCGAATGTGGTAAAGGTGTTTTTGAAAGAAGTCTATTCCTCTCCGGCAGAGATTCCAGTTCATCAAGCCTTTTAAGGTGTTTTCAAAATGCAAATTTCTCAAAAGAATTCGTATCACATACTTCTTTCTTAGGATTTGGCTTATTGGATTCTTAGGATCAGATTGTAACTTCCACAGGATTTTATTTCGCAGAGAAATATTTGCAAAGGAGGGGTCTCTGATCTAAAGTCTGCCCTGAAGAATGGGTCATTTTACCATATCCCAGTTGAACAAATTAAATTTCTTTTGATTTCCCTTTCCACCACGCCAGAGGAAGTCTTGGATAAGTTTAGATACCTGTTTAGTAATTGACTTAGGGGCCAGTAGAAATGAGGCCTGATAAATTGGCAAGGCCAAGAGAACATATTTTATGAGGATTAATTTGTCGACATTCGTGAGCCAATGGCATCCCCAAGAGGCGATTTTAATTTTAATTTACAGATGACATCATCCCGCAACACATTCTTATTAATTTTGAGTGTTAAGGGAAGCCCAAGGTATTTGATTATTTCCCAATTGGCATGTTTAGCGAGGCCCAGGTGAAGTGTGATTCTGTGGATGGTTTTATGGTCAACATTCCACTCATACACCGTGCTCTTCCTGTCGTTGATGAGAGCACCTAATGCATTAAAAAATATATGGAGAATAGATTTAATAGCGGTTGTGATGATCCTAATGGATACACCTCATAACAGAAAGAGATTCATCTACAAATAGAGAGCGATTGATTGGATCCAAACCTTTCAGCACTCTTATGCCTGGAACTGTCCCTGCGTGCTTTCTTGCTGTCAGTTTTTTGTTGAGGTTATCTGCCATTAGGATGTATAGGAATGGGGAGAGAGGGAAGCCTTGCCTTAATCCCCTCGAAGCTTGAAAGTAATTGGCAGGTCTTTCATTGAAAAGCGAGGCAATCCAATGCTTATCTATGCAGCCTTTGATCAGGTTGACGAATTCAGAGGATAACCCAAATGTAAGAATGAATTTATAGAGGAATGAAAGGTTAACCCTCTCAAAGGCATTTTCCATATCAAGCTTGATAAAAAAACCTTGATGTTTCCATTGATGGCTGGAATGAATTGCTTCCTGTACCTATATGACATTATCCAGGATGTGTTTGCCTTTGACAAACCCATCTTGAGAGAGGGAGATGAGATTCCCCAACAATGGCTTGATTTTGTTGGCTAGGTGCTTGGCAAGGATTTTGTATGAAGCCTTGCAGAGGGAGATTGGCCTGAATCTTTCAAAGGATTTAGGGTTCACCTCTTTATGGATTAAGGCTAAGAAGGTTGAATTGGTGCCACCCCCCACCTTAGCTTTATTCTGGAAACCTTTGATCATTCTCAGCAGATTGACTTTGATAATGTCCCAAAAAACTTTGTGGAAATGGATTGAGAAACCATCAGGCTGAGGGGACTTATCTGGTTCCATTGACCATATGACTTTGCAGATTTCTTCATTAGTGAAAGGCTTCATGAGGTTAGTATTGTCTTCTCTACTGACAAGGGAGGGGATGTGAGAGAGGAAGTCTTTTGTGTCTGCTTCACTGTCGTCAATCTCTTTTCTATAAATATTTTGGAAGTGAGACTCTGTGGCTGCCTTGATTTTTTCGAAACCTTTGCAAACCAACCCTTTAGGAGTGGTGATTTCCAAGATGTGATTACATGAGAGGCAAGCTCTGTACTGTCGATGGAAGAAAGAAGTATTTCGAACTCCAAATTTTATGTAATATTCCCAATTAGCTTTGCTAATTGGAATATTGCATTTTTGCTTTATTTTGCCGCTTTAGATAGAAATAATAAATAAAGTGAGAAATAAGAGGGGTCACCTCACTTTAGTCACCTCACTTTATAATAAAGTGTTCTTTTTCCTAGTAGATTGACGTTGTAACTTAGAGAGGGGGCCTTGGGGGTCCACGTGGATATGATGGGGGGAGGCATCAGGCTAACCCAAGGTAAACTGCGCAGATCCAGGGAGAGTTAAGTTTTGGAGGGAGTTTGATGTTATAAAAGGAGAGGCTCTCACCTCATTTGATCATTCATGATTTGATATTCTTATTGATAGCTAAACTTTGTCTGCTTCAGCACGCCGGTTGTTTAGTCGGTCTGCAGCACTGTTTAGTGCACGAGTGTCTCCGGTCGGAGATCTCACCCTTAGCCTCGGGGGACTTCGAGTGCCGGCCCTGGTAAGGTTTTCTGGTTTCACCCTTAGCTCGGGGGACTTCGAGTGCCCGCCCTAGTAAGGTTTGTTCTGAGTACACTTTTCAGTTCCAGTAGCAGAGCAGCAGCAGTTTCTGAAGCAAATCTGAGGAGGATAAGCCCTCTCGTGGCTGCGCAGTTCATTAAGGAGAGGACGCCGTCTCATCCAGAGAGAGGACGCAGTTTTATTCAGGAGGGTGAGGACGCTGTCCTAGGAAGGACGCAGTCCAGTTCTGGCAAGGGAGAACGCTGTCCAGTGAGGAGGAGGACGCTGTCAAGTCTGGAAGGGAGGACGCTGTCCATTTCTGAAGAGAAGGGTTGCAGATCTGAAGGCCTATTATTAGATCCAGTCTTGGAAAGGGTAGATCTGAGCAGCCACTTGCAGATCCAGTCTTGTATCTTGCAGATCTGGAGGTTTAGCCCTAGATCCATCTTGGGGAGTTGCAGATCTGAGGAAATATTGGCAGATCTAGTTCAGATCTGAAGGGTTAACATCAGATCCAGCCCTAGAGGCTGTAGATCTGAAGAGATATTATCAGATCTAGCATAGATCTGAAGGTTTGGTGGCAGATCTGATAGGGGAGGACGCAGATCAGGAAGGGAAGGACGCAGATCTGGTTTGGAGGCTTCAGATCTGTCAGATCTGAGTGTTCAGGAGCAGATCCACTTGGTAGGACGCTGATCTGTTGAGCAGACTTGGGAGAGGCAGGCTCAACAGCGTTTTCTAGCCTTCAGAGGCTGATCTATTTGTCTGGAGGATTTGGTGACTGGTGCTCTTTCTGTTTCTGCGCTGTCACTAGCAGAGACAGCGTTTTTCATTGTGGAGGGTTTGCAGTTGGAGATCAGCAAATTTATCAGTCTTCAGCCCCAGTACCAGCGCAGTCCATCTTCAGCTTGCAGAGCAGCTAGGACGCTGTCCTTGTTGCAGCCATTTTCTGTTGAGAGGGTCTCCACTTGCCTAGGGCAAGGATAGGTGCACTTACTCTGATTTATTGTACTCCTCTCTATGTACTTTCTGATTAATAAAATGACTCAGTTTCTGGTATTCCATGTGCTATGATTCAGTGATCTGGTTCAGTATTATATTTTCTATATCTGTATTGGTGTATTTCTGTTTATTACTGGTTATTCCCCTTTGGGGATATTACAGTGGTTTCAGAGCTTAGATCTGGCTCAACCTGTGGTGCTAGCAGTCTATGGCACCTAGGGGTCACCCCCGTCTCCTCGGGGGAAGCGATTCTGATTCAGAAGCAGAACAGAGGAATCCAATGGAGGCCATGTTTGCGAAGTTGACTGAGAAGTTGACCGAGAAGATGGATGCAAAGATGGATGCATTCATGCAGGAGGTAACCAAGAAGGTTGCAGAAGGGACGCAGAAAGAACCCCCTAGGGTCTTTCAGGTAGGGGAAGGATCGGGAGCGTCTAGTTGCATACCGGATGCTATTCCCATTGTGACAGCACAGAAGGTCGATTCCATGGACACGCGACCTACCATGCCTACTTTCCCGGTAGAGGAAGAGGAGCAAACGGCATCAAGAGATGGGGGTCTCGATCATCATGCAGTTCTGTTTGCAGACTGGCAAAGCATGGGACAGGAATTCATGGATGCTTTCCCTTTCAATCAATATATCCAGTTCCGATGTGGCGGCAAGCCTCATGATCGAAATAAGGGACGGGGCTCCCACCGTGATAGTAACCGTGCAGCCAGCAAATTTCATTTGCCGATGTTTGATGGGTCACCAAAGACTACAGCCAGGTCTTGGGTGGAGAAACTAGACCTCTATTTTCAGCTTAACCAGATGCCAGAGAGGGAGGCCATTAAGATGGTTGCATTACATCTAGAGGGTGAGGCCCAGAACTGGTGGTTTCATGGGTTGACAACACTGGGGCATTCCGCAGTGACTACATATGCTGAGTTCACCAGGAGAGTGGTGAAACGTTTTGACCAGAAGGACCCGGATCAGCCTTTCCTCGAGCTGACCAAGCTCAGACAGACAGGTAGTGCAGAGGCATACATCTCAGACTTCTTGAGGGTTTCAGTGATGGTACCTGACATATCAGCAGCTCGGTTGATCACGATGTTTGTAGAGGGGCTGTCAGAACCACTTCGTGGTCTAGTCCGGTCGAACAAACCGGCGACACTTCAGGATGCTATCAGTAGGGCACGTGACCTACAAGATGTCTTGCCTAGGACTCGGCCACCTTATCCCCAGAGACAGGCTTTCCAGCCTAAGGGTAAGGACACGAGGATTCCGCCTCCCAAGGCGAATCCCGGACGAGGACAGTATGATGATGAGGCTAGGAGAGAGCTGAGACGGAAGCGATTGTGCTTCACCTGCCAGGAGCCATGGGCACCAGGACACAAGTGCACCGCAGGGAAGGCACATTTCATAGAGGTCTTCTCCGAGGGCAGTGGAGAAGAGGATGAGTTGGATGATGAGGAGGCAGGAGAGTGTTATGCAGCGCAGAGTGCTTTACCACCTCCACCACCCGATGCAGGAGAGGCATCATTTGCACCTACTGGGGGAGCTCTAGCAGCATTACGAGGAGTCCCCAAGTATCTGACATTGCGTGTACGTGGGACAGTGCGGGGACAGCGTGTCTCAGTTCTAGTTGGGGCCACCCACAATTTCATCGATGCCCAGATGGTCGCACGGAGAGGCATACCCACGGAGAGCTTTGATGGGTTTTCGGTTTTGGTTCCAGGGGATCAGACCATGGCTTGTGCTCGATATGTACCAGAGTTATCAGTGACGATGGGCACCTATACTTTGACTGATCACTTCTTTGTGGTGGACATTCCTGACACCAATGTGATATTGGGAGTGCAGTGGCTTATCACTCTAGGGAAGGTCACAACAGATTGGAAGGCCTTGGAAATGGAGTGGGATGATCCCAAGACGGGAAGGCATGAGAAGATCCGAGGGCAGAACACCTATCCGCCCCAGACGGTATCGGCACACAGCATGGATGCGACATTCCGCAGGGGAGATATAGAGTGGGCAGTCGAGCTGCGGGCTTCAGAGATAGTAGATACAGGTAGGGCGGTGCACCCTGATCTACAGACTCTTCTCGACAGGTATGCAGTAGTTTTTGGAGACATTCCACCAGGACAGCCACCAGATCGGGGGTTTGAGCACACGATCGAGCTGGAGCAGGGGATACAGGCAGTGATCACCACCCCATATAGGCATCCCAAGGCCTATCGGGATGAGATAGAGCGGGCCATTCAGGAGTTGCTGGCCCTTGGGCACATCCGACCCAGCACCAGTCCTTTCGCTTCTTCAGTAGTGCTGGTGAAGAAGAAGGACGGCACATTATGCATGTGCATCGATTACAGGGCTCTGAACAAGAAGACCCTGAAAAACAGGTACCCCATTCCCAGGATCGATGAGTTGATGGACGAGTTGAGAGGAGCACGGTTCTTCTCAAAGATTGATTTGAGGTCCGGGTACCATCAGATACGCATGAGGGAACATGACATTCCCAAAACTGCTTTCAGGTGTCATTATGGGCACTTTGAGTTTCTGGTCATGCCATTTGGGCTGACCAATGCACCTGCCACTTTTCAGTCTTGCATGAACCATATCTTCAGGGATCATCTGAGGAAGTTCGTGATGGTTTTCTTTGATGATATTCTCATATACAGCAGGACCTGGGAGGAGCACCTCCAGCACATTGAGACAGTCTTGCGCATTCTGGAGGAGCAGCAGTTCTTTGCCAAACTCTCCAAGTTTGAGTTTGGATTGACAGAGATGTTGTATTTGGGACACATCATAGGAGTGGACGGAGTGCGAGTCCATGACGAGAAGATCCGGGCTATCAGGGACTGGCCAGAGCCGCGGAATGTGACAGAGTGTAGAGGGTTCATTGGTATCTGCACTTACTACAGGAAGTTCGTCAAGGGCTTCTCACAGCTTGCTGCACCCCTCACAGAGCTGACGAGGAAGGGGGCATTCAGTTGGACGGATACCGCCCAGCGAGCTTTTGATAAGCTCAAGGAGGTGATGAGTAGTTGTCCGGTACTGGCATTGCCCGATTTCACTCAGCCCTTTGTCCTAGAGTGCGATGCATCGGGGGAAGGGATTGGAGCAGTTTTGATGCAGGAGGGTCATCCGATTGCGTTCGAGAGCCGGAAGCTCCTTCCACATGAGAGACTTTATCCCATCTATGATAAGGAGATGTTGGCCATCATGCATGCATTGGCCAACATCCGGCAGTACTTGGTAGGCGGCAGATTCAGAGTCAGGACAGATCATAACAGCTTGAAGTACTTTCTGGAGCAGAAACAATTGTAGGAGAGGCAGCAGAAGTGGATCAGCAAGATCCAGGCTTACGACTTTGACATAGAGTATGTCAAAGGGAAAAACAACGTGGTAGCAGATGCTCTTTCCCGTAGACCGGCCACGTTATCCCTCATGAGCTTGGACGCTGATTGGAAGGCTCGACTACTGGTTGAGTATTCTAAGGATAGATTTGCATGTGAGGTGCTGGATGGACAGGTAGCAGATAGCAGATACAGGGTGGCAGATGAGGTCATCTATTACAGGGATCGGATCTTCTTGACTGAGGGATCTCAGCTCAAGGAGAAGATACTCCATGCCTCTCATGATTCACCATTGGCGGGCCATCAGGGGGTCACCAAGATGTACAGGGCCATCCGGGAGAGATTTGCATGGAAGGGCCTCAAGGAGGACGTACTCCAGCATGTTCGGGAGTGTGAGGTTTGCCAGCGGAACAAAGGGGAGATGAACCATCCCGCAGGGTTGTTGTAGCCGCTTCCCATTCCAGAGGGGAAGTGGGAGAGTGTTTCGATGGACTTCATCACAGGTTTGCCCACAGTGCAGGGCAAGGACTGCATCTTCGTGGTAGTTGATCGGCTAACGAAGTATGCTCACTTTTTCGCCATTTCGGCACATTATACAGCAGCGCAGGTGGCAGAGCTGTTCTTCCGGGAGATTTTCAGATTACATGGTCTGCCCAAGACCATCGTTAGTGACAGAGACAGCCGTTTTATGGGTGGTTTTTGGCAGGAGCTCTTTCGATTGGTAGGGACCGAGTTGACACCGAGCACTAGCTATCATCCCCAGACAGACGGGCAGACAGAGATAGTCAACAAGTGGCTGGAGGGCTACTTGCGTAACTACGTCAGTGGGCAGCAGAGAGCATGGTTGAAATGGCTACATCTGGGCGAGTACTGCTACAACACAACCCACCACATGACCATTGGCATGACACCTTTCTATGCGTTGTATGGATACCATTCCTTATCTTTTGTGGATGTGATGTTTGGTGTTAGCAGGGCTCCACGAGCCAAATTATGGATCCAAGAGAGCCAAGACATCCTCCGGGATCTCAAGGACAACATAGCCACTACACAAAATCAGCAGAAATTATATGCAGACAGGGGCCGAGTGGAGAGACACTTTGAGGTAGGGGATTTGGTCTACCTACGGTTACAGCCATACCGCCAGTCTTCACTCAAACAGAAGGGGGCAGAGAAGCTTAAGCCTCGCTTTTATGGACCATATAGGGTGATTCGTAGGATCGGACAGGTTGCATATGAGTTGGAGCTGCCCCAAGGCAGCCGGATTCATAACATTTTCCATGTATCATGCCTGAAGAAGGCACTGGGCCAGCATGTGACAGTCACCGGGGAGCTACCTCCGACAGATGATGAGGGACACCTGGTATTACAGCCAGAGGCCATTATTGACACCAGGGAGAGACAGCTGCGTAGCAGGAAGATCAGAGAGTTCTTGGTGAGATGGAAGAATCTGCCCGATGAGGATGCCACTTGGGAAGATGAGAAGATCTTACAGCATCCCTCACTTCAGTTGCTTGAGGACAAGCAACGTTTTGCCGGGGGAGACTGTAATATTCCCAATTAGCCTTGCTAATTGGAATATTGCATTTTTGCTTTATTTTTCCGCTTTAGATAGAAATAATAAATAAAGTGAGAAATAAGAGGGGTCACCTCACTTTAGTCACCTCACTTTATAATAAAGTGTTCTTTTTCCTAGTAGATTGACGTTGTAACTGAGAGAGGGGGCCTTGGGGGTCCACGTGGATATGATGAGGGGAGGCATCAGGCTAACCCAAGGTAAACTGCGCAGATCCAGGGTGAGTTAAGTTTTGGAAGGAGTTTGATGTTATAAAAGGAGAGGCTCTCACCTCATTTGATCATTCATGATTTGATATTATTATTGATTGCTGGACTTTGACCGCTTCAGACGCCGGTTAAGTTTAGCTCTGGCCTCGCAAAGATCGCTAGTGCACGAGTACGGCCGAGACTTCACCCTTAGCCTCGGGGGACTTCGAGTGCCGTCCCTGGTAAGGTTTCTTCGGTTTCACCCTTAGCCGGGGACTTCGAGTGCCCGCCCTAGTAAGGTTTGTTCCAGTACACTTTTCGGGGCCTAGTAGCAGAAAGCACAGCCAGCTCGCTGTGGGACCCCAGGAGAAGCCTCTATACAAGTGCTAGCCTTCATTGAGGAGAGTGACGTCGTCTCGAAGAGAGAGGACGCAGTTTTATTCAGGAGGGTGAGGACGCTGTCCTAGGAAGGACGCAGTCCAGTTCTGGCAGGGGAGAACGCTGTCCAGTGAGGAGGAGGACGCTGTCAAGTCTGGAAGGGAGGACGCGGTCCATTTCTGAAGGGAAGGGTTGCAGATCTGAAGGCCTATTGTTAGATCCAATCTTGGAAAGGGTAGATCTGAGCAGCCACTTGCAGATCCAGTCTTGTATCTTGCAGATCTGGAGGTTTAGCCCTAGATCCATCTTGGGGAGCTGCAGATCTGAGGAAATATTGGCAGATCTAGTCCAGATCTGAAGGGTTAACATCAGATCCAGCCCTAGAGGCTGTAGATCTGAAGAGATATTGTCAGATCTAGCATAGATCTGAAGGTTTGGTGGCAGATCTGATAGGGGAGGACGCAGATCAGGAAGGGAAGGACGCAAATCTGGTTTGGAGGCTTCAGATCTGTCAGATCTGAGTGTTCAGGAGCAGATCCACTTGGTAGGACGCTGATCTGATGAGCAGACTTGGGAGAGGCAGACTGGTGCTCTATCTGTTTCTGCGCTGTCACTAGCAGAGACAACGTTTTTCATTGTGGAGGGTTTGCAGTTGGAGATCAGCAAATTTATCAGTCTTCAGCCCCAGTACCAGCGCAGTTCATCTTCAGCTTGCAGAGCAGCTAGGACGCTGTCCTTGTTGCAGCAATTTTCTGTTGAGAGGGTCTCCACTTGCCTAGGGCAAGGATAGGTGCACTTACTCTGATTTATTGTACTCCTCTCTATGTACTTTCTGATTAATAAAATGGCTCAGTTTCTGGTATTCCATGTGCTATGATTCAGTGATCTGGTTCAGTATTATATTTTCTATATCTGTAGTAGTGTATTTCTGTTTATTACTGGTTATTCCCTTTTGGGGATATTACATTTTAGCCATAGGCTGCGGGACTTAATCCTCCAATATTCTTCTTCAGTACAGAAAGAGTGATAGGAGTTTCTTTGAGCAATCTGTTCCTTTTCAAGCTCCATAGAGGTGCTGTCTCTTTTTTCCATTTCCATTTGCAGGGCTTCCAACAAATGGACTATTTTTTTCTATGACTGATTGGGGTGTTTGTGGGCTTTCTGATCCACTCTTTTAGTGCGTGTTTTGTGGCCTTGAGTTTCTTCTCCCACACATAGCTTGGGGATCCTATGATAGATTTGGACCAACCCAAGCGAACAATGTCAAGAAACCCGTCTCTCTCACACCAAAGAGGGTTGAACCGGAACGAGATTGGGCCCAAGTTTTCTTCCTCTTCCAAGAGGAGTAGGATAGGCTTATGATCAGAGTTTAGCTTGGGAAGGATTTTTGAGGAGATTAGCCTCTGTTCTAGCACCAGCAATCTCTCTACAAGAAACCAGTTAAGGCATGGATAAATGTGGTCTTCCCCTACTCTCTTGTTGGACCAAGTGAATAGTCCTCTCATTTTTTTAAAGTCCAGGAGATCCCATTGGAGTATAAGGTCTTCCACCATGGGGAGCATTTGGTCCCTACTGCCACTGCCTCCTCTATTATTTAGGTCTTTGGCTAATATGATGTTCTTGGGAGGGTGAAGGTCTAAAAATTCAGAAAGAGATTTGCAACAATATCTTTTTTCAATGTAGAACACAAGAACATAAAGATTAAAAAGAGCAAAGGTTAGCTTACTTGTGGAGTGCCTTAGCTTGGTGAAAATCCAGTTCTAGGTCTCGAAGGATTTATCCAATTGAAATTGTTCCTTTGACCACAGAGTGGAAATTCCATTTGAAGATCCTCTTGAACTTACGACCTTCCCTGCATTTTTCTTCCATTTCGAGTTGTTGATGTCAAGAAGGGTGTCCCCTTCGATTTTAGTCTCTTGGAGCATGAGGATTTCAGGAGTTTCCTTCTTCAGTAGATCTTTGATAGCTTTAGCTTTCATAGGGTTCTCCAAGCCTCTCCAATTCCAAGAGACTAATCTCATTATTTATTGTTGGAGGGGTTGGTAGCTCCTTCCTTGGGAGGCCTTGTTCTGGTATTTATCCCGATGGACATTTCAATTGTGGATTGAATTCCTTGAGTTTTTTGTCGTTTCGCTTCTTCTTCCCTAGCTTCTTTATGTGATTTTCTTCCCACTGTTTTCAAAGGCCTCTCAAAGGTTTTTACCTGTGAATTTTGAGGTCTATAATGGGCCTCCTAAGGAAATAATAAAATAATAGCTAAACCAATAAAATAATATTTATGAGTTTTCAATTCACTTTTTGCACCACAATCCATGTAACCATAGTTAAATTGAATTCAAAAGTTGTACCAAAATAAAATTAATAAAAAAATTGTATTGATGTGACTATAAATAAGAATGACTTTTTCAAGAAAAAATCACTATCATTGAACAACTAATGCATTTGTCCTTTATACTTAATTAACTTAAAATAAAATATAAATATAAATTTATAAATTCTTAATTATATTATATGCTATTAATTAAAATTTATGTTATTTTAATTGTATAATAACATGTAATTAATATACTATATAAAATAATATAACATAACATAATAAATGTATAGGGATATGCATTGTTTCTTTTAAGAAATATGAAATGAAAATAATATATTTTTATTCAAAAAGTGTGAAATGACATTTATTATGAGTAATTATTTTGAATTTAAAAGTACTTAGAGCACAACCATGGTTAACCATGAGTTTTTATCCACTATTGAGAATGTGACAAGTAAGTACCTTTAACTCAAGCAATGCCACCTCAGACATTAGAGATGATGTCATCTCCTAAAATGTGATTGGTTCTCATAAAGTGAATTTTGATTGTACATTTTCCTTAGGAGACCCATTTTAGACCTCAAAATTCCCCTAATGCATCCTCCGAGGAGAAAGAGTTTTCCAATGGCTTCTTTCTGATCATTTCAGCATATGAGGGAGGAGAGGAGGTATCTAAAATTACTCCAAAGGGGGTTGTTTCTTCATTACCTTTTCCCATGGAGGGGGGAGTATTCTGCTGTTCTATGGCTTCCACAGTTGTTATTGAGGGGTCTATAGGAGCATTGAGCTCTTCAATAGGTTTTTCAGCTTCAACTGATAGGGGAACATAGCTCTCTGCCGCAAGGGTCTGCCCTACTGCTGATACTTTGGTCCCTTTTGTGACTCCTTTCCCTTTATCTTTTTTCAGGGCTTCTTTATGAACCAAGGTCCATTGTTCTCCTTTCGAATTCTCACTTTCTTCTTCCGCCTTATTTTTTCAGTGCCTTGCGAAATGGCCATAGCCGTGGCTGTGCTTGCATTTAAATGGAAGCTGCTCATAATCCAGCTCCTGGATATGGGTCCAGTAATCAACCGTTAGTTTGATAGCTTCAGGTTGCCCAACTTACAAATCCACCTTGACACATAAACGTGTGCATGAGTATTGATATTTTCTCACTGCTTGATCAATATACTTTCCGAGGGTATTTCCAATGGTTTGGAGAGACTTCTGGTTCCAACAATGCAGTGAGAGATGTGGGAGGTGTACTGACACTGGAATAGATAAAGGCACATCTTGAGCGAGATCGAAGCCAGGGGTCCATTTATTTAAGTATAGTCCCTTAGGACCCATAAAATATGGGTCGTTTATGAAGATGAGGCTTTTGTCTTCCACATTCTCAAAAAGAAGAAACAAAGTACCCTTTGCCTGCGAAGTGGATTTTGATGCCTTCCGAGACTAAAGGAATCCAGTTCCTCTACGCCCAATCTTCCATAGATTTGGGAGAGGGCCAGAGGCTAATAAACTGTCCAATAAGCCCTCTTTCAGCCAGGTTCAATGCAGATCGACAAGTTTCTTCGATTGGAAGGGCCACCGAAGGGATGTTATCCAACTTCTTCACAAAATTTTGTTGAGAGTCTATCAGAGGGCGTTTTCTGCTGGTTTCTATCAGTTTCTTGAATGCAAGGACTTCTGGAGGAGGAGGAAGGGGAGCCTCGGGCCCCCCTCCTGATGCCATGGCGGCCAGGAGGTCGTAGGTAGGTCAACCCGCGCTCGACCTTTTAAAAAATGTAGAGTGCGAAGAAAAAAAAAGCATAAATCTTTATTATTATTACTAGTAATATATGGTAGAATTAACAATCATTTTTAGTTGTACTAACTAAGTCACCGTTTCATGATGTTAGAGACCTTCCTTAAACAATCATAACAATCAAGTTTATTGCAAGGCCCTAATAAGTATAAGGGAGTGCAATTTTAAAATGCATGTGCACTTAACATATATTTGGTGGATGATGATCACCTACACAATTATACCAATTTTGATTTTTGGTGCATAATGGCCTATAAACAGTAAATGGAGGGGGATGGCCAATTTATAGTACTTTTTTTAGGATTTTTTTTTGCAAGCATGTGAAGCATTTTTTAATTTCTTTCATGAGAATACTATTAATATTTACATTATCAAATGTAAATTAAGATTCTAAATTGTTTAATTTATTTTATATGGGCTCATTACCAAAGGTGCATTGACAACTCTTATCCCATGTCTTTGGAAAAGGGAAGGGTTTGGTTTCATAATTTGCACAATATAGTGTTGAACTGGTTTGGCTAGGACCAAGAAAATCTTAGGATGCTCAAGGAAAAATAAGATGCATTACAAAGAGATCCATCGTAAAACCAAATACGTAGTCCAATTCCAAAGGAGAGATTTCATATTTATGCTATCTCTAGTTAGCAACATGATACAAGCTTCCATACCAAGAAGGATCAATGCTTATACTCCATTGTGTGTGTGTGTGTGTGTGTGTGTGTATCTATTGTGCCGCTAAGGAAGGAAATAAAGAGTGAAAATAAATCATGAGATTTAAATGCTTCATTGTAGTTTTTGAGGGGAGAAGGAAAGGGAGAGAGGAATGAATCAGACATTGAATACAATAACTCAAAATTTACAAAAATTACTCAGTTTGAATACATGGTTTCTTATTCTCTTTTATCCCTTAAACATGGAGAATTCAGATATATTTTCATGTCCATGTGTCCTTATGTCCAGATATGCAATACTTGTGTATTTGTGACGGTTTATTATTACTACCCTATATTTATTATATTGGTTAGTTGTAAATATTTATTGCAAATTGATTCATGTGATCAAAGTTGAATTCTCTTGCATGTAACAAACTAATGATTTTTTTCATGAATGAAAGAATGATCATGGGAGTATGATCAGTGAGCTCAAGTGGTTGAGTGTTTTAAGCTTCATGTAAGTGGTTTGAGGGGTGATTCTCTAGGCTCACTATGTTGTGTGCCTCAATCAATGTCCCTACCAAGTAAAGTGTTGTAATTAACGATAATGGGATTATGCTAGGTACCATTCACGAATGTGAAAAAGTGCTTGAGAGTTTCGCTGCGAGGTTTTCCATGGGGAAAAAAATAAAAAATAAAATAAATATTACAAACAATGAATATAAAGTTAATGGATAACACTAAATGTAAATTAGTGTAAAGTTAGCTGGAGGTGTCTCTCTTAAAGGGGCACATAGAAGTTATCAAATGGTTATTTGGTATAATGGAAAAGGGTTTCCCTTGTGTTTTGTTGGTGTTTATGGTGTTGATGTTGTTTGTTGTTAGTAATTATGTTGTTACAATGATGGCTAAGATGAGATATTATGAACAAAACCACTACTCTATCCTTCATGCAATAGAGGTGAGAGGGTAAGGAGATGAAGATCACGTTGAAGAGTGGGTTTTCTCCTAGCAATTGATTTCTCACTAACTAGTTGCGTATATGTGATGTTTGTGATTTTTTTTTTTGTAATATATGTTGAGATTCAACAAGATGATGAAGCTTAGTGAAAATCACTCACCTTCACTAAGTGGGCCCACGAGCTATTTTTAGGTGTAAATATATTTTTTAATGGTGATCATATTTCAGAAGTTGCAGGATGCTATTTGTGGATGGTTGGTCAAGTTGGAAAAATAGATGAAATTCTATTTTTAGAATATTGGGCGAAGTCTATTTATAGATCTTCGATCTAAAAATAGATGCATGTCGATTATTATTAGCCCTTAATAATAATCTGACAATAAACATCAACTTATTCTTTTGGAACACTTAATTTCAGTATACAGATTTGGAAAATCAGTGGGCTGAAGGAATTACGCAATTCCTAGGGTTTACTGGTGGTTCATGCATGGAGGACTCAGTTAGAACTGAAGTGACAAAGAGTTGGAAGAGTAGTTCATGGAGTTGTTATTTAGTTTAACTTAGTTAATGGAGTTAAACTTAGTTGAGCTAGTTGTATCTAGTCTAACTGAATGATACACTAGTGAGAGCGGAGTGAATTAATTAGTTAATTAATTCACAAATACATCAGTTAACTACAGTGCATGTTAGTTCCAGTGGAGACCCAGTGTAGAGATAGGTGAAAGAGCAAGATGGACTATCCGTTGTAGCTATAGTGATGCATTGATTGCACCACACACACATTGGAGTTGCCAATGAGGATTTTGTAGTGCAAGAAAGTAGTTTCAAATTCATTCAGGGGTCTTCTTTAGTAGGGATTGCACAGTGGAGGCAGGCTATCAGGTGGTAAGAAATCAGTGCATGGATTTGCATATTTCTTCATGTTAGTGTGTGACAATTGATTGTACTGAGAGCTTGATGTACTAAGCTTTGTACGAGATTGTTACATGATCTCCATGGTACATAATATATGATAGTTGGGGTTTTCAGCTTCAGGCTTTCACTGGTAAAATATTTGTGTTATGTGAGATTGTTTTATTTACTTCATGTGTTTTCAATTGAGTTTAAGTTTCCGCAAAAGATTAACAGTGGAAGGATTCTGTATTTTGCAAGAAGATAAATATTGTTATATCAGGAGAATTTGGATATATACATGCATCTTGTATATAATTTCTACATGGTATCGGAGCAGTGTTAATTCTTGAAGATTGCAATTGTGAAGAATTACTGAGTTTGTACTGGTGGACAATTCGAATTTGCTGTAGAAATTTCTTGGTGCGATAGTTGAGTATACATTGAAATGTCTTTCAATGGGTTGCAATTGGAGTATGCCCTTGATGTTAGCTCGAATTACATAGCCTGGAAGGATAGGATGGAGGCGGTGCTGGAAGATAATGGACTGAAGGAGTTCATCGATAGCGATGTTTAGTGACTTGGAGGAGAAGGAACTTCAAATGCATATAGAGATGGGCGACGATGGTTGATACAGTGCGACCGAAATTGTACCATTACCTTTGAGAGGGAGTCAGGTAATCCATTTATGTTGAAAGATGTTATGCATGTTCCAGGTCTGAAGAAGAAATTGGTCTCGATCGCAATGTTGGAAGACAAAGGTTATGACGTTGTTTTTAGCGATGGAAGCTTTCCTGCGACATAAAACAACGGGTTAAAAAAAGAGGATAGGGATTCGAGTTAATAATATCTACAAGCAGGAGGTATATGGTTGTGCTACAATGATGGGCAAAGCAGAAGAAGTGGTGAGCCTGGATGAGGGCGAATTGGCACAGGAGATTGGGCCATCTTCACCATGGCGCTTTGAAGATTTTATAACAGATTTCTACTGGACTTCCCAAGGGTACTCTTGCACAGTCAGATCAGTGCAAGGGATGTACTATGGGTAAGTTTGTGAAGACCACCTTTCATGAGAAGGATAATCGTGCTTCAGTGATCGTGGAGAGAATTCACACAGACTTATGTGGACATTTCTCGGTTGCTTCAATCGAAAAACACAGGTATTATGTTATTTTTGTTGATGACTATTCTCGTATATGCTGGATCTTATTCATGCAAAAGAAGAGCGAAACATTCTCAAAGTTCTGTGAGTTTAAAGCATTGGTGGAGAAGGAGTCGGGGAAGCAAGTGAAAGCTCTACAGAGCGATAATGGTGGTGAATATATCTCGAATGAATTCAAAGACTTCTGTAGCAAAGAAGGAATTAAAAGAGAACTCATAGCGCCTCATAACCCACAACAGAATGGGGTCGTGGAGAGAAAGAACAGAACGATCGTGGGTTCTGCACGAGCTATGTTGCATGACCAAGGCCTACTGATGCACTTGTGGGAGGAAGAATGCAACAGTGCGGTTTATGTGCAAAACCATTGTCCTCATAGAGTACTTGGCATGAGTACACCTGAAGAAGATTTTACTGGTAAGAAGCCTGATATTTCTCATTTGAAGATTTTTGGCTCATCTGTTTACATTAATGTGACAAAGGACGCCAGGAAGAAGCTGGAGCCGATTGCAGAAGTTAGGATATTTTTTGGGTACACAGAAACATCCCATAATTATCGTGTGTATTTTCCAGACAGTTGGATGACTGTGGTGCGACGAGATATAAAATTCAATGAGGTGAAAGCCATGAAGTTGTTGCTTGAGAGGGAGCTACACTTGCATGCAGAGGAGGAACTTCTTGTTCCAAAAGATGAGCCTCTAGATGTGGATCAGCTACAGGAGGAGATTCATGGAGTGGAGGAGTCCACTCATGCAGAACCAAACATCAGACAGGGCAGAAAGCGTACCACAGAAGCTGAGAGACTGAAGCTTGATGCGACACAAAATGTAGGAGTCCCTACATCACAGCGCAGACAGAGACAGTCACCTAACCGATTTACTGGATACATGGCTCTTATGAGCAAGTGTATCATGACAGAGACATCTTCTTTTTAAGAAGCAGTGCAGGATCCCACATGGGTAGATGCCATGGTGGAGGAGTATGACTCCATTGTCAGAAACAGTGCTTGGGAGATTGTTCCAAGGCCGATGGGTAAATTAGTTGTAGGATCAAGATGGATCTACAAGGTAAAGCAAGTTGTTAATGGGAGCATCGAGAAGTACAAGGCAAGATTTTTTTCCCGAGGCTTCTCACAGATCGAGGGGATTGATTATGAAGAAACCTTTGCACATGTCGCATGATATTCTTCCATAAGGACCATCCTTGCTCTCTCAGCGCAGATGGTTTGGCACATTCATCAGATGGATGTGAAGATTGCGTTCCTTAATGGGATCAATGAGGAAGAGGTGTAAAATGAGAAGCTTGAGGGATTTGAGATCTTCAGCAGTGAGTCGAATGTGTGCAGGCTCAAAAGAGCACTATATGGGCTGAAACAAGCACCTCATGCTTGGTACACTCAGATTGACAGCTATTTCACTGGACTTGGCTTCACCAAGAGTGAGGCAGATGAAAACCTGTACCAAATTTTGGTGGAGGGTAAGATTTTAATCATTGTTCTTTATGTTGATGATTTAATACTAATGGGTGATGAGCAGTTGATACACTCATGCAAGGAATATCTTGCAAAGGAGTTTGAGATGAAGGATTTGGGCCTCCTTCATTATTTCCTTGGATTGGAAATATGGTAGCGGGAAGGTGAATTGTTTGCGTCTCAAGGCAAGTATGCCCAAGAGATATTAGAGAAGTTTCACATGCAAGGCTACAAACCTATCGACACTCCTCTTCCAGGAAATTGGAGGAAAGAGGATGCTACATCGGCAGAGGTAGTGGATGCCACTGTTTATAGACAGTTGGTGGGTTCGCTCATGTATTTAGTTAATATAAGACTGGACATATGCTATGCGGTGAACCAACTTTCACAAGCGATGGTTAAGCCTACCAAGCTCTTTTGGAAGGCAGGAAAGCATGTCCTGAGGTATCTTAGGGGCACATCTAAGTATGGCTTATGGTACTGACAGATGGATGAGGTGAAGTTGCATGGCTTCACAGATGCAGATTGGGCAGGCAGCCCAACAGACAGAAAGAGCACATCAGGAGGGGTTTTCAGTATTGAATCTACAACATTTTCTTGGTATAGCAGGAAACAAAGATCAATGGCACTCAGTTCAGAGGAAGCATAATACATGGCAGCAAGTCAAGCTGCATGTGAGGCTATCTGGATGAGGAAGATCCTGGTCGGTTTGTTCGGTTCACATTTAGATCCTACAATGATACATTGTGATAATTAGAGTTGCATTAAACTCTTGATTAATCCAGTGTTTCATGATAGATCTAAACATATTGATATCCGTGATCATCATATCAGAGATGTGTGCAGTGGAAGATCATGTTGCTTCAGTACATTCTGACGAAATATCAGGATGCAGATATTTTGACGAAGGCGCTTGGCAGGAGCAAATTCGAATACCATAGAGGTAGGATCGGGGTGAAGGATAATCCCTATCTTGTTGAGAGGCAGTGTTGAGATTCAACAAGATAATGAAGCTTAGTGAAAATCAGTCACCTTCACTAAGTGGGCCCGCAGGCTATTTTTAGGTGTAAGTCTATTTTTAGACTATGTATATATTTTTAGACATGGCGATCATATTTCAGAAGCTGCAGGAATATATTTGTGGATGGTTGGTCAAGTTGGAAAAATAGATGAAATTCTATTTTTAGAATATTGGGAGAAGTCTATTTATAGATCGTCGATCTAAAAATAGAAGTGTCGATTATTATTAGCTCTTAATAATAATTCGACAATAAATATCAACTTATTCTCTTGGAGCACTTAATTTTAGTGTACAGATTTGTCAAATCAGTGGGTTGAAAGAATTACACAATTCCTAGGGTTTACTGGTGGTTCATGCATGGAGGACTCAGTTAGAACTGAAGTGGAAAATTTATGACAGAGTTGGAAGAAATGGATTCATGGGGATTATTATTAGTTGCTAGTTAATAAATTGAAAACTGGTTCAGGCTAATTTGTATCTAGTCTAACTGAATGATACACTAGTGAGAGTGGAGTGAATTAATTACTTAATTAATTCACAAATAATAACTCATTAATCAGCTGAACAAATACAACAGTTAACTACAGTGCATGTCAGTTCCAGTGGAGACCCAGTGGAGAGATAGGTGAAAGGGCAAGATGGAATATCTGTTGTGACTATAGTGATGCATTGGTTGCACCACACACACATTGGATTTTCCAATGATGATTGCACAATTAAAGCAAGGTAGATTTGAATTCATTCAGGGGTCTTCTTCAGCATGGATTGCGCAGTGGAGGCAGGCTATCAGGTGGCAAGAAATCGGTGCATGGATTTGCAGATTTCTTCTGATTAGTGTGTGACGATTGTATTGTACTGAGAGCTTGATGTACTAAGCTTTGTATGAGATTGTTACATGATCTCCATGATGCATAATATATGGTAGTTGGGGTTTTCAGCTTCAGGCTTTCACGTTAAACGACTGTGTTATGTGCGATTGTTTTTATTGCTTCATGTGTTTGCAATTGAGTTTAAATTTCTGCAAAAGATTAACAATGAAAGGATTATGTATTTAGCAAGAAGATAAATATTGTTAGATCAGGAGAATCTGGATATATACATGCATCTTGTATATAATTTCTACAATATATCCAAGAGAGTAAAGATATGGAGATCATGTTGAAGAGTAAGGTTTATCCTATCATTTGAGTTCCCACTAAGTAGTTGTATTTATGTGATGTTCAAGATTTTTTTTTTTTTTTTGGTTTGGTTGAAAATCTGGTTGAGTTCAAGGTAAAGGTGGATGACATGTTATAAGTCCAATACCTCTACATAGCATATAATATACATAAATAAAATGGATTATTATTTATCTATATTTGAGAGTGTTTGTTTATAGGTGAGTTAGGGTATTATAGCCATTTCCCATGATCCCCTCCCATCTTGTCCTCCAACGTTGTAAAGTGTATCCACACATATCTTCCTCATAAACATTTATATCCTACAAAATGTCCACGTCACCTTAAAATTGGATTAGGATTGTATTTTCAAGGCCATAATCCATGGAAAATAGTGGAAGCATGTTGCCAATATTAATCAGATCTCTGTGTAGATTATTTGATCTAGTGGATCAGTAAAGTGGTCAAAATTAAAAGTGTTAAAAAGTTCTCGAAACCAGTTCCAAAACATAGATCTCGTCTCCCTGAATCCAACACAACTTGAATCGCTCAAAATCGATATCGTATGCTATCGATATCACATTCTAATTGTTTTCGTAAACAAATAAAAATAACTTTTGCAGGTTGGTCAGGTACGTTGACTGGGCAGTTCGTACACTGACTGGGAAGGGTGACTGTGTTTGAAGATTCAATTATAGGCTACCAAGTGGCTCCATATTATTGGTCAATTTTTGCTGCATTTTGATTGGTTACTGGTTATATTACATTGTCCAATAAATGGAGGCCACGTGGGCCAATGGATGGTCGCCACATGGCCTCCCAACTGTGTGATTTTTTTTTGTATGGGCCGAACGAGCCTCATGGGGGGTCAAACACAAAATCTCTCATCAGGAAACACAATGATATACCATTATACCATCGGGTGGATCTTAACACTATTGGTCAAAGGTTGTATATAAGGTTTATTCGGTGAGCAGTTGGGGGATGGGGCTGGGGTTAAGCCTCGATCCCTGATCGTCCCATACCCACGAGATCACAGGTTGGGTACCAGGGGATAGGGCCTAATCCTGGCACTAACACTCCGATTAATACAATGATACTACTATTAAAGGTAGGTTTTATAACCACAGTACCATATACTCATACCACATTTTCGGAGTATGGTAGAGTTACATTTTGGTGCGGAGATTAAAACTATTCCCATGGTGTATTCAAGCTAACCACGGTTGGAACTTGGTTAACAATTAGCGTGGAGGTTTGAATGACCCAGATCTGACGATGGGGAGCCAACCACGTGGCCCCAATCCGACACGAATATCGCAGGTGCAGGGCGAATTTGTTGCTTAATAGTGTCGAAAATGGTGGATTTGTAGGATGGTTAGCAGACTAGTGCAATTTGTAGATTAGTTAGTAGAAAAACTTCACTAGAGCATAACTTATTCATTTTTTGGCCAATTTGAGCCCAACAAGAGCCCAATTAGGGGTTTTTGACTGTTCTAGAGCCATTGGAGACATTATTTTTTCATCATGAGCACTGAAATTCCACGTAAACACATATTTTAGCACTTAATGAAAGAAGCCCAACATTGGAAGTTGGAACAGTAGATGTAATCCAAGAGGGGTGAACTCCTTCATCATTTTGTTGTATTGTGTTACTGTTTATGGTATTGTTGTCTTTGTTTTTATTATGCAAACTGAGTTTAAATAACTTAATTTATGTACTTTTTCAACTTGCTTAATTTCCTAAAAGACATAAAAATTCACTTGCAAATTTCATCAAACCTTTAAGTTTCAAATACAGATCAGTTTGGTATCAGAGCTTTGGTTCTTTGGTTGTATTGAAGGCTTAATTCTGTTACAAGTTTTTTATAATGCTTAGAAGGTTTAAGCTCAAAATAGGAGAAGGAAAGCTTGTGGGAACTAGTCCTCAAGCTAGTTCAAGGAGAGCACATCTAACTCGAGTTTCACCACAAGTGTAACCCAAGGCCTCACTAGTCATGACACATGAAGGAGGCCCTGAAAATATGTATGAGGATGAGAAGACTTTCAGAAAATCATTCTTTGAAATTATTTAAATGGTGAAAGTTATTTACAAGGAGATGAACTCAAGGTTGCAAGGTGATATCTCAAATCCTCCAAAGGAAAATGGAGGAAATGGAGAAAAACCTCGAAAAGGTAATGGACGGAATGGTGAAAAACAACCTCTACCTCCACCCTTATCTTCACTTTCATCTTCACCTCCATCTTCACCCTCATCTTCCTCTACATCAACCCCTTCACAAACACCTCCACATTCTCCAAAGGGACATGGTAAAAATCCATTGTTAAAACTTGACATAAAGTTTGAATTTAATATGTATAATGGAGAGGTAAATGATGAGAAATTAGATAATTGGGTTTGTGAGCTTGGAGTGTATTGTAGGATACAAAGGATCAAATATGATGAGATCAAGATTCAACTTGCTTCTTTAAGGTTGGAAAGTTGATCACTCATTTGGTGGGAATCCAAAACACAAGAGGATATCAAGAAAATATGTAAGATTATAACTTCTTGGAATGATTTTTCACCTGCATTAAGAAGATAATTTTATCCTTTACCATACATGCAACAAAAAGCTATAATGGATTGGCAAAAATTTAGTTAAACAAAGGTTAAAAGTGTGCAAAGTTATACCCAAGAGTTTAGAAGGAGAGCATTGATTTTGGGTGTAGATTTATCCTCTCAAGACACTTTACTCAAATACATTGGAGTTTTAAATAGTTACTTGAGACGCACAATTCTCATGTTTGTGTACAAGCAACACATTTAGAAGCAAGAGGGAAGAATGTTCCACAAGAGAGCAGTAAAAATCCATTCAAGGGTGGAGACAAAGGAAAGGGGATAAAAAATCACATGAAAACACTATTCAAAAGAAGGCCATGATGAGGACCATTGTTGGAAAATTCATACTGAGATGAGACCCAAAAAGTTTAACAACGAAGAAAAAGTCTGCTGCAACTACACAACATGATTTAGGATCTGATTCTATATATGAAACAAAGGTCACAACCATGGGATTGAAAGCTAAGGATTCTTTTGCAAGTACTAGCTCTTCTAGTAACCTCAATGAAACTCAAAATGATAAGGAAATAAAAGAGCTTTTCCATATTAGAGTTATCTCAAAACATAAAAAAATATACATTCTATTTGACAATGGATCACAAGCAAACCTCACTTCAAAAACCATTGTCAATAAATTGAATTTGGAAATCATTACTCATCCTAAACCTTATCCTTTAGGTTAGGTATGTGACAATGCAAAATTGCAAGTGACTAGAAAATGAAAACTGAAATTCGCCATCACTGCAAACTTCATTGATGAGGTAGAACTTGATGTAGTTCCATTAGACATATGTGGTATTGTTTTTGGAAGCCCATATCTTTATGATAGAAGAGCCATAAATCATCACCATGAAAAAAGTATCATTTTTTTAAAGATGGTTTTGAGTACATTGTTAGAGCACATTGCAAGAAACTAAATCTATCTCTTGTGAATGGTGGACAAATGAAGAGGCTTGTTAATTCTAGCAAGAATTTTGTAATTTTGATGATCAAACCAAAGAATGATGTTGAGAATGAAGCCTTCCAGGGTTTTGATGCAAGGTTAAAACCTATTTTGATTGAGGTTGTTAACACCTATGATGAGATGTTTTAGGAGCCTAAAGGATTTCCTCCTAAAAGAGGAATCCAACATGAGATCCAACTGTAGCAATATTTTCCTCTTCCAAACATTGGCATGTACAGGATGTCAATGATGGAAAATGTAGAAATTAATAAATCAATCCAAGAGTTTCTTGATAAAGGGGTCATCAGACCAAACACATCGCCATGCGGGTCACCTATTGTTTTAGTGCCAAAGAAGGATGGAACATGGCGCATGTGTGTGGACTTCAGAGCATTGAAAAAACTTATGTTAAATAACCGTTGCCCTCTTCCTATAATTGATGATTTACTTGATAAATTGAAAGATGTTGTTTATTTCACTAAGTTTTACTTGAGGAGTGGCTATCATAAGATTAGGATTGCTGAAGGAGACATATGGAAGACAACCTTCAAAACAATGAAAGGTTTGTCTTAGTGGTTGGTTATGCCGTTTGGGATTTGTAATTCTCTTGCTACATTCATGCGAGTTATGAATGATGCTTTAAGGCCTTTTCTTGATGAATTTGTGATAGTCTACTTAGATGACATATTGATTTTTAGCAAGTCTTGTGAAGAGCATGTCATGCATGTCAGGCAAGTACTATATGTCTTAAATAAGGAAAATTTGTTTTTAAATATGTATAAATGCGAATTTGGAAAAACTTCTTTAGTATACTTGGGTCATATTGTTGGAAGGGGTGAATAGATCACTTAAAGGTCGAAGTAATTTTGAATTGGCCAAAACCCAAGACTGTGACAGAGGTTAGAATCTTCTTGGGAGAATCAAAATATTGGCGAAAGTTCATTTCTAACTTTTCTTCCATTTCAAATCCATTGCATGCATTGAAAAGTGTTAAACATGTTTTTTCAGTGGGGAGGAAAACAACAAAAAGCCTTTGATTCCTTGAAATAAAGAATCAATTCAACACCGATACTTGCACTTCCAGACTTGAGACAATCATTTGAGATACAAACTCATGCATGTGACTATGGCATGGGCGCAGTATTGATGCAACATGGTAAGCCCATATGTTTTCATTTTGAAACTTTTAATGGTGCAGTGATTAACTATCCTACATATGACAAATAATTATATGCATTTGTGCAAAGTGTGAAAAAATGGAAACACTATTTTATGGGTAAGGAAACTATAATTCACACAAATCATCAACTGTTGCAATACTTGCAATTACAAACAAAGCTACAACAATCAAGGGACTTCAGATGGATGGGTTTCTTACAACAATTACACTTGGTGATAAGGTATAAAAAATGTATCTATAACAAGGTTTCTGATATGATTTCTAGGTCAATTTTTAGTGCATCCATTATTCTTAAGCATAATTATATCATGCATGAGAGATATGTTGAGGAATATTCTTTAGATAATGATTTTAAGGATGTATATGCAACTTTTTGTCAAGCTAACAAAGTAGAGGAATTAGATTATCATGTGCATGATAACTTGTTGTATCATCTTGGAAAGCTATGTATTCCATAGGGAGAAAGAGTCAACATCATAAGGGAAGCACATAATTCTCTTATTGCTGGTCATTTCAGCGAAGGCAAGACAATGGCACAATTAAAATATTGTTACTGGCCTCGTATGATTGAAAGTGTGTCATCATATGTAAGAGGATGTTCTTTATGTGTTGTTAGTAGGCCTAGAAATATAAATTTGGGATTGTATACTCCACTTCCTGTACCTTCCCATCCATGGGAATGGATTTTGTAGGAGGCATAACTATTTCTAGGAAAGGTCATGATTATCTTTATGTAGTTTTGGATTGGTTCAAAAAAATGTGTATTTTGATGCCTTGTAAGAAGAAATTTACAACTGAACAGACTGCACAATTGTTCTTTCAAAATGCATGGGTGCATTTTGGGTTGCCCAGATCCATTGGTAGTGATCAAGATTCTCGCTTTGTCAGGAAATTTTGGTCAAGATTGTGGGGAATCATGGATACCAAATTGAAAAATAGCACATCATTCCATCCACAAATATATGGCCAAATATAAGTGGTGAATAGAAAAATTATACATATTCTTCATGGTTATTGCAGCAAGCATCCTAAGTTGTGGGATGAACATTTGCACCACATTCAACATGCTTACTGTTATCCATGTCAGCCCCCATCAAAATTTTTGGCCACTAGCCCCTCCATTCAAGTTTTTTGGCTTGCGGTCCCGTTTAAATTTGTTTCAAACCTCTATCGCGGCCTAAGACCTTCGTCTCCTGCCTACCGTTGCCACCTTTCATCCCTAAAACCATATTCGAAATGTCCAAAAAACCCATATTCAAAAATATATCGGGCCTAGCCCCTTCAGTTTCAGCCCCCTTTATTTTATTCTCCATACGACTCGGGTGCTAGACCAAGTGCTAGACTGATAGGCGCTTAGCATGAGAGGCTATCGGGCACACCCCTAGCCGTCCGATCAAAAATAAATCAACGGTCCGCCAACAGTTTGCCGTGGTGGTCCCTGCGCCCGCGTTCATCACTCAAAACCGGCCTGTTTATTTCACACCTCCTTTGCTGGGCAGGCGGTATTCTGCAAATCGCAGCGATTCCATACGCTGATTGCCGCGTGTCCCTCTGCACTGTTCCAATACCACCCCATTTCGCGCGTTAACGTTCGACTCAAGACGTGCAGTGAAATCTACGTGAGTTGTTCAATCTTAAAGGCATCATCCGACGATCGTCACGCTGTGAAGGTTTATGACAAAGAAGAAGAGCTCTCACAATTCTAGGCATCCATTGCTGAAGCGAAAGACGCGCTGCAATACTGGGTGGTCAAGTACCATGTTCATGAAGAAGATCCCGGGTAGTTTCCGTGACATGGTTTGCATTAAAGAAGCCATGGTAAAAGTCTACCAAACCCTCCAAAGCAATTTAAAACATAGATTTTCCACAGACGGGGTTATTAATCATATAGCAAAAAATATCAGTCAGAGAGAAAAGGATTCAACGTCTGGAGCCGAAGATTTTAAATAGCCATACCGCATTCAGAAGGCGAAGAGTACAAGTGCATAAAAATCATATCCTCCAGGTTTTAATTCAACATATTTTTCTCTGAGGAAAGTACAGAGTGTTACATATTTTATTCTTCATACCTTACCTCTAAACAGGTTTTCTACCCAGTGCATTTACTTCATGGAGCTGGCAGCAGAGTACATGCAATATTTCATGGCCGTCAAATAGTGGGGGTACGAATGTTTCCGCCATTTTGTTTTAATGAATAATTAATTGTTTTCACCGACTTCTTTCATGGGTTTTCTCTTCTCCTTCCTCTATAAAGAGGAGGAGGAAAGATATTGTAAAGGTTCCAGATTTTGATCAGAGAATTGTGCAGTGAAAGACATTTTTTGTATGCATTTTGTAAAGCTTTTGTATCAAGGCTCAGAGCCCGTAGGGTCTCAGTGAGGAGGAGTTCTATCTGTAATGAGGATTCTGGTATTTGGTATTTCACAGTATGTAACTATCTCTTATGTGTTTAATATAACATTCCATTTCATCCACTTCCTTGTATCATGTTTTGGAATGCGAGTGGCTCACTGGTTTGGTAAGGATTCATCCTAGTTGATGCCCATACTTAAATCAGTCAAGCGCTTTAAATAGGCTCATGCATGATATACTGTTTCATGTTCATTTTATCCATCTTTCTGCTATATTAGTTGCTTTGGGAGGGTGCTTTTAAAACGCCATTGTCATGTATGGTTATACGAATTGGTAAGCCCTGCACGTTTACACCCCAGTAATATGCGGGTATCGGACCAGTTATGCTCATCCTCTTCCTGTTCTTCTACATACATCTTGATACTTGATTTACTGTGCTTTTGTGTGCCCAGATAAAGCCCTCTTTGATGGTGTCTCTCCAGCATGATGCTTTTGTTTGGGGCTTTGCATTGTGCCTCTGCAACATTGCTTTCCCTGTGACAGTTTCTGTGATTTCCGGTTCCATTTAAATCAATTTCCTTGTTTACAAGAGATAGCAGGGGAGCTTTTGGATTGACACCCAAGTTTTATTATATGCCCCTTGCTATGCTAAGATGTCCTAGGCATTGGTCTATGGCAACTCTAGAATGTCTCTAGGACAGACAATTTATGTCGACAACATCTTTCTGGCGCCGTTGCCGGGGAGGAATTTAAGAATACCGATTTCCCCGGGCCTCGACAAATCATATTCACTCTCTAATCAGGTGAGCACAGAGAGTTGAAGAGTTGCATATCTCTCACCTTGGCGACTCCACTATTGTTTATTTGATAAATCTATTGGTAGTCCTGGCTCCTCGAAAGCCACATTTGAGGTCAGATACGACTAAATCAAAGATACCCTCTGTGTCTGACTCAGAGAAGATTATACACAGAAGAAGTTGGAAAGAAAAGAGATCAGCCCGTGCTGAAATCCCTGAGTTTTTCGAAGAAGATTGTCCATCTTATTCTTCTCAAGAAGTTCTAGTAGAAAATATCGACTTCACTGAGGAAAATCCTGAATATTACTCAGATATCCCACCCAGGGGAAGTGCTAGAACCAAAGAGAACATTTGTCCTACCCCTGAGGCCGAAGAAGTTAAAGAAGTTATAGAGGTAGCCCCTGTTAATCGTGAATTATTTCCATCTACACCTCAGGTTGCCGTACAATATATTCCCGTTGTTATTCATACTCTGCTCCCTCCTCCTCTTCCTCCATTTGTACATCATATTGTTGCACAACCCCCACCTCCTCCAATGGAAAATGTTCCTGCCTTCTTGCTGAATAAATATGCTCCCCTGGCATTACCTCAAGTGTTAAATGATATGCCACAGGATTATTTGAAGATATTGCCCAGATTCACTGGGGAAAATGAAATTGATGCTCAGAAACATCTTGAGACCTTCTGCTCTTTTGCAGAAAACTTTAATGTAGAACATTTAGATGTAGTCTTAAGACTATTTGTACAATCTCTGGATGGTGAAGCTAGAAAATGGTTCAAGACATTAGGAAACCGTTCCATAACCACTTGGGATGATATGGAGAATACTTTCCTCAGAAAATGGGGAGAGAGGAAAGATCATGGACAGTGTCTTACCGAGTTCAATACACTCAAGAAGAAACATAATGAAGGGGTGTCAGAGTTTATCAAGAGATTTAATAAGTTATATATAAACCTTCATGCAGATATGAAGCCTCATTAGAATGCTGCCAAATTTGTTTTCATTGTAGCCTTTGACTCAGATTTTGGTTTCTCTTTGAGAGAAAGAAAACTCCGCCACCCTAGATGATGCTCACGTATTTCTCAGTTGGAAGGAAAATTTTCCTCCACCTGAAAGTTAAAAGGAAAGGCGTCAACATATACTAGAAGAAGAGGCAAAGAGGAAGTATCTACTTCCAACCAGGACAAAGATTCAGACAAAATGGAGGAAATAAGCAAGATGATAAAAAATATGGTCAAGCTAGAACTGGAGGCCAAGAATACAGCCCCCAAGAATTTTTATAATGCTCCAAACAGAGGTTACAATCCTCAGTATAGAAATCCACCCCTGCAAATACTGCCAAGGGAAGCCAAGGAGCAACAGGATCAAGTACCACACCCATTGTACCTAGAAGGCCCAATAGATGACTCCACTGATGATACTGCCTATGAACTGCAAGATGCAAATCTTGCCTTTTCAAACAATGATGAAATAGAATGCCCATTGCAAGAAGAAGAAGAAGAAATCAGAGACATCGAAGATGCAGAAATTGATCACTACTACAAATAGTTTAATGATTTCATGCAAGCACATTTTAATAGGAGATATGATCTTAGATCCTCGAGAAAGAGAACTCGGACTCAAGAACATGAAGAAAATCCTCCTCAGAAGGAAGAACCTACTCAAAAGGAGTCAACAACGAAGAAAGTCACAGATAAAGGTAAGAGTCCTCTGAACAAACCTTTGCAGTCTGTTGATCAAATTCCTTCTTCTTCAAAAGTAGCTACTCCTCCTAGTGCTGAGCCTGTGTCAAAAGAAGTTAAACCTTCGGCTGAAAATAAAGAGTCAAAAGAAGTTGTAATAGAAAAGTCCCCTCCTGTTTTCAATTTCCAAAAAGAACTTGAGAAAGTCAAAATCCCAGTCCCTTTGACTGAGCTGTTGAAACAACTAGTATATCAATCTCAAGTCACTTCTTTATTGCTCCCTCCTGAAACACCAATAATCCCAGACAGTGTTAATCTTCAAGAAGAAATACCCATGGTAGTTTTTGGCCCACATGTCGAGGAGATAGACCCTTCTACTCCTCCTTTCTATGTGTCTCTAGCTATTCATGACCTGCTGTTACACAATTGTATGTTAGATTCTAGAGCTTCCCATAATCTTATGCCTTTTTCAGTCATGGAACAACTAGGACTTCAAATCACACGCCCATATAAAGACCTCTATTCATTTGATTCCAAAAGAGTTAAATGTCTAGGGATGATCAAAGATTTAATGGTCAATTTGGCCCAAATTCCAGCGAAAAGTGTAGTAATGGACATTGTGGTGGCTGACATCCTAGCTCGCTTTGGCATGCTGTTGTCAAGGTCCTGGGGAAAAAAAATTGGTGGTTCAATCAAGATGGATTTAACCTACACCACTATCCCTGTTTTTGGTGGCCAGGAGAGGAGGTTGTACAGAGAAACTAGATTCATCGAGATGGTGACTAAGGCTGACAGCTCAAAGAATTCACCAGTCTACAACAAGGAAGGAGATTTCTCATGTCTGATGTTAGAAGAAGATCAAAATTATGCTCACGAACCTTACTTCTGTCAAATCAAGACTGAGCAACCTTCATAAATTTATGAAGCAGGAATATGGAATCTACATTTTGATGGAGCAAATTCAAGAGAAGGTAACGGGGCTGGAATATTATTAATTTCCCCTACAGGAAAATGGGTGCCACTGTCTTTTAAATTGGAATATGAGGCTACTAATAATGTGGCTGAATATGAAGCACTATTATTGGGACTGCAGGTAGCCAAGAGTATGGGCATACAGTGTTTAAAGGTCCTGGGAGACTCTGAGCTAGTGGTCAAACAGGTTAGAAATCAATGTCAAACTAAACATCCACGGCTGAGAGCTTATAGAAATGAAGTATGGGACATGGTGGAGAATTTCTTCTCAGCATTCAATATCCAGTTCATGCCCCTAGAGCAAGAATAGAATGCGTATCTCTCTCGTCAGAAGGCCGCTAGTACATTTCGTCCCTCCCTGTAACCCTCAAGGTATGAAATTGAGGCATACATGTGCACTCATCAACCCCGATAATGTTAAGCACTGCAAGGTGTATTTAGAAGATTATGAACATGAAGAAATTCCCTGAAAATGGGTAAATTCTCCAATATGGAGATTGATGATTGTGAAGAGAATGAGGCTGAGAATGTTTCAGAAAATAAGTGGGAAGATAAAATGGCAGGAAGTAAAGTGTTGCAATTGAAGGGAAACATTATACCTAGAGGGCTGGTGCCTCTAGAAAGATTATTTGACAAAAATGATGTCCCTTTCCAGCCTAATAAAGTGGTAGAAGAAGATCAAGTAGAAGATTTGAATATGGGTACTAATGTTGATCCCAAGATTGTCGAAGGTCCCAGAGGAATATAAAGAAAAATACCTGGAATTATTTCAATCTTATAAAGATGTATTTGCATGGTCTTATCAGGACCTGAAGACTTTTGATATCAGTATAATGCAGCACAAAATTCCTTTGAGGGAAGATGCTGTTGAGCCTCAAAATTGTGCTTTCCTTCACCTCATTTTACCTCATTTTCCCTTTTCCATTTCTATCTTAGACCCAATTGATCAATGAATATAGTTAAAATATTTTTATGATTTACACATCTGATTTATTGAATTTTGTGATTTTTGCCATCAGAAGGATTTTGACCGAACTAATGCACGCATATCTTAGCTAACCCAAGAATTCGCTATACCGCTCTTCATGTTTGAGTATGTTCCGTGTGGCTTGAGAAAAACCGCATATGGGCATGATCCACGTCATGTCTACATGGTTCGTTGCTCATCATGGAGGAAGAAACAAATTCTGGGTATGGTTTTGAACGTGGGGAACACATTTAGGAAGGAAGACTTCTATTAGGACTGTCTCAGTACAGATGTCTTTTCCTCTTCACGCAGCCACTTCAAAGAGTCCTAACGTGATTCGGATAAGGAAAGACAATGTTCCTAAATTGTTGTAATTATTGTTATGTGCATTTGCTTTATAAACTCTTGGGAGACCGAGAGCTATGTTAGAGATTTTGTGTTAGATTTGATACTAGATTTTGTTTAGACTCTGTGTTACATTCCTGAAGACGCAGAGTGTTATGTTCAAACTATTTCATCTTTAATGGAGCAGACAAAGTTATTTTGAAGGCATGATTTAATTTGGAGTTGAATGCCGTCAAGTGGTAGAGTGCCCCTGCCTCTTGCACGGATTTATTTTGCGTAAATTAGATAAGTTTCCTAGCTGCCTTTACGTTTTGCATTTGAATTTGTAGTTGTTTTAATTAGCTACTGAAGTCGTACTCATTCAAACTCTTCCACCAGAATATACTCTTCCAAAAGACTATAATGATAAATGTTGAATGACTATAGTATTGTAGGATTAGGAGTTGAATTTATAGTTGTTTTAACTAGCTACTGTAGTTATATTCATTCTAACTCTTCCACAAGAAGACACTCTTCCAAAAGATTATAATGATGAATGTTGAATGACTATAGTATTGTAGGATTAGGAGTTGAATTTATAGTTGTTTTAACTAGCTACTGTAGTTATATTCATTCCAGCTCTTCCACAAGAAGACACTCTTCCAACAGATTATAATGATGAATGTTGAATAGCTATAGTACTGTAGGATTTAGTTGTAGTTTTTGCTATTCACTATCACAGTTACACTTGTTCTAATCACTCTTCCACAAGAAGAAACTCTTCCAAGAAATTCTTAAGAAGTTCAAGACATGGCCATGATAATGAATGATTTAGTTGTGTGTTTGTACTAAGTATCATCTCTGTTCTTGCTCTTAAACGCTTGCCCAAGACATGATAATGACGAGTAGGGTATGGATATGATATCTTAGTTTTTAATTTGCTTACAGTCTATTTGCTTACAATTGCACCCAATTGCACAGTCAGAATTGTTCTATCTCTTCCAAAAGAAGGAACTCTTCCAAAATATCACTAATGATGAACAAACAGATTGTGTAACTTCATAGAATAATGCATGTTAGCATAGTTAGAATGCTCTGGAGTTTCATTGCATTTAACTCATGTTCAATTACTTTGTTTCAAGTTTGATGATGACTTATCGTTCAACATTGTTTTATATTAGTGGCATCTTAAGTTCATTCTTAGATTAATCCATTGCACTTGCACTTCATATTCAAATTGTCATCCATTGCACAATAGATTACTTCAGTTGTTAGGATTAACAAGACAGCCTTCATTATTCACAAACCTCTTCTTGTTCTAAAATCCTTAATTGATCTATAACCATATGAACATAAGACAACATTATTCTAAGGCCTGAAGTATCTCTGCAATTTCCTCATCATTTTATAAATGTAGGCCTTTCCTCAAAAGTCTACTTTAGAGAGAAATCAATAACTCTTCGAGTATAGGTTCTGGGACATTCAATTAAATTGCGTAATAGAGTTAGAAATTGCAGAATAGAACTAGGAATTAGTCATAGAATAGAAGAGCTTAGAACAAAATGTTGCATCATGGTAAGATTAGTGTTTAACTGTTTAGTTAGAGGATTTGCATACTTAGTGATCATTTCTCAAGTGTAGTTTGTGTTTTGAATCATTTGCTTAAAATTCATTATCAAGCTTTGCCTTTACTTAGTCATAGTTTAGATTTGATTCCACTTCAGTGTTTCCAATTGCATTTGTCATTCCATCAATTAGGCTTAACTCTGTTTTTAATCACCAGCTCCTTTCCATTAGCTTTCTAGGCATTTTCCCTTGTAAACATAAAACCACTAAAAGACCAAAAACATCATAAATCATCATAAAAGACCAAAAACATCAAAAAACACTACACACAACGCTTTAGGAAACAAGCACCTAGGTACATATAGTACACTTCACTTCAGCAGTTTACAAATCCTCGTTGACAATTAAATGAACTCAGTTTAGGAGACTAGATTGAGACCAAACAGATACAAGACCTCTTAAGCAAGCCTAGATAGATAAACTTTCCGCCGATCTCCTCAATCGAGAAAGAAATTAAGAAGTTGTTAAAGGCTAAAATAATTGTACCACTGAGGTACTCAGACTGGGTGGCAAATTTGGTCCCTGTCCGGAAGAATAATGGAGAAATAAGGCTGTGTGTGGATTTCAGAAATTTAAATAGAGCATCTTTGAAAGATAATTATCCACTGCCCAAGATGGAACACATCCTGGCTGCAGAATGGGGGAGCTAGAATGAGCTATGAAGATACCTGTTATAACTGTGTTGTCAGACATCCTAAGATTTAAGAAAACTGCATTCACTACACCATGGGGTACTTTTATGTATGCCAGGATGCCTTTTGGGCTGATTAATGCAAGAGCCACTTTCCAAAGGGCTATGGATATTGATTTTTTTGGGGAGCAAGATAAATTTCTGGTGGTGTACCTTGATGATATAACAGTGTTTTAAAAAAATGATGCTGAGCACATTGAGCATTTACAAAGAAATTTTGAGAAATGCAGGAGGTATGGTCTTTCTCTTAATCCCCAAAAGTCTTTATTTGCATTAGAGGAAGGCAAGCTTTTAGGGCACATTGTGACTAAAGATGGTGTGAAAATAAACCCTAAAAGAGTAGAAGTCATAAATGGTATTCCTCTCCCCAGGAATAAGAAAGAGGTGCAGGTGTTCCTAGGCCGAATCAATTTCCTGAGAAGGTTTATTCCTAACTATGCTGAGATAGTTAGGCACATAACAGATATGCTGAAAAAGAACAATGAAGTAAAATGGAATCAGGAATCTAGAGAAGCATTCACAAGGATAAAACATGCTTTTGCTGAAGCCCCTGTACTAGCTGGACCTGATTATTCCAAGCCATTTATGATCTTTTCATTTGCTTCACCTCATACGATAGTTGGAGTTTTGTTGCAGAAAAACGAAGATGGATATGAGCAGCCTATTGCCTTTTTCAGCCAAGTACTTCATGACACTGAATTGAAATATAATATATTGGAGAAGTAGGCATACGCCCTAGTAAAGTCCCTTAAAGCCTTCAGAATGTATGTTTTGCAGTCCCACATTACTGCATATGTCCCTACTGCAGCTGTTAAAGATATTCTCATTCAGGGAGATAGTGAAGGAAAAAGAGGAAGATGGATTGCAAAAATACAGGAATATGATCTGGACATCATACCTACTAAGCTAATTAAAGGACAGGGGCTAGCAAGGATCTTATCAGAATCAAATTACCAGGCTTTGGGCATAAATTTGTCTATGATAGCAAATGGCGAGTCTGAGAAAGAGAAAGAACAGCAAGGGATGGGGATGGCTACTCAGAAAGCACATATAAAATATCTCACCAGTCCATGGTATAAAGAAATAGTAGAATATCTTTTGACACTTAGCTATCCCCCCAGTTGTGATAAAGCAAAATACCGGGCTTTGAGATTAAAATCACAAAAGTACATAGTTGCTAATGGCCAATTATATTGGAGAGACCGCTTGGGCATTCTACTCCTGTGCCTCACAGAGGATGAAGTGGAAAGTATAATGATAGAATTCCATGAGGGAATTTGTGGAGGCCATTACAGCTGGAGAGCCACAACTCATAAAATCTTAAAGGCTGGTTTCTACTGGCCAAAATTATTTGGAGATGTTTTTACCTGGGTCAGAGCATGTGATAAGTGTCAGAAATTTGCTGAGAAACAGAAGTTGGCAGCTCTGCCCCTGATTACAGTTCATGTGAATGAGCCATTTCAACAATGGGGAATAGATTTTATTGGAGAAATACATCCTCCATCAAGTGGACAATATAAATGGATATTAGCAGCCACAGATTACTTTACGAAATGGGTGGAAGCTGCAAGGAATGCTACTGACACTTTCATCATAAAGTTCATGGAGGAAAACATCATTTCCAGGTTTGGCTGCCCTACTAGAATAGTGACTGATAATGCACAGGCCTTCAAATCTGCAAAATTTGTAAATTTCTGCCAACAATATAATATTTCCCTTAATCATTCCACAGCTTACTATCCACAGGGAAATGGTTTGGCAGAATCTTCCAACAAAACCCTAGTGAGGGCCCTGAAAAGGACTATAAATGAAAATCAGAAGAATTGGGATTCCCAATTGAAGTTTTCTCTATGGGCTAATAGAATTACTAGTAAGCGAGAAACTGGGAAATCTCCATATGAGCTGGTGTATGGACAAGCATCAGTGTTTCCTGTGCAGCGGGCCTTACCAGTGGCACGTTTCATACAGGAAAGTCAGGAAGAACCTGATGACATGATCAAAAGGATAAACCAGCTAGTGGAATTAGAGGAAACACGGGGCCAAGTAAATCAGAGATTAGCTGAATATCAGGAAAGAATGAAACATATATTTTATCAGCATGCCAAAGATAGAAAATTGTAGATTGGCGATCTAGTGCTCAGGTGGGATGTCCGGAGAGCTGAAAAAGGAAAGCACGGCAAGTTCAACCCCCTCTGGTTTTGTCCATTTAAAATTGTGGAACAGGGTGGAAATAACACGTTCATATTGGAGAATTTGCAGGGTGACTTGCTTGATGCCCCTGTAAATGGCCAATTTCTCAAACCCTACTTCCAATTCTGATTCAGGCAGGGAGTGCCTGTTGTATCATAATTGTATATAAATTTTGTTTCAGTTCTTGTTTCAATAAGGGATGTGTGCTGACAAATTTTAAAGAGAAATGCAGCGAGGCCGAATAACATAGTTAGCAGAAAGATGAACAGGCGGTCTGCAGGTTCTCGACACGTCCAGGGATGGACGTGCTGTCCCCAGATGGAGCCAATGTTATCCATGTCAACCTCATTAAAATTCTTGGCCGTGAGTCTCCTCTATTCAAGTTTTTGGCTTCATGGGTCCCGTTAAAATCGTTTCAAACCTCTATCGCGCCTAAGACCTCGTCTCCGCCTATCGCCACCTTCATCCCTAAAACGCATTAGAAAGCGCCACAAATGCGTATTCGAAATCATAAGAGGTCTAGCCCCTTCAGTCTCAGCGCCCTTTATTTTATTCCCCATACGACTCGGGTGCTAGACCAAGTGCCAGACTGAAAGGCGCTTAGCATGAGAGGCTATCGGGCACACCCCTAACCGTCCGATCAAAAGTAAATCAACGGTCCGCAAACAGCTTGCCATGGTGGTCCTCGCGCCCGCGTTCATTGCTCAAACCTACTGCTTATCTGCACCCCTTTGCCAGGCAAGCGCATTCCAAACGCAAAGGGGATTCCATACACCGATTTCCTGTCCCTCCGCATCACCTAATACCGCCCCATTTCGCGCGTTAACGTCCGACTCAAGACGTGCAGCGAAATCTACGTGAGCTGTTCGATCTGAAATGCATTATCCGACGATCGTCACGTTGTGAAGGTTTATGGAAAAGAAGAAGAGCTCTCACAATTCAGCATCCATCGGGCCGGTTTTTAAAGACGCGCCACACAACTGGGTGGTCAAGTAGCATGTTCATGAAGAAGATCCCTGGTAGTTGCGAAAATCCCCTGGTAGTTTCCGTGACATGGTTTGCATTAAAGAAGCTATGGTAAAATTCTACCAAACCCTCCAAAGCAATTTAAATCATGATTTTCCACAGATTTTGGGTTATTAATCATACGGAAAAAAGTATCAGTCAGAGAGCAAAGGATTCAACGTCTGGAGCCGAAGATTTTAAATAGCAATACCACATTAGAAGGCAAAGAGTACAAGTGCATAAAAATCATATCCTCCAGGTTTTACTTCAACAGATTTTCTCTCAGGAAAGTACAGAGTGTTACATATTTTATTCTTCATACCTTACCCCTAAAGAGATCTTCTGCCCAGTACATTTACTTCATGGAGCTGTCCGCAAAGTACATGTAATATTTCATGGCCATCAAATAGTATGGGCGTGAAATGTTTCCGCCATTTTGTTTTAATGAAACAATTAATTGTTTTCACCTACTTCTTTTATGATTTTTTCTTCTTCTTCCTCTATAAAAACCAAGAAGAATGACATTGTAATGGCTCCAGATTTTTATCAGAGAATTGTGCAGTGAAAGGAATTTTTTGTATACATCTTGTAAAATCTCTTGTATGAAGGCTCATAGCCCATAGGGTCTCAGTGAGGAGGAGTTCTATCTGTATTAGAGGATTCTGGTCTTTGGTATCCCACAATATGTAACTTCCTTTCATGTGTTTAATAAAACATTTCATTTTATCCATCTTCTTGTATCATGTACTGGAATGCAATTGGCTCACTAATTTTAGGTAAGTATTTATCCTAGTTGATACCCATACTTGGATCAGTCAAGCGCTTTAAATATGGCTCAGGCATGATATACTGTTTCATGTTCATTTCATCCATCTTTCTGCTATATTAGTTGCTTTGGGAGGGTGCTTTTAAAACGCCATTGTCATGTATGGATTCTTAGATTGATAAGCCCATACATGGTTCTGTTGTGTATCTGGGTATCAGACCAAGGTTAACTAATATCTTCTTATATTTCTTTCACTACATACATCTTCTGATACTTGATTTCTGTGGCATATTATTTGAATCGGCCCTCTTTACAGTAAATTGTCTCTTAACTGTCTGATGCTTTTGTGTTGGAGCTTTGCATTGTGCCTCTGCAACATTGCTTTCCCTGTGACAGTTTCTGTGATTTCCGGTTCCATTTAAATCAATTTCCTTGTTTACAAGAGATAGCAGGGGAGCTTTTGGATTGACACCCAAGTTTTATTATATGCCCCTTGCTATGCTAAGATGTCCTAGGCACTGGTCTATGGAAACTCTAGACTGTCTCTAGGAGAGACAATTTATGTCGACAACACTTACAACCGGGCCAAGCATTCATCGATGCAAACAACGCCATTTGAGGCATGCTTGGGATACTTACCAAAATATCCTTTATATTTTATATTTTGGAAAGATGTTGCTATTGATGGGCATATAGACATAGATAAGGCCAAAATATTCATCGAACAAGCTCAATTGGTGCATCATAAAGTTCAAGAATAGTTGGAAAAGAGTCAAGCCAAGTACAAGACAAGACATGATAAGTATCACGTGGATCACAGTTTCCAAGTGGGAGATGGATTTTGGCTTCACATTAGCAAAGAAAGACTCTAAGGAGATGGTAAAAACTGAAATCAATCAGATACGATACATTCAAGATTTTAAAAATATTGGTAATAATTCCTTTAGGTTAGATTTGCCTCCATATATGAAAAACTATGTAGTTGTTAATGTTGAGAATTTGAGATTGTATGAGCCTCCTTTGATTGAATATCAAGGAGAGAATATTCAGATTCCTTCAATTGAAGATTTATCTCCCTAATATCTTGAATAATTGCAGCAAGACACCATCCTTGGCATTTAAAGAAGGACTTCAAAACAAGGGAATGTAAAGTACCTTCGTGTGGGGCTCAAAGGGAAAAATCCAAGCAAAGTCAAATGGATTGAGATTGGAAGGGTGACAGAACCATACCCTTATCTATTTATTGAAGTAAAATGATATTTTGGAGGTCCAAAAACTTCCAGTGGGGAGGAATGATGCAGTGGATCAGCAAAGTGCTGAAAATCCAAAGTGTTCGAAAGTGCTCAAAACTGGTTCCAAAATGTAGATCTCATCTCCATAAATCCAGCACAAATTTAGTTCACATGCTGTGATCAATTAGATAACTTATAATTCACTATAAATAGTTGTTGCATGTCAGTTCTAAGAGTGACCTAGTTGATATTGGAGTTAAAGGGAAGAAGACTATCAATTGTACTATTAGAAAATTGTATAGGTCATGCATGATGTCATCAAGAAGCCTTGGATGTATTGCAGAATAAATTAGTGGTATTTTCCTATTTAATAGAGGCTCAATTCCCTCAGGAATGCGTAAGCAAGGCTAGTCAGATAGAGGCAAGGAATTGGTTAAGTATTGGACCAATTTTTCCTAGATCAGAGTGAGGCAGTCATAGATAGTGCAGAGGTTTCTTAGGAAGGGAAAAATAATTTTATTGTTTCATATTCATGACTTAATGCAATATATAGATAGCGAGGTTTTTAGTTGAGGCTTTCCCCAGATACATCTTTGTGTTGTGCAACTGAAATTATTTCTCTTTCTTGTTCATGTGATTGTGCGATCGTAATTGGTTTTTGCAATTTGTAGAATTGATTCAGTATTTTGTTTTAGAATATTACAAGGTTAGTTGAATTTATGTGGATTTTCTACATGGTATAAGAGAAATATTTTTTTGGGAAGTGAGTTTTTAGAGCACAAATATAAATTTTTGTAAAAAATTTTCAAAAACAAATAGCATATCTGGATTCCTTGTGAAAAATTAGCCAAATTAAAAAAAAAATCGATTGAATCGAAGTTCGGATGAGGGATATATCACTGATTTAAAATCAATTCTTTTTTTCAGAAAATTTTGTGACGACGGGATAGTTACATCGTGAATCTGAGTTTCCAGAATGCCCGGATCATGTGATATTTAGAAAAGGGAAGGTTTTCCTTAGACACATCACCATGGGACAGATGAAACAAATCAGTGTTCGGGTCAAGAACCTGTATGCTCTCGAGGTTGAAAATGCATGAAAAGATTTGAGAATCAAGGAAAATGTTAGAGACTTGGTGGTTGAGAGGGAGCATGAATTACCTCTCAACATGCAGCCTTAGAAGAAGCCTCAGAAAGTTGTGGAGCATCCACAACATCGAGGGCCAATATAAGACGGTATTGGTGGAGGTCCATAAAGGCCTCAAGGATTTACAGGTTCAAATGAGTGCAATGCGAGTGAGCATGGGTCAAGCAAGCGCGACTCAAGCGAGTGGGGCACCAGTAGGTGTGAGTCCAACATAGCAAGAGATGGAAATTACAACTGATATATGAGCGGTGCCGATATCTTCAGGTACCTTATGCTTTGACACTGATGATACTTAGGCGTAGGCGACACATTGGTAGAAAAACATGCTCAACCTTGTTGTGCTACCTTTGATGGCATTGCACGAATTCCACCAGAGTGTCATAGAAGCGTTGTAGATTTGAGAGAAGCGCACCCTATTGATTATCCAGGATGTTAAGCATGAGCAAAAGAAAATGGATGAGGAAAAACAGTAGGCCATGCAAGAGCGAAATGAGGATGTTGCGTACAAGGAGAAATTGGAGGAAAACATCACCAAAGTATGCAATGAATTACCTGATCTAAAGATTCAGGCCAAGGCAGCACCAGAGCAAAAAGTCAAAAAACTCGTGATGGTCATGAAATACTCCAAGGCCGAAGTCGAAAAGGTATGACTTGAGCTACTTATTAAGATCATTGAGTTACAATTGTTGTTGTAGCCAGCTACCCCACCAGAGGTCTAGGAGCAGTGCGCAACATAGATTAAGGTTGCTTATGACAAGATTGAATCCATAGTCCAGGAGTGCTTTCAATTTTTTGAAGATATTATGGATGTCTAGGCCTCACTGCAGGAGGAACCCCACGTGCAAATGATTGTGAAGGAAATCCATGAGAAATTAGAATAAATGGACCATATTAAAGTTACATCGAAGACATTGGCACCGATCCAACAGTATAACTGTCTCGAAGAGGGTAAATTTTTGCAGGGATAGATCAATGAGCTACGCAGAAAGGAAAAACTTGTCACAACCATAACACAACCATGGGAATTCGAATCCAAATAACTATCACAGACTGTGGAGAAAAAATTGAAAGTGCTTCGCCAAATTTAGAAGGACATTGCTATGAATATTGTAGGGCTAGCTACCAAGAAGCTGCTGAATGAAGTCCAAGAAGTTGAGAAGTAATTCGTCGAGACAATTTCGCCACTGAAGGATGCATTGAGAAACATCAAAGAAAATATTGAGGGCACACTAACAGAGTGACTCGGGATGAGTCAAATTTTTGTGTTGGGGGCCTATTGGACAGGGTACCCCTCGGTTGAAGATTTTAATAAAGAATCCACATTTTGGGGAGCAGAGTGTGTAGATGTAATAGAGTCTTAGGGGCTTTGGGGTAGGTCAAATTCCCTTATTTTGTAAAGGGATGGGAATATTTTGTATACATTGAGCTCCTCCCATGGTTTTCAGACCATGGTATTGTAAAAGAGATAGCTATATAAGGAGTCTAGGGATATCTAGCGAAGTAATGCATCTAATAATCAAGTCATATAATGCACGTGAATGTAAGGTTGTATTGAGTATGCATTTCGTGTTTTGTGTGAAGGGGAAGGCTCCTGTAGCTGAGTGTGTGGAGACCTTAGAAATTCTGCAGCTAAGTGCATAGGCCCCTGCAACTGAGTGCACAGAGTAGAAAGTGTTAGATCTGAAGTAAAAAAAGCAGAATTTGAAGACATATCTGTTTTGTTTACCTATGTGTTTTCTTTATCTATTCTTTTACTATTATCTTTTCTGAGTTATGGTTTTTACATACAATTGCATCACAAATTCATTTTAATGTTTTCTTATGTTGATTAATTCATGTTAAAGTAGAGTCACACAGTCTGCAAGTTAGTTCAATAGAAGTGTTGAACAACGACTGTGTAGTTAGTATAATTGTTTTGCGAAGCTCTGTTAAGTGAAAAAGAGAAGATAAGCCCTAAAGCCACACTCCATACTCCCTCTGGATGTAGAAACCTGGTTCTAACATCCCCTAATATTTCCTTTGGTGAGAATTTTTTCTGCGCAACAAATCGTTGCCGAAAAGGCCGGTAATAGCGAGTTTTGTTGGTTCGCGCAACCATATATGAACCTAGGCCTAGGCCCCATTAAGCCAAAAAAAGGTCAAGCATTAGTTGCACCCTTCAATAAACCCAATTTACATGGACCCACGTACATATAAATGGATAGAGTCCAATATCCCCTTGGACTTACTATCATTGTTGGGAAACACAATCCTTGTGTACTTTCCCATGGCACACCCCTTGCACACATCATGGATATATGTAGTGAAACTAGGGAGCCTATTCACGACCTCCTTGAGAAATTTGGGTGCTAATGGTGCAAGTTGATAAAGAATGTAATGTTCAATCTCCATAAATATATTGGAGTCATGTACTTAGTAAAATAATAAAAAAGAAATTATTTATATTGTTACAATCACTTATTAAAGCAAGTTTCTATTCTTGGGTCATATTTTATTAGTAAAATTCCCCATTGTGGACTCCTACGATTTATATTGAGTCATTAGAGCCATTATATATTTTATGAGACCCTTCTTGGGCTTTTGAATCATGTATAAAGAATTATTTTTGAGTAAAAAATGAATTTTATCACCTCCACACAAAGTCGACCCTTGCTTGATGAAGTCAGTCTGAAAGGAAGAAATTTGACCCACAAGAAGCCTATATATACAAGTTCAGTTAGATCTAATTTCGTATAAACTCAACAAGTTCGATAAACAAGAAGAAATGTAGTAAAAAGTGCGAAGTGCAGGAAGAAAAAGGAGAAGTGTAGGGTCGAAGTTCTTGGGCTAGTTTATCTCTCTCTCTCTACGAAATTGTTGGGAAGTTGCAGGATCAAAGTTGCTGGAGTTTCAGGATCAAAATTCTGTAGTTGCAGTAGGTTGAAGTTGTGAGAGTTCGAAGCTGCAGGAGGGTCAAAGTGCTGCTGCTGCATAGGTCAAAGTAGCTGTTGTTGCATAGATAATTTTTTGCTGCTACAAGGTCGAAGGTATAGATCAAAGCTACTGGAAGGAAGGGCTGACTTGGTGGTTGGAGGAAGTCTGTATCTGTGGTAAATATTCTTGGATTATCATAGGAAAACTATTGAAAGAAGATATTTTGACTGCATTTTCCCCTAGATAGGGGTTTTTCCCTAGCAGAGTGCCTACATATTGTGTCTCTTGTCTTGTGATATTCATACACACATAATTTGGTAATTTCTTGATGAAATATAGTATAACAAAGAAGTAAAATAATACAACATGAATCACGAGTAATTATCAAGAAAGAGGAATTAAAACCTAGGTCTACTTGCATTGATTTATCAACATGGTATCATAGCTAAGGTCAAGGAATATTGGAGAACACTCCATTGGATTGAAGGAAATGGTTACTCCCTCTATGATAAGTTATATAAAAATGGGATTCAATACTACAGGAAATAGGATCAAGAGGATATTCTACTAATTCAACAAGGTCAAAAGTAAAGGGTTCTTGGTTGCAATTATAGGTTCACTTAATGATGAAAATGCATGGATTATTGATAGTGGAGCATCAAGGCATGTGACAAGGATAAGTAAACAGCTTCACACTCTATCAAAGAAGCCATATTATCATGTAGTGGAATTGGGTGTAAAAAAATCTATGTTATTAGAGGCCCAGGGTCATCATCTTTGAAGCTGGAGAATGGAGCTAAGCTACATATCAAAAATATTCTATGTGTTCTAGGTCTAAAAAAGAATTTTATTTCAATTTCTTGCTTAAAATGTAAAGGGGATAGAGTTATTTTTTTATGGAAAGGTTTTGGTTTGGGGAAAATATTCAAGTATCGATAAAGCTAGGGTCATAACACCATCTCCTCAATCCCTAGTTAATGTGGAAATCAATCCCATTGAACTATGGCATAGAAGATATGGTCATCTACACTACAAGTCCATTCCATCTCTTAATCAATTGGTTAATGGTATCCCCAATATCAAAGAAGACAGTGAAGGAGTTTGCAAGGGATAATATTTGGGTAAAAATACAATAAAACCATTTACAAATAGTGAAACAAGGTCTAAATAAATATTAGACCTCATTCATTTATATGTGTGTGGGCCTATGTCTGATAAATCCCTTAGAGGTCATATTTAATATGTGGCATTCATTGATGATAACTCTATAAAGACATGGCTCTACCTTCTCAAGAAAAAGATGAAGTATTTGAGAAATTCAAGGAGTTTAGATTTGAAGTGGAAACTCTAATCGAAAGAATAATAAATACTTTGAGATTCGAAAATGGTGTGGAATACACTTCTAAATTGATTGCATATTGTAAAGAAGCATGAATTAAGAGGGAGCTCATTGTTCCCTACTATCCTGAAAAAATGGAGTGTTTGAAAGAAAGAATTGGACAATCGAAGAGGGTATACAAATAATGATCTTTGATCAAGACTTACCCAAAATTTTTATGGGAATAAGCAACAATGACAGTAGTATACATTCAAAATAGAAGTCCTCATAGAATTCTTGAGAATATGACACTTGAGGAAGCATTCACAGGGAAAAATCCAAGTGTGGACCATCTACGAGTCTTTGGTTGTCTTGCCTATATCCACGTTCAAAAGGACAAGTAGAAAAAGATATATTCTACAAGCATCAAAGTGATATTCATTGGATACATTCTCTCTTCAAAATCATATAGAATCTACATAAAGGAAGGAATACATATTGAAGTAAGCAGGGGCATTATATTTGATGAAAATCATGCCTACAAAATATCCAAAGATATTCCTATTGATTCTTATGATGAAGATATACCAATATTCGAAGAAGAAGAATTACACCACAACAATCCTACTACAATTCAAGAAGAAGAAGAAGGACCAAGTGATCCTATTCAACCTATGACCATATCAAAGACAAGGAAGACATAAAATTGGTTAAAAGCTACTCTTGAAGATGCTGAAGGACATGGAGCCTCGAAAGGGGCCTTTAGAGAAAGAAAAAGACCAAAATAATATTTTGGATATGCTGCATACATGAAAAAAATGATTGATGTTGAACCATTTACATTTGAATATGTTGCTCATAAAGAAGTATGGAAGAAGTTAATGCAAGAAGAATATCAATTCATTATGAAGAATGGGGTTTGAGAAATCGTTCCTATACCTAGTGACAAATCAATTGTCTCCTCTAAATGGATCGACAAGATAAATAACGTTGATGATGGAAGTATAGACAAATACAAAGCTAGATTTGCTGCAAGGGGTTTCTCTCAAAAGGAAGGCATAGATTACGAAGAACTAGGCACTGGTCTATGGCAACTCTAGAGAGTTTGTCTCTAGAAACAATTTACGGCGACAATGGGATGGAATATCCATCAAATGGATATGAAGACAACGTTTTTGAATGGGACCATTGATGAATAAGTATACATTGAAGAACCTGAAGGCTTTGAAGTAAATAGAAAATACACTCATGTATGTAGACTCAAGAAGGCCCTATATGGTTTGAAGCAAGTTCCTAGGGAATAGTATGCAAGAATGGATGCATACCTTCTAAGAATTAGGTTCGTGAAGAGTACTGTTGATCCAAATATTTACATCAAGGTTGTGGATAGTGAGCCAATAATTATTTTACTATATGTGGATGATATATTCATCATAGGTGTGGAGTGAAGGGTAAAAGAATGAAATAAGATGTTGGCAGCTGAATTTGAGATGGAGAATCTATGACTAATGCACTATTACCTAGGTATGGAAGTATGGAAGAAAGTTGGGGAGATATGTCTGGGGCAAGGAAAGTATATAATCAATTTGTTACAGAAATTCAGGATGTTGGATTCCAAGCCCATGACTACTCCCATGATCACAAATCTCAAGAAGTTGAGAAGCTATGACTCAAGTATCGTAGATCCTACCTCCTATCATAAGTTGGTGGGTTATCTGATATATTTGGTAAATACCAGGCTATATGTTTTGTTGTGAAAATTCTTAGTCAATTTCAGTTGGAGCCTCATCATGATCATTGGATAGCTGCCAAGCATATATTGAGATATCTTAGTGGCACTATACATCACTACCTAAGGTATAATAACAAGGAATTCAAGCTAATTGGGTTCACAGATCCTGATTGGGGTGGCAGTGAGACCAATGGAAGAAGCACCACAGGTGGATGATTTAGTTTGGGATCTACCATGATCTCATGGATTAGTAGAAAGTAGGATCTCATTGCTTTAAGTAGTGCTGAAGCAAATTATGTGGCTGCATGTGAAGTAGGAATGAAGGTTGTATGGTTGAGGAAGCTTCTGATAGTTTCGTTCAATAAGCCTCTGGGTTCTACTATAATAAATTGTGACAATCAAAGTTGCATCAAGATGTCCGAATATGCCGTGTTTCATGCTAGGATGAAGCATATCAACAATAAGTTCCACTACATTAGGAACTTGGTGTAGGATGGGATCACTTAGCTATAGTATGTCTCGACCAATGATTAGGTAGCTAATATACTAACAAATTCTCTTCCTAATAATAAATTTAAATATCTTAGAAGCATGCTTGGTTTAGTGGATATTGTTGATTTTTTTGATGATGATAAAATTTTGGAAGATATTTGTTGAGGATTTGTGCGCGAGACACATTTCCTAGGAGGACATCAGGATGACACTATGTGTTGATGTCTAGATCTTGAAGTAGGGAGGGTGGCATTGGTCATAGAGCTCTAACCTCGGATACACACCTGGATTCCTGGGTTGATGGTTAGTAAGTAATCCTAATGGTACCTGTAGAGGCTGAAAGCTTTAGTCCATCTTAGTCCCACCCGAATATATTTCCCTGGTCAGGAATCTAGTCCATGGCATCGCGAGTGCCTAAACTATTGGAAGACCTTGGATGGATTTCCTTGGTCAAGAATCTAGTCCATGGAATTGTGGTGCCTAAAATTTTCATTGTTCATATGTTTTTATATCTTTCTTGTACTTGTATATGTTTTTTTTCACAGGAAAAAATTCGTAATTTTTCATTAATAGGTAAGAAAAATTACATGTTACATTTTACAGATAATAAACCATTAATGTCCATGGTTCCTATATGAATCTTCGAAGAGTCATGTATTATTCAAATAATCAACTAAAAATAGAGTACCTAAATCTAATCACAGATATGTACAGATAAACATGGTAGTAGCCGATATAAGTATGCTGAAAAATATAAGTGTAGAGTACTGTCAACATGAAAAAAAGATAGCCAAAAATAAATATGAACAAAATTTTTGTCATGGAGTGACTGCTCCCACATCCTGTATGTCATCTATGAAAGGTCAATGATAAAATTGGAACACCTACACCCCATCATGCTCCACAATAAACCACCTGCCCCAATCTAACACTGATGCTTCTTTGGAAAGTTTGTCTGCCACTTGATTCCTTTGCCTGTAAATATGAGTGACAGAGATAATGTTAAAAACTGATTTTAGTAGATGCACCTCCCTCAATAATGAAGCAAGTGTGTGTGAATGGCTCTGTGAGTGTAAATTGAACCAATTAATGAAAATTTGTGAATCCCCAAATATATGTATTATGTTGCATCCTTGTTCTCGGAAAAAAAGTAGGAGAATCCGAAGGCTGAGGAGTTCAACATAGTTATTGGTCCCCGGTCCCAGACCCATATTAAGATGAAAGTAATGAGTGGCCTATAAATGAAATACTGCACCCCCCCGCACCCATGATTGTTTGATGCTATGTAAAAATATGCCCAAGGGTATGAGTGATCAATAACTTTAGGGATGATTTCCCTTCAGAGGGTGGTGTGTACAGCATTAGGAATGAGTCGATAATTAGAAATGATGTTACAACTAGCGTGGTCCCAGACCACAAGCACCCCATCGAAAGTGATTCGATTCCTACTAGTCCGGATCCTCCAGGCGATTAACAAGGGTAAGGTCCGAAGTTTGGCACATGAAGCAGCATGCCACGACTCAGTCCAAGTCGTAGATATAGATGTTTCGTGCCAAGTGAGTGAGCAGCCCTAATTAAGAGGGAGTGTTGAAGAATGTAACCAGGTTCAATATTCATAAGTATATTTGAGCCATGTATTTTTTAAAAGAATGAAAAATAAATTTTTTATTATTGTTACAATGACTTATTAAAGCATGGGTTTCTTGCTTGGGTCATATTTTATTAATCAAATTACCCATTGTGGAGTCTTAGGATTTATACTGAGTCTTTAGAGACATGTGTATTTATGAGACCCTTCCTTGGCTTTTGAATGATGTAAAAATAATTATTTTTGAGTCAAAAATGAATTTTGTCACCTCCACACCAAGTCGACCCTTGCCTGATGAAGTCGACCTAAAAGGAAGAAATTAAACCCATAAGAAGCCTATATATACAAGTGTAGTTTGATCTACTTTCTCATGAACTCAACAAGTTCGATACAAAAGAAGCAGTGCAGTAAAAAGTGCAAAGTGCAGGAAGAAGAAGGAGAAGTGCAAGGTCAAAGTTCTTGGGCTAGTTTATCTCTCTCTCTCTCTAAAAAATTGCTCAGTAGTTGCAGTATTGAATTTGCTGAAGTTGTAGGGTCGAAATTTTGCAGTTTCAATAGGTCAAATTTGCAAGAGTTTGAATTCGGAGGGGGGTTGAAGTTGTTGGGGTCGAAGTGATACTGCTGCATAGGTTAAAGTAGATGCTGCTGCATAGGTCGATGATATGAATTTATGTAGGAACGCAAAAAAATACACATATAACCATAAATAAAAATATGCAACATAAATAACACTTCATTTCATTAATATCAAATAACTGAAATTTGTTTATAGACAGAATGGAAATAAACTAGCTAGGGCGCTGTTGTGGAGGTAAATCCCCTCTGCGGACAGAGGCGATCCCTACTAGCCCAGATTGGGTCTAGCAACAATCGTAACACGCTACAACGCAAGTTCCTAATTGCAATAAACCAAATCACGAAGAAGGCCTACCTCAAGTCCAACGCTGTCGTTTGTAGAAGAGATGATGCTCCCGTTTCCTTGCCCCAGCAGATCACAATCCTCTCGCTCGTCGCGATCGAACACCTGCAGACACAAGAAACATGAAAAACACAAGCGTAAAACCCGATATATGCAATTATGTATAAGTCAGAGAAGACACAACTCATGATCATAATGAACAATACGAGTGGAACCATAACCAATATTCGCTTATCATTAATTCATACAAAGGAAAGTACAACCTGGCTCTGACGCTGAACCTTCCTTCGGCGGGTCGTCAACGGAATACGTCTTGGTAAAGCTTGTCGGGAAAGAGGACAAGCCTCTCTCTTCGATCGTCAATCTCCTTGCTATGGATTTGGCACTATGAGGACTATCAAAGATCTTGCATCATTATTTATGCTATGAAGGCTCTTGGAGATTAGCTTGCAAAGGAAAATGGCAAGCTTATATAGATGGAGGAAGGGGAGTTGGGATCCCTACAATCATGGGATTGGCCCTATCCTCAAGGAAGCTTCCATGAGAGGTGGAAAACTACTTCCTCTACATGGAAATTCGAAGCCAACCTCCCAACTCAAATTAGAGACCAGTTTAGAAATTGGTTGGGGTCAATCTTCCGCCATTTATTTTTAAAAAACACCCTTTATTAAGCCTAGCGCGGGTGCGGCTCTGAGACAGAGCGCCAATTGGCACGCCCTCTTTGGAGGATTTGCCCCTTTGGCGCGAGGGCTGAACTGTGTACCCGCGCCAATGCAAAAAGGCTATTTTCAGGGTTTTTCACAAGGAGTTGTCTTCAGGGCAATAAAAGTACATGTATAGTGGAATGCCATGAAAGTGTTTTCAAGTTATGTCACTGCTCACAGGTCACGGAAAGAACCCTCCATTGTGCGGGATGGGGAATTGCAGGGACGGTGAAAAATTGCTGTGTAACAGATGCCCCCTAAAGCATGAGGCTCGAAAGAGAGATAGGGGTGAAATGCTTTACGAGAACGTGTCCAACTGAAAACACCGCCGTCAGAAAACCTACGTAGAGAAGTACAATTGATATCTCAGATACATGATATATATGTGGAATGGGCACAACCATCCATAACAGAGTATACAATAATCCAGATCCAAGGCATGGACGCATCCATCTAGTAAGGATCGATAAATAGACTCAGGTATGGTCGCAGCCATCCAATCAGTGAGTCATGTAACTAATCGCGATAATCCATAAAATCGTAGCCTGAATTATCATAGACAAAATCAAGGGTCTTGCCCTCCATCTCGACCCGAACAAAGTACAAGTTCAAGCATGCGAATATATGAGTTGAATTCGAACATGCAAGAACATCGTCTGATTACCAGCCAATAATGAAAGCTGTTAACAGACGCGAGAGGTACCACCAATAATGAAAATGGCCCTCAAGGTACTATAGGTACAATCTACGGCATGTGAATCAGTGAGCTGGAGTCGAACACCTGTAGAATCACTCGTTCAGAGGCCAGTGATGAAAACCTCACGTCGAATGTGAAGAACCTGCCATTAAGGCATGCAGGCTCCAAGGTACCAGAAGGGAGTCTCTAGATCAACTTCCTGGATAGTGAGCTGAAGTCGACAGGAAGTGACCTTGATCGAAGGTGGGCCATAGTGTTTCCCACATCATCGACATGAGACAGAAAAAAATAATGTATTTGTGAATCAAGATCATATGAGAATCAGAGGAAGGTTGAAATTTGCAGAGGTCAACTTCTCTTGAACATATGGCGGCACAACAGTGAGTTTGGCAGAATTTGACATCAACAGATCGAAGGTCATGATGACGGGACAAAGAGAAGATGAGAGGTAAAAAGGGATCACCCAAACCCACGAAGGCAAGTGGAAAAAACGAGGTGAGATGTGCCCAACCCGACACGAATGCAGACAAGTGCCATGTTCAAGAGTGACATACTGCCGACACGACAATGATGTTGGTTCCATTTTCCCCACCATTTCTGGCGAGTACCTCTTTATTTTTACACAAGCTTGAAGAGGATACCATGTGCTTGCTATATAAGTCCATCCTAGTACATTTAACGAGCTCTAGGAAGGAGGAACTCGAATATCGTCATTATGATTGAATCCAATGTCATCAGGGTTTAACGAGTCTGACAAAGGAAGAACTCGACGTCTTTTCATATTTAGAGAGTTTGAAAAGACAACGGAAAAGTAAATTCCAACGGTCGCTTTTCGTAAATAGTTCCTCAGACCTGAAAAGGTAGAAAACAATATCTGAGAAAACCTCCTAGTTGCGATAGGCTAGGGTATTCCTTTTTTGTAAGTAATCTATCCCAGCCCAAAAAAGGGGTAAATGTATACTGGGTAGATTTCGTTTCATGTCCACTTTAACGAGATCGAAAACGACAAGGGACTCGGAAATCTTTTCATGTTTAGAGAGTCAGAAAAGAGCTGAAAGATGACTCCAAAATGACTTTTTCGTGTTTTTATCGAGTCCAAAAAAGTATAAAATACAACTCGTATCACAGTCCAAGTCGCGTAAAACCTATCGCTGCACATAGAAGCAAGTGTAAAATCCATTTTCGACAAAATATATTAAAATATTGGGAAAAATGACATTTAAAACCTAATTTTGACTTAAAAAGTTATAAATAGGCTTCAAATGGTAAAACAAATTTACTTTTACTTTTTACCTTACTTGGAGAGCAACAGTGGTTTGTTTGTGTGCAAAATTGCGGCGGTGATTGCGACTAATCCGAGACGTCATTCAGCTCCTCGTTTGTTCCAAGTAAAAGGTGTTCCCTTAAGCTCCATTTTAATCCATTTTTTATGAGTTCCCATTGCCCAGTCGATCTCTAGAGGTTACATTTTAAAATTTTAGGGCTCCTCCATTAGCGCGGGTATCGGGCACGGACCCGCGCCAATGGAATTTTGCTCACAAAGGGGTCATGCCAACTGGCGCGACATAATTTTCCGCTTGAAAATTTTAAAAAGTGAGCCATCCATATGGATTTTTAATCATGACAGAGATCTAACAAGGGTTTTTGATCATGTTGATGCAGGTAACCAAGCACAATGGTTATTGAATGGAAGGAGAGGGAACATGGGGAGGAAGATGAAATGGCTATGGAGAATGAAGCCTGTATGAATGCACTGAAGAACTGTGGACTAAAAAAATTCTTTCTTACTCCATGTTTGCGAGCTCAACCTGAGCTGCTACAATACTTGGTCAGTATATGGGAAAAAAATGAAGAAGTATTTAAAATTCGGGACCAAGTGTTGGAACTTTAGGTTTCCGACGTATATTTCATCACCAGGATGTCGCGGAGAGGCCCAATATCCATTATGACAGGCAACAGACCTTCCAGAGAAAAGATGGAACAAGTAATGGCGAGGGTGTGCCCAAGGGCATGAACTGGATCGGGAAGCGGGAAGGTGGATATCCACACTGTCCGTGATCTAGCACTCAGAGTAGTGCTACACACCATTACACAGGCTGTAGGATCGCAAGCACCGCATGAAGCGACCAAATCCCAACTCATACTAGCCTCCGAGTGTATGGACCCCACATTGTTCTATTGGGCTACTGCAATGACGGTCAATATCAAGAGGCAGCTGATAAGATGCAAGCAAGTCAAACTAAAGCAGTTTGGCTACGGTTCCATTTTGGTGTCGTTCATCCTGGAAGGACTACCCATTTTCCAGGGCCAAGGGGCCATAGTTGCTGAGCCAGTACCAAGGGAGCCGAGGATGGCTCGTTGGGAAGCACTTATGCCCGGGTCAGGAGGAGGCCAACAAATTTCTTGGAGGCCTGAGTTTTTTGGGTGGTTGTGGCGACAGTTGATTGTGGTTGAAGATTGGCCCTATGCTGGGACCGATTTCACCGGAGATCCCAACCTTCCGCTCCCGGAGGGGGAGGATTGGGATGAGAAGTTGGGTATGATACTCTCTTTGATTTTTATGTATTTATGATTTTTTGGGTAATACATGTTCATTCTAATAATAGTTTTATGTGTATGCAGATGTCGGCCCAGAGAGGCCCACCGGCATGTCGCCCATTGCTCGGAGAAACCATGCCGAACATGACCCTCAGGCTGAGGGTGGTGAGGGAGGTGAACTGATTCAGAACCTGGAGGGCATCGCCCGGGGGATCCCAGACTATGCACGACTAGCAGATGTTCTGCTAGCGTACCAACGACACACTGTGGGGGTGCCCAGTCGCCTCCACCGACTACTGAGACGCTTAGTGCATGCAGTGGCTTGTTACCATGAGCACCATGCAGATTAGACATTAGGGATTTTCCTGCATATTTTCCGAGAGACATGTCGTCTCCGGCTGTATTAAGATGAACATGTATATTTTTTGATTTTATGTGATGCACACTATGTAAACATTTCGACACACACACACACACACATATATACCTATTTCTGGATGGATCTCTTTACATGTGATGATGTTTTTGTTTTATAAATTGCGAAAATGTCTATCTAAAACCAAATTAGCTACTGCATCTGTTAATGTATTCATGTGCCTGGGTATATGTTGATATGTGATATAGTAAAAATTTCTCTCCAGTGGACGAATACACAGATACAGACGTAAAATGGATGGATTTCTAACTAAATAGTGACCATTAAGCTGTAATACTACAAGTTGCGAGTCTAGATACACAAGTAATTCACAAATACCGAGGTCCACAACCTCGGTTAATAATTCCAACACAGCACTATATTTCGCAATATTATTTGTAGCAGGACCTAGACACACACCTTGCAGGTTAACCAATTCACCAGCAGGATCATAGATTACCCAGGCTGCCGAGGACAGATTCCTGGTACTGCGGGAGGCACCATCCGCGAAACCCACAAACGGAGTAATAGAAATCTGCACAATCAAGAAGACCCGATCAGCAGAAAGATGCTTACATCGCACACCACACCACACATGCACACAAATGAATATACACACCTATGTACACACACCACACCAAAAATAACTTCAAGCGTAGTATTTTTTAAGGTACGGCCCATTTCTAGGCTGCGCTAACGGAACTCCTTCGTAATCAATGAGCTCATAAGCCCCATTTTTCAATACTCGTTTTACTATGTAGGGCCCATGCCACATGGGTTGGAACTTTCCTGCTCCAAGTTTGTCGTGCGCTTGGTCGTATAGGAGGACAAGATTCCCTTCGACAAAGGAACGTGGAGAGACTGATTGATCAAAGTGAGCTTTGACCCCCTTTTTTTGTGCCTCAATGACTAAAGCAGCCAAGCGGCGGGTTTCATCCAGCTGTTCCAAATACAAGAGACGCTCTTCTTCAGGAGAAGTATCGGGCAAAAGTTCCACAGCCAACTTTAAGGAAGGAATTTCGCACTCAACCGGAAGAGTTGCTTCCAGACCATACACCAATTGGAATGGTGTGAATCCGGTCGCACTCTTTGCTGACGTCCGGTAGGCCCATAGAGTTGAGAACAATTGGAGGTGCCAATTGGACTTATGAATACCAACTGTTCGTTGAAGCATTGTGACCAAAACTTTGTTCATAGCCTCAACCTAGCCATTTGCCTGGGGGTAATATGGCGTTGAGCTATCATGCCGTAAGACCAATCTTGATGTCAGCTCGGCCATCATATAATCTCGAAAGTGAGTGCCATGATCGGTTACAATGGCCTGAGGAACCTCGAAACGTGCGATAATGTGGTTGAAAATAAACTGGGCAGCTGTCTTACCATCGGCGGCTAGTGTAGGCATCGCTTCGGCCCACTTAGTAAAGTAGTCGACAACGACGATTATATATGCATGCCCCCCGACCGAATGAGGGTTACATGTCATAAAATCTACGCCCCATTTTGCAAAAGGGCCGACGATAATAACAGGGTGCAAAGGGAGAGGTGGCGCGCACATCTTGCGCTGAAAAACCTGGCACGCATGACATTTGCGGACTGCGACAATACAGTCTTTGAATATCGACGGCCAGAAGTAACCTGCACGCAGAATCTTCTGGGCAGTGGCATATCCGGACATGTGACCGCCACAGGCGTCACTGTGACAGTCATTCAAGACCCTTTCAGCCTCTTCCAGGGTCAAGCACCGGTGGAGCACCGAATCTACTCCAACTCGGTATAACGTATCTCCTACAATGCGGTAGGGTTGAGACTGATGCCGAATCTGACGTCGGGCATCTTTGGTCAACTCAGACCGGAACGTTGATGTTTGAAGATAGACAATAATGTCGCCGTACCATGGGTCGCGAGTGTTGATAAGGAAGAGTGTTTCGTCCGGGATATGATCCTCGGAATGAGATGGGGTGGAGTCTGTCGGGAGGGAGCAAATGAGATCCGTAAAAACCAATGATTTGGTCGACTTAGCAGTGGTGAACTCTAAGTCGAACTCCTGAAGGATAACGATCCATTTGGAGTATTTGCCCCCCAGTAATTGTCGAGATAGAATATATGTCATGGGGTTGCAATCCGAAACCACGGTTGTTGTACGTAGCAGGATGTAGTGGCGAAAACGCTGCACAGCTTACATTGCGGCTAATGCCAGCTTCTCGACATGAGCGTAACGTGTCTCTGTGTCAAGAAGGTTCCGTGATAGATAATAGACAACATGTTCATTGCCATCATCGTCATCCTGGACCAGGACCATAGCTATGGTGCTAAACGCGGCGGCCAAATATAAAGTGAAATCATGGTGATAGTTTGGAGGATGAAGCAAAGGAGCATTAACAAGTAACGTCTTAAGCTTCTCAAAGGATCGTTGAGCAATCTCGTCCCAACGGAAGGGAACGTTCTGCTTTAAAAGACGCGTGAAACCTTTGGCAACTTCCGCGTAGTTCGGGATGAAGCGTCGAAGGAAATTAGCTTTTCCCTACAGACTCTGCAATTGATATAACGAGGAGGGTGATGGGAGATTGACAATAGCCTCGACTTTTAGAGGGTCGAGGCGAATTTCGTCCTTGGAGACTATGAACCCCAAGAGACGGCCAGAATCCACGCAAAAGACGCATTTATGAGGGTTAAGGCGGATATTATAGCGTCGACAGCGAAGGAAAATCTGGCGGAGGTGTTCTGGGTGGTCCTCCCGCCGAGCTGAGTGAGCTGGCAGATCGTCCAGATAAGGCTGAACGATATGGCGTATGTCGTGGAATGCATAAGACATAGCACGCTGGAAAGTAGCTCCAGCGTTCTTCAAGCCGAACGGGAGCTTTTTATAAGCAAAGGTACCCCACGAACAGATGAATGCAGTCTTGTGTTGATCGGCAGGTAAAATATTTATCTGATTATACCCGGAAAAGCCGTCCATCAGGGAATAAATCTCACTCCCAGCACATTCATCAATGATTTGATCTATGAAGGGAGTAGGATAGTTATCCTTAGGACAGGCGCGATTAATATCACGGTAATCAACACAGACCCTTATAGTACCCTGTTTTTTATCTACAGGGACAATATTTGAGACCCATTCTGTGAGGGGAATCGGATAAATGAAGCCCGCGTTTAGAAGTTTTTCAACTTCTGCTTTAATGGCAGCGGCTTTGCGAGGATGCACTGGGCGTAAGCGTTGGCGCACGGGTTTCGCACCGGGATAGGTAGGAATCTCGTGCACTACTATGCTGGGATCAATCCCAGGCATTTCCTCATAGGACCAAGCGAACACGTCTCTGAATTCTCGGAAAAGATCGGTATAAAATCGTATCTCATCAGGAGAACAAGTTACTCCCACATGTATGTTTTCAACTATCCCCGGTATAACGGAGATTTCGATCAGAGTGGTTTGAGTAATGTTGCTCAGGTTTCCCTCTGAGAAGACCTCATGTGTCAATATGGATGTCTGGAGAGGCGGAGTGGGAACCTGAGATGCAAAACGCTCTAGACAATCTGACATTGCCCCCAGGCTAGGCATAAAGGAGGAACGATGATGTGTATCTCTCCAAGGCAGCTCCTCAAGAGACATGGTTTCAGCAATGGCTTCATCAGAAGGAAAAGTCTCTTTAAGAGGATCAGGGGAGTCGGCCTCATCGAGCCAGGGGGATTGAGAATAGATATCTAAAGCCATGCTCAAAGGAGCATGTTGAGGAGGGAGAGGATCGGATGTGGCAATGATTTCACAGTAATTAATCTCTACTGGAGTTAAAGGCATCGATTCTCCAAAATTAGTCACCTGTTCAGGTGAAGGGATGATCCATGGGTCATCAGACCTAGAGACCATATTAACTTAAACGGTGTGCGGTGGTGGCGCGGGAAAAATACCCACGAGGACAGGGTCCTTGAAGAGACCAAGTCCTACACTATCGAGGGGATTAGGGATCTTATCCACGCAAAATGTTCTCAAGGTGGTGAAAATCAAGAGGTTTGGATTCCCGACCATCAAATGCTTCTAAGGCATTGGGAGATGATGATAGGGCCGAAGAGCTAATGGCCTTCCAGCAGGCGGACGACATGACACAGGTAGAAGCACCTTCATCCACAACTGCCCGATGGATGTTAAGATCATTGATCCCAACTTGAATAACGAGAGAAATTTGATGCAGGAGTCGGGGAGTAAAATTTTCTATGTCGAAGGTGAGAAGACTAGAATCTTCGGGATCGATTCCACCGATTGCAGACAATAGAGCTTTCTGTTGCGAAGGGAAACTTTGAAGGACTTCCAATGCTGACATAGCAGAAGGTGCCTGTGCCAAATCCTCAACAATACTGTAGTGCTGAGCGGCATGGGAATTTGGATTGTAGGAAGACCTTCGTAGAACACCTTTAGAAAGTGGCCTCACAACCAGTTCAACAGTAGGCTTCTCAATTTCTAAAGAACCGGAGATAGGTGGAGGAGGTGGGCCATCCACAACTTCCTTTCTAGCTGCCTGACGCGATCCAGTATAATCCTTTGAACGTGTAGCGATGGAGACAGGTGCAGCACCATTCATCATAAAGACCTGGGACCCAAATGGTGCAGATGGTGAAGGTTGTTCAACCATCTGGGTCTGTTGAGACGGGAACGGTTCTTTAAGGACTGTCAGAGTCCTTTTGGAGCCTTTGAGAAGTTGACTAATTTTAGATCGTCGAGGACAATCTTTGGTATAGTGATCTCCTTCACAAATAAGGCAAGGGTACTTTTGTTTACGTTGGGAACCGTCCTTAGTCTGAGGTTTAGAAGGCTCTGACTTTGGGGCGTCGAGTTTGGATTTTCCTTTGCCCTTATTTTTTCCTTTGGAGGCTTTTTCCATAGGATTAGCCTGAACAGCATTAACCTCTGTAGTTTTTCCAGAATCTGGAGGGGCTGGAAGAGCAGAATTATTGGACGAATTGGAATTCTGCTTCCCATTCGAAGATTTTTTAGAATAATGAGACACGGAACCAATAACACCATCTACCGCTGGGGTAGGCGGAGCTTTAGAGGTTCCCGGGCATGGAGCATCAGTCAAAATATCATAAAGCATGCCGGACTGAGATTATACCAGATCAAGATACTGGGCACGTGCAATGGCATGTTCTTCAGTCACACATGCCCCCATAGCAATATCTTGCGCGATTTTTTTAACGAAGGATGTGGTGAACCAATGGGTTAGTAGTTGATCAGGTATATCGAACTTGATCAGCCTACGACGACGTCACCACTCATGAATATGATCGAATATGTGGGTGGCTTTATCCTACTTCAGTGAAGTCAGGAGATGCGTCCCAGCTTCATAGCGAACCGGTAACTGAAAGTGAGTCAAAAAAGCCATTGCTAAAGTATTTAAATCTTGAAAGATGCCACAAGGTAGTTCAATATACCACTTAGCGGTAGCACTGGTAAGATTACACTGGAAGAGGCGTAGATGAATTGAATCGTCGACCCAGAATTAGACGAACACCACAAATGGTAGGTCATTACATGAGCTTGGGGGTCTTCACCAGCTTTACCTTCAAACTTTGGGCAGTCGTCGAGTAACTTGGTTGGAACTGGAGGCCAATAGGGATTGTGCAAAATCGGATCATTGGTTAATTTAGAAACGTCCGGTAATTCCAAGGTAGCCAAGAACGAAAATTGCGGATTGAACGGCATGCCAGGCCCTCAATAAGGACCGGTACCTGTACTCCATGCTGGTTGAGAATATCCTTGCCCCCATGGGTTCTGTCCAGTGGGATTCTAATAGTAGGGGATATAGGGTGTATAACTAGTCTGATTCGGTTGCTGGTAACCAGTGTACAGGGCTTGATAACCAGAGTATGGACCCTGATTGTAAGTCGGCCCCGTTTGAGCAGTCTGCGGATTTGGCTGCTGAGTATAGGTGTAGCTGGTTTTTTGAGTGTAATAATGGGAACCTTGGGGCGGATTATAAGCTGGTCGAGATTGACCATGAGGGTAGTAACAGCCTTGAGGTTGAGCGGGCTGCTGATAGGTGGGACCCTGCTGAGCCTGATAATTAGGATGCACTGGTTGATTCGGTTGTGGCATCGAGTAAATTGGCTGTTGGGCAGGGTTGACAGAGTGTGCAGGCTGGCCTAGTTGGAAAGGCTGACATGGTTGAACGGGCTGCCCTGGTTGAACAAGTTGACCCGGATAAACAGGTTGTGCCGGTTGTACAGGTTGACCTGGCTGTTGAGGAGCACCAGGTTGTATCGGATGGGCTGGTTGGCCTGGTGGTAGAACACCGGGTTTTGTTGGATGGACCGGTTGGTCTGGTGGAGGAATAGAGCCAGGTGGCGGTTTATAACTGGTTTGACCTGGAGCAGGACCATAAGATAGTCCTGGCTGATGTGCAACATTTGAAGCAACAGGATACTGAAGTTGCACAGGTTGGGATGGTTGGAATTACCCCCCAGGACTCTATACCGGCCCAGGTTGGTACCCTGGTTAGCCTGTGAGTCCTTGAGGTTTCCCTAGTTGGACTCCAGGAAGAGGCTGCACGAGTTGACCTGAAGGGTTTTAATATTGTCCTTACGGACCGTATAATGGCCCTTGCTGGCCCGCAGGGTAACCTTGCGGGTCATAAGGATAGCCAGGTTGGCCCGAAGGTTGGCCTTGAAAAGGTTGTCCTTGCGGGTTATAAGGTTGCCCAGCCTAGTTATACAGTAAACCCTGAGCATGAAGTTGAGCCTCAAGAGCAGGTAAATGCAAAGGGTTCACGTGCTCATCGTACTGATATGGAAAAACGTACACGGGTGTACCATCCTGTGCATAGTGCGAAAAGTACGAGCGGTTGGGATCTTGAGGGGGTTGTCCGACCTAGGGGTTCGATTGTTGTAAGGACAATCGATACTCCTCAGGAGAGATGTTCTCCGGCATAACAGAAGCTATGTATATGTCTTTGAAAAGCGATGTGGTCCTTACAAACTAAGTGGTAACAGCAGGTGTAGATGCAACCACACAAACAGTGGGCCTGACGGGTAGAGAAGTGACCTGAGGGGATGACGTGACAGGTGTCTGTGGAGACATCCCCAATGAAGGAACAACCAGCCTCGTAGAAGGAGCTGATACCCCCATAGAGGCAGCAGCGGAAATAATCTGACCTAAGGATCTATACCCTGCTGGTAGTGAGGGACCAGGCGAAGACATAACAGATGATTCGGCGTTGTCTTCTGGGAATAACTTTTGAGTTACTTCTAGGAATAGCTGGTAATATTCACCAGACGTGGGTATTTCCTCGCTAGCAGAATGACTGGATTCACTCATATTTGAACCTGCCGCTAGATCTCGTAATAGACGGCGAGGACTAGGAGGAATAACAGCAGCTAAAAAGGGCGAACCTGATGTAGGAGGAGGGAAATGTTCCCCTACTCCAAATCCGGACCAAGGGTCGGATAACGACCAATTGAATTCAACTGGTCCTCCAAAGGGAAGCTCAAATAGAACCAGTCCCCCATCGGGAAACTCGGAAATGATGGGCTGTTGAGGTTCAATAGAGGATTGAGAAACCTCTGATGAATCGTTCGTATATGGACTACCAGTAGACAAAACTGAGGGTTCTGCCACTGTGGTAGTAATGACAAGAGAAAAATATCAAACACACACACGGGCTGAAAAAGAACCAAGGCACACAATCAAACAGCTGACAAGCAAAATCTAACAAGGAGTGTGATCGCGGGTGATTTATTTTACGACATTGAAACTTAGAAACTTCACCGTTTCATGTTTTAAGAGTCGAGAAACGGATGAAAGATGACTCTATCTCTTTCAGTTTTGAAGCAAGCATGAAAGGACAAGCGCTTGGTGATCCTTTCAAATTTAAAGAGTCAGAAAAGATCAAATGACTACTCAGGAATACTAGGCAAAGGGTGTACCAAATAATCGTGAACTGCAATATACACCTTGGTTTCAAAATGAAAGAGAAATCAACCAAGGACTTAACGTACGTGCAGGCAATCTCCCCGAATGTTGTGTCTGGTGTATCACGGGTATAGGGTGGCAGACTCGGCTTCCTATGGATAAAGGATAGAAACCTAGTGGGGTCTCCCTTTATATATGCGATGGTACGGGGAGCACAAGTCCGTACTAGTGCTGTCTAAAGCCAAGAGGCGAACGACAACTACTAGGTTTAAAGACGCCGGAACACGTCTCTAGCCTAGACCTCTAAATATTTCGTTAATGTTTCAATGCTGCCTTAGTGTAAATTGAATAAATTTTAATGTTTTTCTTCAATTATATTTCAGTTTTCAGGCCCTAGCGAGTGTTATGTCTCAAAATCGCCTAAATGCACACTACATGCCAAAGTATATCATTTCATTAGATGAAAGCTAATTACGAGAGAGTTAAGAGCTTTTCATACAACAACAAAATGATCAGACAACAACCAATGACATCTCTAATGCAGCTGATGGAAACTGAAAACTTTTCTTCCAAAGTTACTAATCACTAATAACACCGAAAAGATTTAATTCACACTAACTAATCCAACGCAAAAGAGAATTTTTTTTTTTTTTTTGGTTTAAGGGAAAAATGCACTAACAAAATGAAAACTAATGAGACAAGCAATTTGAGAAACAAAAGAAAAAGAGGAAAACAATCAAATTTCACTCAATGCAAGCCCACAATCAGACCTCAAATCGAAAAAAAGTCCCTCAAATCAAAAGACACCCAAAGACTCAATTGAACCATGTAATCTAGGCCCAAAACGAGACAAAGCGGAATTCGAATGAAGAAGAAGCCAATCACTCGAATAACGCAATAAAATGATGAACAACCACCAAATGAGTGCAGAGAAGCAATCATAAGGTTGACTGAACAGATAAACACCAAAAACTCCCAAGGGAGGCTCGACGCACAATAGCACCTAGATGCCCTAGGGCTAGAATGTAAAATCGATAGAAAAGGGCAAACAACCTAAGGAAGGAGGTCGCAGTCAGTCAAACAAGGCTCCAGAACACTCAAGCAGTCAAAAAAACAAGACCAAACACCCAGATCAGTCTCAGAAGGCTCAAAACACAGTAAACCCTAGCACCTTACAGTATTGGCGTGACTGTAAGGCTGAAACTAGCGCCAGAATAGAATTGGCACGAGTAATACACTGACAACATGTGCCAGTGGGCGCGACTGTCACACTGAAAAGCGCGCTAGTCGAGTTTACTAGGGAAAAATAAAAAATAAGCAATCCAAGAAGCAGACTAGTGATGTTGGAGCTTAAACCAAAAGCCAAAGACACGAAAAGAACCAGCCAAAAGAGTTGATCAAACAAGCAAAGTCAAGAATCGACCGAAAGACAAGACAATACTCCAAGTGTTTAGTTCATAAACTAAACCGGAGATTGACTGAAGCAGCATTCATCTACTTTCGCTAATGCAGAGCAAGAGCGTTTCGAAGGCTATTTGGCTAACTTCAGGCTCCGTCTGTAGTTTATAAAGCAAACAACAAGCTAACTCCCCAGCGGAGTCGCCAATTTGTTGTAGAGGTAAATCCCCTCTGCGGACAGAGGCGATCCCTACTAGCCCAGATCAGGTCTAGCAACAATCGTATCACGCTAAGGTGCAAGTTCCTAATTGCAATAAACCAACTTGCGATGAAGGCCTACCTCAAGTCCAACGCTGTTGTTTGTAGGGAAGATGGCGCTCCCGTTTCCTTGCTCCAGCAGATCACAATCCTCTCGCTCGCCGCGATCGAACACCTGCACACACAAGAAACACGACAAACACAAGCGTAAAACCCGATATATGCAATTATGTATCAGTCAGAGAAGACACAACTCATGATCATAATGAACAATACGAGTGGAACCATAACCAATAGTCGCTTATCATTAATTCATAAAAAGGAAAGTACAACCTGGCTCTGACGCTGAACCTTCCTTCGGCGGGTCGTCAACAGAATACGTCTCGGTAAAGCTTGTCGGGAATGAGAAAAAGCCTCTCTCTTCGATCGTCAATCTCCTTGCTATGGATTTGGCACTATGAGGACTATCAAAGCTCTTGCAACATTCTTTAGGCTATGAAGGCTCTTGGAGATTAGCTTGCAAAGGAAAATGACAAGCTTATATAGATGGAGGAAGGGGAGTTGGGATCCCTACAATCATGGGATTGGCCCTATCCTCAAGGAAGCTTCCATGAGAGGTAGAAAACTACTTCCTCTACATGGAAATTCGAAGCCAACCTCCCAACTCAAATTAGAGACCAATTTAGGAATTGGTTGGGGTCAATATTCTGCCATTTATTAAAAAAAAAACACCCTTTATTAAGCCTGGCGCAGGTGCAGCTTTGAGACAGAGCGCCAATTGGCGCGCCCTCTTTGGAGGATTTGCCCCCTTGGTGCGAGGGCTGAACTGTGTACCCGCGCTAATGCAAAAAGGCTATTTTCAGGGTTTTTCACAAGGATTTGTCTTCAGGGCAATAAAATTACATGTCTAGTGGAATGCCATGAAAGTGTTTTCAAGTTATGTCACTGATCACAGGTCATGGAAAGAGCCCTCCAATGTGCGGGACGGGGAATTGCAGGGACGGTGACAAATTGCTGTGTAACAGGTGCTGTTAGCTTATCTCTGAGAAGAGATGTGGCGGCTACAGGTCTCTAAACTCTGTGTTATAATGAGGCTCGAAGGTCTATATATTATTGAGAAATAATGGAAAACCCTAAACAACCAAAAATCTAACCTTAGGAGATGAAACGCCAGAATATGGGCCCCGTCGGGGTAAATTAGTACATCAATTTCCCGGGGTCGTAACTTTGGAATACTATCTCCGTTTGACGCACATGATACATCATTAAAAATATCTATCTGAGGACAAAAAATGCTGACAAAAAACATTAAGTTTAAAATGGCCTCCTGATTGCCGAAGTTTTGATGCCCAAAAAACGTCGTTTAGGGCCTCAAAACGGCTCCAGAAGTTAAGCACCCAAAAAACTGCTAAAAATAGTAAATTGTGCTACAATTAAGGAAACTGAAAAATGAAAGAAACATTGGTGGGGTTCCAAATGGAATAGGCGGGTGGCCACTAATATCCACTTGGGTCATTCCTCCCCCTTTAGGAAGGATTGGTCCCCATTGCCTTGAGCTCCTCCATGAGATGAGGAAAATTCTACTGAACTTGGTCCCTGAAGAGCCACTTGCCCTAGTGAAGGAGTTGGCCTGCTTTGACAACTAGATATAGATGGATCCTATGGTGTAGAGTGTTCTTGATTTGTGTGTCCATAATACAATCAATTGTGGCTTGTTCCATGCAGTCTAGGTTCAAATATGTTGGTGTGAGTTGTTCTGCCATGTCAGATGTGTCCAGTAGAGGTGGAAAGTAGGGCCAAAGGTGGTCGATATTGAACACTGGGTGTAGACCAAGGAATGGTGGAATATTGAGCTCGAAGGAATTATCCCCTACATCCTTGGTGATGGTATATGGTCCATATCGGAGCGGGCGAAGCTTGTGGTGGGGTCCCGCAAGGCACTCCTTCTTCAAATGTAGCCACACTTTTTCACCCACTTGGAAGTTGTGTTGCTCCCGATGCTGATCATGCCGCTGCTTGTACTTAGAATTGGCTCTGTCCAATATGTCATGAACCTATTGGCGAATGTGCTGAATGCGCTTAATGAAGCTATTCGCCTTGGCAGCTTCAGACAGGACATGAGCCGAATCAGCCTGAGCAACTGCAAATGGCATGGCTATGTCAATGGGAGATAATGGTTGGAATCTGAAGCCCACCTGAAAGGGGCCATGGTTGGTTGAGCTGTGGAGGGCCCGGTTATAGCTATGTTGTACATAAGGGAGGCTCTAATCCCATGTGCATGGATTCTTTGAGTTGTGCATGCGCAGAATGTGTATGATCATCCTATTGACAACCTTTGTCTGGCCCTCAGTTTGGGGATGGAAAGCAATGGACTTGGTGAACTTGGTGTACAACATTAACCAGAGGCTGGACCAAAATGTACTAAGGAACCTACAGTCCCAATCTGAGATGATAGACTGTGGGGTCCCAAAGTGTACCCACACTCATTCAAAGAAGAGTTTAACAGTGGTTTCTGTTGTGATATTCTTCTTGCAGGCCGCCATAATGGCCATCTTCGAGAGTATATCGACAACTAAGAAAACATAGTCGTTGCCATTCTTAGTAGAAGGAATCGCAAACATGTAATCCATGGAGACAGATTCCAAAGTTCGACTAGGGGTAGGAAACGAAGTATAGAGGCCTTGCTTCTTGATGGTCGGTTTGGAAATGGTGCAGGCAGTGCAGGATCTGATGTACTTCTTGACATCCTGTTGAAGGTTTGGCCAATAGAAATACTTCTGCAATACGACCATTGTTTTCTCGACCCTAAAATTCCCAACGACCTGACTGTAGTGCATTTCCTAAATCATCTTGGCACTCTCGCTTGAAGGAACACAAAGGTGTCCTAGGTGATATAGCAGTGCATCCTGGAGGTGAAAATTTGGAACCTGGTTACCCTCCAAGAGTGTCTTGTATGTGTGGCTGAATTCTGGATCGCTCTTGTAGAGAAGCATCCAATCAAAAGTCTCGTGCCCACAAGATTTGAGCACGATGGTTATCGCCACGATCGGTGGTCGAATGACGTAGTCTGCAACATTTTTGGTGTTGCTCTTCTTGTACTTGATGTTCAAATGAAATAGTTGCAGATATGAGCACCACTTCTGATGGCGATTGGTCTGCAACTTCCCTTGTGTTTGTATGAAATGCAGGGGTCGGTGGTCTGTGTGGATGATTGTTTCCATCCCAATAATGTAATGCTTCCATTGTCAGCAAGCCTACACAATGGAATACATCTCTTTTTCATTAGTGGGATACTTTCAGACCGTGTCGAACAATGTATCACTGTGATATGCCACTGGATGCTCCTGTTGAGTAAGAAATTCCCCAATAGCATAGTTAGAGGCATCTGTCTCGATATCAAATGGTTGTTGCAAGTATGCTAATGTGAGAATTGGAGCACAACAGAGGCGGTGTTTCAATTCTACGAACACCTTCTATTGAGATTCCGACTAAAATAATTTTGCTTTTTCTCCTCCCTTGGTGACTTGACTCAAGGGCCAAGTGATATGAGAGAATCCCAACACGAAGTTGTGGTACAAATTAGCAAGAACTGGAAATATGCGAAGCTTTGTTAGAGTGGTTGGGGCTAGCCAATCTTGAATGACTTGGATCTTGGTTGGATCCACATGCACCCCCCGCTAATTAATAATGTATCCCAGATACTAAACCTAGGTCATGCCAAAAGTGCACTTCTCCAAATTGGCATACAACTTATGTTTCTGAGGTGTTTGGAGGACTTGTTGGATATGGTAGAGGTGATCTTCCCAAGTCTGGTTGAAGATCAGATGTCATCCAAGTACATGTTGAGGCCTCATAATTCTGCTGCCAAAACATGGGGGAAAACCACTCAGTCCAAACCTTAAAGCAACTCCTTTTCTATTTGGTGTAGTGGCTCCGACTGGGGATAATGGGACCAATTTCCTAATAAGGATGATTTTGAGGGTGTTTTGATTATACAACATGCAAATGGAGAATGATTTTAATCTATCATATGCATCTATATAAACTATTTATTCTATTACATACTGGGGGTGTTTCTTCCTTTATGCGATCTAAAGAGATATCCTTCAACTATTAGTAATATAGATCATTTAATAGTTGAAAGAGATGAAAATTATGTAAGATGATTCTTCTGAAAAAGTAGTTTGACTAGAATAATTGTGAAAAATATATCGCATTCATATGTGTGATTATATATATAATAAGAAATCACAGACAAATATTATAACAGAAGTGCATGTAACATTCATCTATAATAACTTTTCAAATATATAATGCAATAAAAAGATGACTGTCAATCTATAAAGTAATACTTAATAAAAGCGAATAGAAGTACCATATGTACGAAGTTCTACTCATGTAAACTGGCAGTAATTTATTTGATCCTCTTCACTTTCAAGCAATTTAAATAGTACAGTAGTGCAACATCAGTTAAACAACTTTAATTGTCAAAAGATAACAGACGTGTTCCATTAATTCATCAAAGCATTCACAAACTTACAATAGTGCATTCTTTGCAAATGTTTTTGACAAATTTCTGGACCTTTCTCTAAATGCATGAGAGGGGTTTAAATACTAAACTAATTATGCTCTAAAATAGATTATTACAAAAATATAGAGGAGGTTTCAAACAAACATCCTCGTAAGACTAAGTTAAACTACAATCTAGGAAAATAAAGTAACAATATGATTTATGAATTCTGCCCTTTCTTTTGGATTTGGTCACAAAGTTGACAAATATCTAGCATGGGCTTGAGCTGAGCTGGCTGTGAAATCCTCGATCTAACCTGTCCCTTGAATACTACGTTTGAGAGTACTAGCTGCAATCTTCTTGTTGAATCTGTTAAAGACTACAGGATCTGGTATTGATGATAAGGTTTGATCAGAAAATTCCAATAATTTTCTTGATCAAACTTATTTACCTTTTTAATTATATCATCCTGTGTTTCTTCCTTTTGCTTCCACTGTGTTTCTAGCTGTTTTACTTCTGAGAACACTTCAGATATGTACTCTTTGATAAGTTCTGCTTTCACCAGCTGTTCACATACAGATTCAATAATTTCCTTTGATAACCTTGATGTTTTCGTTGCTGCTTTCTCTTCTTTCTTGATTTGTTCTTCCCAATATTTGAATAATATATCCTTGTGGAACTTATCTACTTGGGGTAGATTAGCTTCCTTGCCCTAGTCTGATGCTCGCCATTGAATGTGTTCATTGATTTTCTTCTCGAGCTTCTCACATTCAATTTTCTGGATAGCTACTTGCTTGATCAATATTTCATTTGCACAATAAGAGTAAATAATAAAATCTTGTTGGAAAAATACTTCATGTAGTTGCTTTAACTTAGCATTTACATCCAATTCTTCTTTTATGGATTGCTCTAATTGTGGTTGGATTTGTAACCTGGTCATTGCTACTTCCAGTTGTGCTTGCTTCTGATCAATTTCTGGTTGATGCTGCAATTTAAGACACTCTGATCCAGGTGGATATTGGTGGTCACCCACCTATTCCACTTGGGGCTCCACCATTGTCTCTTTCAGTTTTTCAGTTTCGGCACAGTTTACTATTTTTAGCAGTTTTTCGGGTCCTGAACTTCCGGAGCCATTTTGAGGCCCTAAACGACGTTTTTTGGGAAAACGGAGAGCAACATGGGTCCATGGATTGATGTTTCTCGTTCCAAATTTGTAGTCCTCGGATAGATCTTTCTAACGAGGTATGGTACGCGTCAAACGGAGATCGTATGCCAAAGTTACGCCCCTGGGAAGTTGAAACACCAATTTACCCAAACGGGGCCCATAGTTTTGGCGCTTCATCTCCTAGGGTTAGGGTTTTGGCTATTTAGGATTTCCCATTGTTTCTAAATGATAAATAGGCCCTTGAGCCTCATTGTAACTCAGTTCAGAGGCCTGTAGCCGCCACATCTCTTCTCAGAGATAGCTACCAGCGCCCTAGCTAGTTTTATTTCCATTTTGTCTGTAAGCAAATTTCAGTTCTTTGATATTAATGAAATGAAGTGTTATTTCCGCTACATCTCTGTATTTATGGTGATATGTTTATTCTGTTGCATTCCTGCATAAATCCGGATCAGTGGTATCAGAGCGGTCTGCTTTTTCTCGATCCTTCTTTGCATGTCCCCAACGAGGTCGGGGTATAAGGAGCTAGGGCTCGATCTGGTGGAACCTTTGCAAGATCAACCTCACAAACCTCGACGGACGCCCATGGGGGACGAAAAGAAAGATGAGGGAGCAGGAGATCCTATCAAAATATTGCTCGAGGAGGCCCTCGAAAGACAAAGGAACGTGATGATGGATAACTTTGCTCAGATCCTTCAACGGCTACCCACCAGCGGCGCATCTGCATCCAGCAGCCACTCTGGAGGCGCAACTCCTTTTAAGGTACAAGTAAATTTTGACATTCCCATATTTGAGGGTCAAATAGACGCAGATGCTGTAGATAGATGGTTGAATATGTTAGAAGGATATTTCTCGGTTCATGACTTTTCAGACCGGGAGAAGATTATTTTTGCACTCCTCAAAGCTACCCCCCATGTTAAGGACTGGTGGGAAACCTACTGTGAGAACAAGGACCAGACAGAACCCTCTTTGTTCTCGGCCGTACCAACTTGGAATTCTTTCCGAGACGCCGTCAAGGAACAGTACTATCCCGTGGGGAGCTATGAGGACAAGTACATACAATGGACCACGCTGCGACAACAAAGGGATCAAGAAGTGCACGAGCTGACGAATCTGTTCCATACCCTGCGCACAAAGTTGGGTATCAAAGATTCAGAGAAACATTTGGTGCTAAAGTATCGCAGTTGTCTGCACAGATACATTCAGGAGGAAATGGAGTTCCTCGACATCTCCACGCTTGGTACGGCATACCGGTATGCTGCCAAGATTGAGCAGAAATTCAAACAGAAGAAGCGAGACTTTGGATCTGCGAATCAAAAGCAAGGAAAAGGTGCTTCCAAACCGCAGAACAAAGGGCAGAGCCAAGGCATGGCGGCTAAAGACAACCCGTCAAAGCCACAAGAAAAGAACAACACCGTAAAGCCAAAGAAGGACACGGGAAAGTGGTGTGAGTTCCATAAGAGCTCCACTCACAACACAAGTGAGTGTCGGGCCAAGCAATCGCTAGTGGCCGAGATGAGGGCTTCTGAGTCAGATGCATGCTCTGACTCCGAATCAGAACCTGAAAAGGTGAATGAAAAAGGGAAATAGATTATTGATGCGGAGCCCAACGCCACTGTTGCCACTGCAAAGATCCAAAAGGAGGAACCGGAAGATCCAGAGGAGGAGGAACGTCTCTTCCACTCCCAGATGTGGGTAAAGGGCTCCCCGGTACAGTTCATTGTCGACAATGGGAGCCAAAGAACCTCATTTCAGCAGACGCCGTGAAGCGGTTGGGCTTGCCGACCACAGCTCACCCACATCCATACACCATCGGGTGGCTTCACCAAGGACGAGATCTCCGCGTCAGCCAGCAGTGCCGCCTTCCCTATAGCATCAAGCCCTTCACGGATGAGGTATTATGTGACTTTGCTCCTATTGATGTTTCTGATGTATTATTAGGACAACCATACTTGTGGAAGCGTCATGCTGTGTATGAGTCTCGACCTCGTGCTGTTATTGTTACTTTGGGAAATAAGTTGTACAGGATACCAGAGGTACCACCTCCTGCCGCTATCTCTTTGGTTACTGCAAAACAATGTAGTAAGCTCATTTCCCAAACCAGGAAATTCGTTTTCCTGATGATCCGCCCCCAGGGCAAGAAGAAGACTGTGGCCATGACCTCCAGATAGGGCTCCTCTGCACAACAACAACAAATGGATAAGGTTGTGGAGGAGTATGGGGACATATTCACCTCACCCACAGGGGTTCCTCTGCACTGTCAGGTCAAGCACCCAATTGATCTGACCCCCGGTGCGCCGCTACCTAATGGACGATCTATCGACGCTCTGTTCTAAAGAATGATGAAATCAAGAGGCAGATTCAGGAGCTGTTGCAGAAAGGTCACATCAGACCAAGTTCATCGCCCTGTGGGAGCCCGATCGTGTTGGTACAGAAGAAGGATGGGACGTGGAGACTCTGTATTGACTATCGGGGGCTGAACAAGATCACTGTCCGGAATAGGTACCCAATCCCACGGATTGATGACCTTCTGGACCAACTCCAAGGTGCAAAATATTTCAGTAAGATCGACCTGAAGTCTGGGTATCACCGGGTACCAATTGAACCCTCTGATGTGTGGAAGACTGCCTTCAAAGCTAAGGAAGGCCTTTTTGAATGGCTGGTCATGCCTTTCGGGTTGACGAATGCTCCCGCAACCTTCATGAGGATGATGGACGACATCTTGCAGCCATTCACCAACTCATTTGTAGTGGTGTACTTGGATGACATTCTGATCTTCAGCCAGACTTGGGAAGAGCACCTTCACCACATCCGACAAGTCCTCCAAACACTGCGGCAACACAAGTTGTGTGCCAATCTGGAGAAGTGCACTTTTGGCATGACCCGGGTTCAATATCTGGGATACATTATTGATGAAAGGGGGGTGCATGTGGATCCAGCCAAGATCCAAGTCATTCGGGATTGGCCAGCCCCGACTACTATAACAGAGCTTCGCAGCTTTCTGGGTCTTGCTAATTTCTACCGTAGATTCGTGCTGAGATTCTCTCATATCACTTGGCCCTTGAGTCAAGTCACCAAAGGAGGAGCGAGAGCAAAATTCTTTTGGTTGGAACCTCAACAGAAGGCGTTCAAAGAATTGAAAAATCGCCTCTGTTCTGCCCCAGTGCTCACCTTACCAGACTTGCAGCAGCCGTTTGAGATCGAGACAGATGCCTCTGACTATGCTATTGGGGCAGTTCTTACTCAACAAGGACATCTAGTGGCATATCACAGTGAAACATTGTCTGAGACAGTTCGCAAGTATCCCACCTATGACAAAGAAATGTATTCCATTGTGCAAGCCTGTCGACAATGGAAGCATTACATTTTGGGGAAGGAAACGATCATCCACATAGACCACCGGCCCCTGCAGTTCATACAGACACAAGGGAAGTTGCAGAATGATCGCCATCAGAAGTGGTCCACATATCTGCAACAGTTTCATTTGAACATCAAGTACAAGAAGGGTAGCACCAATAATGTTGCAGACTGCCTCAGCCGACCACCGATCGTGGCGCTCACCATTGTGCTCAACTCTTGTGGGCACGAGACTTCTGATTGGCCGCTTCTCTATGAGAGTGACCCAGAATTCGGCCAAACTTACAAGGCACTCTTGGGGGGTACGCAAGTTCCAAATTTTCACCTCCAAGATGCACTTTTATGTCACATGGGACACCTTTGTGTTCCTTCAAGCAAGCGTGCCAAGATGATATGGGAAGCACACTACAGTCGAGTCGTTGGGCATTTCGGGGTCGAGAAAACAGTAGCAATCCTGCAGAAGTATTTCTATTGGCCGAACCTTTGAAAGGATGTCGAGAAGCACATCAGATCCTGCACTGCTTGTGCCATTGCCAAACCGACCATCAAGAAGCAAGGCCTATATACTCCTCTGCCTACCCCTAGTCGACCTTGGGAATCCATCTCCATGGATTACATGTCGGGCCTGCCTTCTACTAAGCAGGGAAATGACTGTGTTTTTGTGGTCGTCGACAGATACTCGAAGATGGCCATTATGGCGGCCTGCAAGAAGAATATCACAGCAGAAGCCACTGCTAAACTCTTCTTTGAACGAGTGTGGGTGCACTGTGGGATCCCACAGTCTATCATATCAGATCGGGATAGCAGGTTCCTCAGCACATTTTGGTCCAGCCTCTGGTCGATGTTGGATACCAAGCTCACCAAGTCCACAGCTTTCCATCCCCAAACAGATGGCCAGACAGAGGTCGTCAACGGAATGATTGTACACATTCTGCGCATGTACAATTCAAAGCATCCACGCACATGGGACGAGAGCCTCCCTTATGTACAACATAGTTATAATCGGGCTCTCCACAGTTCAATCGGCCATAGCCCCTTTCGGGTGGGCTTGGGATTCCAGCCCACTATGTCCCATTGACGTAGCCATGCCATTTGCAGCTGCTCAGGCCAATTCAGCTCATGTCCAGTCTGAAGTTGACAAAGCCAGTAGCTTCATCGAGCGCATTCAACACATCCGCCAACAGGTTCATGATATATTGGACAGAGCCAATGCCAAGTACAAGCAACGCCATGATCAACACCGAGTGCCACACAACTTCCAGGTGGGTGACAAAGTATGGCTACATTTGCAGAAGGAGCGCCTCACTGGACCCCACTGCAAGCTTCGCCCGCTCCGATACGTGCCATACACCATCACCAAGGCTGTAGGGAACAATGCATTCGAGCTCAGTATTCCACCATTCCTTGGTCTGCACCCAGTCTTCAATGTGGATCGCCTTCGTCCTTACTTCCCACCTCTACTGGACACCTCGGACATTGCGGAACAACTCACACCAACTGAGTTAAATCCAGACTGCATGGAACAGGCCACCACAGATTGCATCATGGACATGCAAATCAAGAACACTCGCCAGCAGAAGATCCAACTATATCGGGTTGTCAAAGCTGGCCAACTCCTGCACCAAGGAAAGTGGTTCACCGGGGACCAAGTTCAGCAGAAATTTCCTCATCTCATGGAGGAACTTAACGCAATGGGGACCATTGCTTCCTAAGGGGGGAGGAATGATCCAGGTGGATATTGGTGGTCACTCGCCTATTCCACTTGGGGCTCCACCATTGTCTCTTTCATTTTTTCAGTTTCGGCACAGTTTACTATTTTTAGCAGTTTTTCGGGTCCTGAACTTCCGGAGCCGTTTTGAGGCCCTAAACGACGTTTTTTGGGAAAATGGAGAGAAACATGGGTCCATGGACCGATGTTTCTCATTCCAAATTTGTAGTCCTCGGATATATCTTTCTAACGAGGTATGGTACGTGTCAAACGGAGATCGTATGCCAAAGTTATGCCCCTGGGGAGTTGAAACACCAATTTACCCAAACGGGGCCCATAGTTTTGGCGCTTCATCTCCTAGGGTTAGAGTTTTGGCTGTTTAGGATTTCCCATTGTTTCTAAATAATAAATAGGCCCTGGAGCCTCATTCTAACTCAGTTCAGAGGCCGGTAGCCGCCACATTTCTTCTCAGAGATAGCTACCATCGCCCTAGCTAGTTTTATTTCCATTGTCTGTAAGCAAATTTCAGTTCTTTGATATTAATGAAATGAAGTGTTATTTCCGCTACATGTTTGTATTTATGGTTATATGTTTATTCTGTTGCGTTCCTGCATAAATCCGGATCACACTCGAAATATTTTTGAAATTGGGCCATCTTTGATTTCAATTGCTCACTAGAGTTAGATTTTTCTTGGTGTAACAACCTCTCTATTTCTTGTATTCTGTCTTCCTTCTGCTTTAGCAACATTTTAACATCAATAGCTTTATCAACAGTGGCAGTAGCATATGCCCCTGTAAAATATGATAATTTAGTTAAATGTTCAGTAGGATCAACTAAGGGATCCGTCCACAAAACATTAACAGATTCATTTGTAAGATCTGAGACTGTCTCATCAATTCTTCTCCTTTTGTTTCTCTTGGCTACAACCTTATGACTAGGGTTGTAGAAGATGTCCAGCAACAAAATTTCCTCAATCTGTAAAATTATTTGTTCTATATGGTAGGCCGGTATGATCTCTCGATCATGAGTTTTTGGAACTTGTTGTAGTGGATTAACAATCTCCACTATCTTCTGGGAATGTTCAGGTGTCTGAAAAACTAGTAGCTTGATTAGTATTGGGATTTGTTTTAGGAGTATTTATTTCTTCATAAAACTCATTGCATTCACTACTCAAATTATTTGTTTGGGACTTTTCTGACTGATTAAGTGTATCATGATTGTGGTGAACTTCTTGAGAAGTTGACTCTGTTCCATTTCTTTCTCTTTTCTCGTGCATCTCTATCTCTTGGATTACTTGATCAATTATCTTTTCTGGGCTATCATTTTTGGATTCAGATTCATTTTCAGAATGATCCGAATTGTGAGATTGATGCTATGATTGACCCGAATCATCCTCAAACATGTCTTTTTCTTTGTTATCCAAGCTAATACTTGGAGTAGGTTTGTTGACATCTTCAATAGTTAACAAGTTAAGAGGAATTCTCTCTAGTCTCTTATTTTTGTATATTTGGAAGGCTTCCAAATCATCTTGGTTAAGTCAACTGGATGCAAACTTAATTATATATGAAAAATTTTCCATGCCTTGAAAGAGATCATCAAATCCATCTATTTCCTTTACAAAAGGCTTCATTTTGAGCTCAGTGGTGTAATTTTTAATTACATCATTTTGATCATAAAACCTCTTTAGAATTACTGACAAATTCAATATATTAATCTTTGAAACTTCCTTGTAGGCATGGCCAATATCAAAAGGTGTAAAAGTACCGCACTGTAAAGGAAAATTAGGCCAAACTTCCTTCTTAGCATCTTTCAGCTGTTTAGTAATACAATTAACAAGATGGTAGGATATCTCTCTTGCAAGTAACTTATCAGGAACATAATAATGTAGGACGTGGGGAGAAGCATAACTCCCAAATACTCTGACCTATGTAAAATTATTCTCTGCAAACCATCAAGCCACAGAAAGAATATTTGTACTAGCTTCTTTTGGAATCCTAGGGGATTTCTCATTGAATATAATCTGGTGCATAGGTAACATGACACCATGGAATTTTTTTATAAAAATGCAGATGTAATCTTGAATCCCAAAGGGCTCTGTGGTAAATGTGGATTGGTATAGGGTCTTAGGTAGTCCATTTCCGTCCCATGGTAGGAAAACTAGAAGAAAATCAGATTGCATCCATGACATAGGCAGTCATATAAAAGGGAGGTATTTCTCTAGATGAAACATTCCTTTTATTCCTATACTCTATGATGTGTTTGGCTAAATTGTCAGATAGGATATTTTCCCAATTCATAATTAAATAATTGACGATTGCATCAATCAATGGGACCCAATCTATTGAAAACCTAGTGGTATCAGGTTTTGAAAACAATCTACACAACATACTGAAAGCATAGCAGTAAGGAGAAGGAATTTGGGCAATTGGATACATACCGAGTTTATCTCGCTTTAGCTTTCCCTGGTCTTCCTTCCATTCCTTTATGAATTTCTTGAGGTCTGGATGTTTTGCTCTAAAACTTTGCAGGAAAGCCTTGTCATATTTTTGCTGCGGGGAGGGTAGATGTTACATTTGTTGTAAGTATTATGCCCTGAATGATCCTTGAACATGCAACATCGAAGTATGTCACATCTGAAGTAACTAACGTGCCCGTTGTAGCGACTTTGGTTATTACCCTTGGATTTTCGTCCTCAAAAAGTTTATACATTGTCTCCCATGATGAAATTATGCAATCCTTGTTGCAGGTGGTGTCTGAAAATAGGGGAGACATGTCTGAGTCTTCGGTAGACACCGTTTGAACAATCTCTTTGACTTTCTTGTTCATTTCAATCTTCCTCACTCTGTTAAGTGGTTTCCTCATTTCAAGTAAACAGAGCGAACATTAAAAGCATAAAGAAAATAAAGATAAATCTGTCGTTTATATCAAACATGCACGAATAGATATGAATCTATTAAAACCTTTATTTCTATTAAATGCTATTAATCACCAATAATCATTTCAAATCAAATCTCTTACACCTTTACACAAAATAGCTATCAATCAACTTAAGACGTTGGATCTCAGATTTCGGTTTGATATGACATAAGTAATTTTGCATGCTTGAGTAATTAAATGCCATTGATTCGCATATCGCAACTTATAACTTTTATCGTTTACGATGTTACTCATAAATTCTGCGAAATGCGATCTACGCAAATCACACGTCACAAATTTTATACAGTAAATGAATTTTATTTTGGTTAAGTCGTGCAGAATGAAAAGTGTGCATTCAAGAAGTCAAGCAGCTGCGCTTTATGGGACTTTAGAGCCTTATGTTTATTGTTCTGTTGGCTTGTTGGGTTCGTGTAATCGCAACTTATACCAAATTTATTTATAAGTTCGATCGTTTAAATGAGGTACTATGCGATAAACATAATACAATGGTGATTGAAGTGCTTGCAAGTTTTTAATATAACTTCAGAAAAGGCTTAGCGCATTTCACAGCGTGCGTGACTTAGTGGGTTTCAAGTCTTTTGGGTTGTAATTTATACGGTTTGCGATGCGAAAAAGTGGAAAAGCACAAAGAAAACTTTATTTCCTAAGTTTTTTTGTTTTAAAGCTAAAAAATAAATGAAAATGAACTTCCTAATTGTTTCTAAAGGGTCTCCATTTATTAAAATAAATGGGGGTTATTGTATAGCACAATAGTACACTACTACAAATGAGTTGGTGAATGGCTGCAAGATGTCATCCATCAGCCTCATCAAGGTTGTGGGAGCATTCGTCAACCCGAAAGGCATGACCATCTATTTGAAAAGGACCTCCTTGGCTTTGAAGGTCATCTTCGACACATAAGACGATTCAATTAGTACCTGGTGATACCTTGTTGAAATATTTTTTCTCTTTGAGTTGGTCCAGAAGGTCATCAATTCGTGGGATCGGGTACCTATTCTAGATGGTGATATTTTTCAACACCATATAGTCAATACAGAGTCACCAAGTCCCATCCTTCTTCTGCACCAACACGATCGGGCTCCCACAGGGCAATGAACTTGGCCGGATGTGACCTTTCTGCAACAGGTCCATAATCTTCCTCTTGATTTCATCATTCTCCAGAACAGAGCACCGATAGATCGGTCCATTGGGTAGCGGCACACTTGGGGTTAGATCGATGGGGTGCTTGACTTGATAGTGCAAAGGCATCCCTGCAGGTGAGGTGAAGATGTCCCGATACTCCTCCACGACCTTGTCCATTTGTTGTTGTCGTGTGGAGGAGCCCTGTCTGGAGTTCGTGGCCACATCATTCTTCTTTCCCTGAGGGTGGATCATCAGGAAAACAAATTTCCCGGTTTTGGCAATGAGCTTACTGCATTGTTTTGCAGTAGCCAAAGAGATAACAATAGGTGGTGGTACCTTTGGTATCTTGTAAAAATTATTTCCCAAAGTAACAATAACAACAAAAGGCCGAGACTCATACACAACATGTCTCTTCCACAAGTATGGCTGGCCTACTAGTACATCAAAAACATCAAGGGGAGAAATGTCACATATTACCTCATCGGTGAAGGGCTTGATGTTGAAGGGAAGGTGACACTGCTGGCTGACACGAAGATCCCATCCTTAGTGAAGCCACCCGATGGTGTACGACTATGGGTGTGCTGTGGTCGGCAAGCCCAAACACTTCACAACCTATGCTAAAATGAGGCTCTTTTGGATCCCAATGTCAACAATGAACTATAGCGGGGAACCCTTTACCCACTTCTGGGAGTGGAAGAGACGCTCCTTCTCCTCTGGATCTTCTAGTTCTTCCTTTTGGATCTTCGTGGTAGAAATAGTGGTGTTGGGCTTCGCATCGATAATCTACTTCAATCTGTCATTCCCCTTCTCAGGTTTTGATTCAGTGTCAGAGCATGCATCTAATTCAGAAGCCTTCATTTCGGCCACTAGTGACTGCTTGGGCCGACACTCACTTGTGTTGTGAGTTGAGTTCTTATGGACCTCACACCACTTTCATGTGTCCTTCTTCAGCTTCGTAGTGTTGTTCTTTGCTTGTGGATTTCACAGGTTGTCTTGGGTATCCATGCATTGGGTTTGTCCTTTGTTATGTGGTTTGGGGGCACCTTTCGCTTGCTTTCGATTCATAGATCTAAAGTATCGCTTCTTCTGTTTGAATTTCTGCTCAATATTGGCAGCATACCAATATGTCGTACCGAGTGAGGAGATGTCGAGGAACACCATTTACTCCTGAATGTATCTGTGTAGACAATTGTGGTACTTCAACACCAAATGTTTCTTCGAATATTTGATACCCAACTTTGTGTGCATGGTATGGAACAGATTCGTCAGCTCATGCACATATTGATCCCTTTGCTGTCGCAGCATAGTGCATTGTATGTACTTGTCCTCATAGCTCCCCACTAGATAATATTTTTCCCTGATGGCATATCGAAAATAGTTCCAAATGGGTACGACTAAGAACAGAGAGTGTTCCCCCTCATCCTTTTTCTCACAGTAGGTTTCCCATCAGTCCTTGACATGGGGGGTGAATTTGAGTAGTGAAAAAATAATATTCTCTTGGTTGGAAAAGTCATGAAATGAGAAATATCCTCCTAATAGATTCAACCATTTATCTACAATTTCTGCATATGTTTGGCCATCAAATATGATAATTCCAAAGTTTACTTGTAATTTAAAAGGGGTTTCACCTCCTGAGTGGATGTTGGATGCATATGTGCCGATAGTGGGCAGTTGTTGAAGGATCTGGACGAAGTTATCCATCATCGCGTTCCTTTGTTTTTCAAGGGCCTCCTTGAGCAATATTTTGATAGGATCTCCTGCTCCCTCGTATTTATTTTCATCCCCCATGGGAGGCCGTCGGGGTTTGCGAGGCTGATCTTGCAAAGGTTCAACCAGATCGACCCCTAACTCCTTATACCTCGACCTTGTTGGGGACATGCAAAGAAGGATTGAGAAAGAGAATACCGCTCTGATACCACTGATCCAAATGTATGCAGGAAAAAAAAAAATACACATATAACCATAAATAAAAATATGCAACAAAAATAACACTTCATTTCATTAATATCAAATAACTCAAATTTGTTTACAAACAGAATGGAAATAAACTAGCTAGGGCGCTGGTAGCTTATCTATGAGAAGAGATGTGGCGGCTACATGCCTCTGAAATATATTTTACAATGAGGCTTGAAGGCATATATATTATTTAGAAACAATCGAAAAACCCTAAACATCCAAAAACCTAACCCTAGGAGATGAAACACCAGAATATGGGCCTGATCGGGGTAAATTGGTACATCAATTTACTAGGGTCGTAACTTTGGCATACTATCTCCGTTTTACGCACATGATACATCGTTAGAAAGATATATCCAAGGACTACAAATTCTGACTACAAATAGTAAGTCTAAAATGGACCCATATTAGCTTGAGGTTTGATGCCAAAAAAACATCATTTAGGTCTCAAAATGGCTCCGGAAGTTCAAGACCCGAAAAACTACCAAAAATAGTAAATTGTGCTACATTTAAGGAAACTTAAAAACTGAAAGAAACAATGGTGGGGGCCAAGTGGAATAGGCAGGTGGCCACCAATATCCACCTAGATCAATCGAAGTAGTTGCTGCTGTATAGATCGAATTTTTTCCTGCTGCAAGGTCGAAAGTATATATTGAAGCTGCTGGAAGGAATGGTTGACTTGGTGGTTGGAGGAAATATGTATTTAGGGTAAAGTGTCTTGGATTATCTTAGCAAAACTATTGAAGGAATATATTTTGATTGGGTTTCCCCTATATAAGTGTTTTTCCCTGGAATAGTCCCTAAATCTTGTGTGTCTTGTCTTGTGATCTTCATACACACATAATTTGGTCATTTCTCGATGAAATATAGTATAAAAAGTACGTATAAGAAGCCAAAATAAATCACAAGTAATTATCAAGAAAGAGGAATCAAAGCCTAACTCCACTTGCATTGATTTCTCAACACAAGTGTGCCATTTTGTTATGCCATAATTTCCCCAAGCCACGACTACTATTGCTACTCAATGATGCTTTGGTTGGCTCAAACTAAAGTCTGCACAACTTTCCCCTTCTTATTCAACACACATTTTTTGTGTTGAAGCTGGAACCCTTGGGATAAATATACACTTTTCCATCTGGGAAAATCACCACATAACCATTATCCTCTAAGGATTAAATATAAATAAGGTTCTTCATCAATCCTGGAACATACAACACATCCTTCCCCAGTAAAGGATTCCCAAAATCCATTTTAAACTTAATAATTCTATTGCTTGTTTTCCTCTATTTGGCATTGTCGCTAAGTTCAATGTGGAAGTCCAAATTTCACATATTCAGACTGGTAAAGTAGTATCAAATCCAGTTATATGACATGAAGCACCACTATCAATGTACCACACATTTGTGGCAATTGAACTAAAGAGACACGTGATGAGTGAGAAATCATCCTCAAATCTGGTTGTAAACTCATCCATCTTTGTTGTAGCAACAAATTATTTATTTTGTTTTCTCTTTTTCTTGTTAGGGAAATAGCTTGAAAAATGGCCTAATTGGTGGCAAGAAAATAATTTCAGTTTGCTAGCATTGAAATTATTTTTATTTCCCTTCGAGGTAGATCCTTCAGTGGAGCCTTTCTTGGCATTTCCCTTACCCTCAGAGGATAGGACCAAGTTCTCTTCCTCTTCACCTTTCTTCTTTTGGTCTCCATGTTGAGACCATTCTTGGATATCCTCATATGTGAAATCATCCCAAAACCTTTCTTATGTGGAAATATGCTCTCATCTCGCAATGCAATTTACAAATACATCCCACTACTTTGTAAAGCCATTCAAGGCTATACACACCATTTCATATTCATGGTTTGTCTCCCCTACAACTTCAATCTCATGTCACACCTACGTGAACTTAGTAAGGTAGGTAACCACGCTCTATCCCTTGTAAATCATAGTGTCATAGAGCTTATCCTTTAGCACCATGTTCCAGTTCTGGTTGTCACTCTGGTACAATTCGGTGAGTCCATCCCACATCTCAGTGGAAATTATCTTATTTGATAGATGAGGAATTGGGTGATATTTCAACCAGTCCAAGATGATCCTTTGTGCCCTTGATTCTTTCACCTCATGGAGATATACTAGAAACATGGTTTGACATTGGCACAACCATTGCAAATTTAGAAAATCTCCACAACTTGTTCTCCTTAAGAAAAAATATGATACAAACTTTCCACTGGAAATAGTTTGAGGTTCCTTCTAATTTGTCTTCATACCCGACAAATCAAACCCTTGAATTATTGTTTGTTAAAAACCCTAGAAAGACCACAAACCCCTTTCAGCTTGAACCTATGCAATGCTTGCATTTTTTTCATAAGATTTGCTATGATAAAATGTTATTTTTCCTGGCCTGACTACTCTATGAAGGGAATTCAATACAGAAACGTAGCGCCACTTGCAGAAGCATCATGCCTCTCTAACAGAAGAGTCGCACTTGTTCATAGGTGAAATTTACCAACTTTAAAGCATCCATTTGCAAGTGTGAATGTTGGGCTAGGTAGCCCTACATGTCTACTTTCCAATTCACCTTCAAAATTGAGAAAGAATCCATGGGAATACCTCCAAACTTGATTCTCACAACTTCACTCTAGAAGTGATGTGCCTGGTCAAAAACACTGGTAGAAACATGAAAAAGAGGCAGTTTTTTGGTTTTTTCTCCACAATCAAGGGGTTTCATGAAAAACCAGGACTTGATCTAGAATGTAGAAGTCATAAGGCATCCAAAAACATAATTTATTCTTCATTCGAGTGCTTTGAGAGAAAGCGTCGCGCTGTTGCACGACGCTTCTGTGAAAGCCAATTTTCTCGAATTTTCCAAAATCACCAAAAATGCCCATTGTGCCCACTTCTTCTAAGAAATCACAAAAAACTAAGTCTTCACAGTGGATTCAAGATCATTTCTTCAGATCAAGACTTGGAGACACCATGAACACTAGGTGTGAAGTGGGTCCAAAATCCAAACTATAACCCAAACAAAATCACTCCCAATATTGATTCTAAACACAACCTATTTGTTTCTGCTTCACAAAAAGCCCAACAATTACAACGATCTAAACCATGGAAATATGATTCACCAGGCCCAAAAACCCTTGGCAACGAAAGTGTCCTTGTATTGTGTTGTACCTTAAGAGACAATCCCTTAGTTGTGATAATGAATCCGTGCTTAAGACATTTAAATAATTATGTCACAGGAATATTGGTCTTTGTTTAATCACCTTAAAATATTTATCATTAAACCCTCAAAGATCAAGTATAACGAATGTCCCACAATGCTATTATCTGTTGATGTAGAATGGAATTATCAGAACAACATGAAATAAAGAAGCCCAAACTGATATGTTGTTGTCCAGAATATATCACCGCAAACTCCATAAGAATTATAAGAAAAGAAACACTTAAAATGAAGGAGCGCCTATTAAGGATTTTAACTCTTATTCACACAAGTAAAAAGAGACCTGCAACTTCATTACTTCATTTTATTTAGATATTGAAAGTACACAATGTAAACTAGAAGACACATCAACATCAACATATGCCAGAAAATTGCTCTTCTTTCATTAATCATTTGAAATCTGAGTACAAAATTTACAGTCTGAAGGTCCAAAACTCGAAACCTTTCTCTTTCTTGTCCATCTCATTAAATACAATAGAAAGCAACATGTAACTGCTGTAATTTATCTTAACTACTTGAACTACTTAGGACTTCGTCAATTATCTATTACATGTCCTCAAAATGTCTTATTACAATTACATTCTCTTAAAAGAGGAAAATAACATGAAATTAAAATCCTAATCTATATGCTGAATGTGAATTGATGACGATGCTGCTGCATTTCCCTGACTGGCTGGTTTATCCTTCTTTGAAGTCAAGGGGTCCTTTGGTAAATCTTTCATCGAGGCTCTGCATTTCTTCCATATCTCGATGTTTATCTTGGGTGAATGAACCAGCTTGTGATACTCCAATCTGAAAGCAGTGATTCTATTGAAAGATGGCCTTTCTATAAATAAAGTTTTCACTAACCACAACATATGAAATTGTCTTTGATGGAAATTGATCACTGTTTCTCCTTTAAGAACCTGAGTCTTTTCATGAGTACTGTCTACCTTACTTTTTTCCAACACTAGTAAGGGTTCATAAGAATTCCATGATAACATACCACCTCCAAGACCCCAACATGATGGCAAACATGTTCTTGCTATTTTATCAAATAATTTATCAAACTGGTTCACTGCTTCTTTAAGCTCAATCAAATTCTTTTCTATAGAATTCCTGCAATAATTTTTGACAATCATTTTATTAATTTCCATAGCATATAAAATCCTGTCTTTAATTTCATTTTCTTCCAACTCCTGATCTGTTTTGGAATTAATGAAATTAATAAACTTTCTTGCCCAAATGGCCCTATTTATTATCTTCTTCTTGTTTGCCATGACTTGTTCTTCAAACTCCTTGATAATACTTTTTCCTTCTGCAACAATAGTTAGAAAATCCCAAATTGTCTTCATTTACGTAATAATATCATTCGAGATGATATCCTAGCCTGTATTAAGGATATATTTCCCTTAAATTTTTCTTTGAGATTTTTAATCTCAGCATCAACAGTTTGGTAATCCATTTTGTATTTATTGACTTCTCCCTCTGTGGCTTGTATGATCTTTGTTTCTATTTCGAAATCAGCTTGTGCCCTTTTTCGATCTCTCTCTGCCATCTGCAATTCAGTAGTTAATTGAGATATTTTTGCTAATGGATCTTCATTAACTGATGGAAAAACAAAAGTGCAAGTGTGAGATTCAATATGATTTTGCAAGGACAATGCAGTTTGCTTTAACTTAGTGATTTCTTCTTCCTTTTGCGAGAGCTACTGAAGAAGTTTTTCTTTCTCATTTTCTATCTCTGCAACCTCTGCTGCCATTGAGTGTTCTCCTGTAGGAAATTTCAATTTTTTTTTAGTACAGAGATTTCTGATTCAACACTTTGCAGAAGTTTCTGTACAACAGACCTGTCATTGGGATCTACTCCAATCTTAACTATAATATTTTTGAGTTCATCATTCTGGATTGTCAAAGCCCTGGAATTGGCTTTCTCTAACTTCAACTTCTTGATCACTTTTCCAAGCATATTTTCAGCCTTCAGAGCCATTGCATTAGTTTTGGTTAGGTCATTCACAATCAGTTGACATGTTTGCATATTTAAATTTACTTTGTCAAGCAATGGAATTTTCTTCACATCTATAGTCAAATTCAAAATATTAAAATTATTGGATGAACCAATAGACATATCAGAGGATGTGAAAGGGAAATATTGAATTGATCCTTTTCAAGATCCATTGCAGTTAGAAGTCTCGTTTGATCTGGGGCTATCTGCTACTCATCTTGAGCCTCCATGCTTTCCTTCATCTTCTGATTTCTTTCTGCAATCTGGGAAAACATTTGTTTGATTAAGGGCACTTGTTCCTGAGTGCTTTCATGTCTCCTGGGTGAAGCAGGAACATTTTCCTCATCTCCCAATTGTAATGAGAAACCAGGTTGAGCATCTACAAAATCTTCATTGAAATTTGTTCTCTTCTCAGTCCTCAGTTCCTCCTCCTATGAATCAATCACTGCCTCTTTACCTCTCTTATTTGACTTTTATGATATAACAGGAGTCTGAACATTTGAGCTCACTGAACCTGCAACACCTTTACTTGCCATTTTTTCTATATTAGGTCTGCTCTCATGAATGAATGCTAAATACCCATTTTCAATTCTCCTATTAGAAATCACACTGTGAGGGTCATAAGCCAACTTCTCTCCTAAGAGTAGGTGCATTTCATCTAACATCTTAGTGACTTCATCAATTTCTTGTCTCATATTAACTATAAAAGAACCAACATTCATTGGTAATTTAAACATATGACCTTTCTTCATAAGCACAAAGTGTACTTGATCAACATTTAAACTTTGCCTAATGAACTCCAAAACGAATAATCTCATAGGCACAAAAAATGGAAGCCTATAAGGCTCTACACTAGCTCCATATAGTCTAATCTCATAATGTTTTTCAAAGACAAACTAATCACCAAACTTACACACTTGTCCCCAACTGCAAGAAATCTTGAGCTTCTGGCAGAAAGCAAGGGGGAGTAATTCCATTCAAAATTTTATATGCAGTAGACATGAAATGACTAGCAAAATCAAATAAACCACCCTCATTCTGCTCTTTCCTTACTATATATGTCTAGAAAATCACTAACTGTCTTTTCTTATTCATAACCATTATATTTAATCCTAGATGCATGAATTCTTGTACATTTTGATATAAGAAGAGGTAAATAACAAGAGAAGGAAACCTGAATGAACCTGTCAGTGATAGGCTCATGAGATGAGAATTAACAACTTCTTGCCAATAAGATGGAATATCCAGCGCCACTCCTGGATTCATCATCATTGCAGACATTCCCAGAACTGACTTGTCTACTGGACTGTCATTGTCTTTTGCCAAAATCTTTGCAATGTAGCTCAGTACTAGTCTGAATTTTATATCAAAAACCTCCATGGGGAATTCTTTACTATCAGGTACAAACTGTTGTGTATTTGGCTTCAGAAAATGAATGAATTGATTAAACTCCTGACTTGCAAGAATTTCATAATGCACTATCAAGGAATCATCAGTGAATTGGACATACAACTCTGACTCGGGATAACACAGAGCTTGGCGAATTTTTTGGACTGAGACTTGCATAACATTTTCCCCTTGACAATTCATTACGAAACATTTCCTAGGGTACAAAATGAACACTAACCAATAAACAAATTCGGGAAAAAGGTGAGTTCTTGTTATACATGCAGACAACACACCAGTTTTTGACATGGCAATGTAAGTTGGAGAATTTTTATCATTTAGGAGGACCTGCTGATAAAAAGAAAGGTGGTCAAGGGAATAATCTGTGTCCTGGATATCCCTCTCGGTGTCCATGAGAGGGATATGAATGGAAGACCCTAACAGGGATGAACGCTTAGCCGTAATTCAAATTAGGATAACAGACAATTGACAGGGTGACAAATAATTGACAGGATGACAGATAACTAAGAAAGACACAACACAGACAAACTTCAACCAAAAAATAACAATAATAACTTCAGAAAAATGAGAATTCTCCTTAAATAAGCGACGTGGGCTTTAAAATTAAATGCTGATAAGACGCGCCAAAAGACCTTTAAGAAAACCCGAAGTGGGCTACAACTGTCACCAACTTGGCCGCATACGTCACAGTGGGAGGCCTCGAGGTACGAAGAACTCATTTGGCTTATGCCCCCATATTGAATCTCGACCGCTCATCTGGATTACCTCCGCAATCAACAAGGTTAACTGCGGAGGCACCCTCCATGTTAACCCACATGCTGAAAGTGCCTATGGGTTGAGCCTTTTACTTACCGCTTGATAAATCATTGAATCCCGCTCCATAAAATGCTCGATACTTAATCTTTGAACTGGGACCCACTTCTAAAAAAAATTTAAAGTATTTAAACTTTAAACTTTAATATAACAAGCAGATACATTTTTATGCTAAAGTATATGAAACTTGATACTTTAACATATCTTTTGATAATTTTTTATTTTTATTTTTTTATTTTGTATTTTTGTATTTTTGAAAATTAAAAATAAATGATATTGTAAATGAGCCACAACATCTTGCTCCACCTGGGGATAGTAAGAACCGTAGATTAGTGCCTTCACTTCGGGCATGGAGTCAAATACTGTTTGATGAAAAATGTACAATGAAGGAAACCGAATATGTACAATGGTGAACCATCAAATTTCAATGTTGGAAATAATGTTTCAGATACTACCCATTCATAGACAGCTCTACTGTTTCTGCATCAATATTCTCCAGTATAAAAGTGTTATTTGATCTAGCTTCAATAATCGTGTATGGGCCATACCAAAGAGGGTCAAACTTACCATGATTTCCTTTTTCTTCTCTTCTAGTATGCCATCTTAATACCAAATCTCCAGTTTGGAAAATAATATCCTTTGCTTTTCTATAAAAAATGGACTTCATCTTTTCTTGATATGTGACTAAGTTTTCCCTGACTTTATTCCTGATCTCACTCAATTCTATCACCTTATTCAGTCTTCTTATCAATGCATTAGGTTCTTCTTGTGCTTCTTGAAGAAAATAAATTATTGGTCTAGCGAGCTGAGTAGGAAACAAAGCTTGAGTACCATATACTAATTCATAAGGGGACTTACCAGTAGATCTTCTAGTAGTCATTCTCACTGCCCAGAGAGAAAATGTCAACTTTGAATCCCAGTTCTTCTGATTCTCATTAATTGTTTTCTTCAGAATCTTAACCAATGTCTTGTTGGAAGATTCAGCTAGCCCATTCCCTTGAGGATGATATGCTGTAGAATGAGACACAATGACATTATATGCTTAACAAAAAATTATAAATCTGACTGAATTGAATACCTGAGCATTTTCTGTTACAATCTTCATTGGACATCCAAATCTACTGAAGATGTTCTCTTCCAGGAACTTCATTACTACCAGATCATTTTCTTTTCTGGTAGGTATTTCCTCCACCCACTTTGTAAAATAATCAGTGGTAGTGAGAATCCACTTGAATTTCCCACTTGATGCTGGATCAATTTTCACCCCCTGATTTGAAGCTATATGTCCCAACAACTTACCTTCCTCCAAAGCAAACAAATATTTCTTGGGTTTCAATGATAACCCAAACTTCCTGCATTTCAGGAAAGCCTTCTGCAGATGCTCCAAGTGCTCATCATCAGAGCTTGAAAAAATAGTTACATCATCCAAATATATGACTACAAATGCTATATCCATTGCCCTTTGAAAAGTAGCCCCTGCGTTCATGAGACTGAATGGAATCTTGGCATACATGAACGTTCCCCAAGGTGTGGTAAAAGATGTTTTCTTCTGATCTTCCTTTTCAACAGCTACTTGGTTGTACCCAGAGAAACCATCAACCATGGATAACCTATGAGCTCCAGTCACTTTCTGTAAAACATAATCCATCTTTGGCAAAGGATAATTGTCTTTTAGAGAAGCTCTGTTCAAGTTCCTGAAATCAAGACATAACCTTATCTCTCCATTCTTCTTCTTGACAGGAACCAAATTAGAAACCCAGTCTGAGTATCTAAGTGGGACTATGATTTTTGCTTACAACAATTTCTTCACTTCTTTTTCAATTGGGGCAAGTAACAATGGATTAATCTACCTGAACTTCTGCCTGTGAGGCTTAACCCCATATTTTGATGGTATTTTATGCTGAATGATATCTAAATCATATGTCTTTAAATCTTCATAGGACCATGCAAACACATCCATATACTTCTTGAAAAGATCAACATACCTTTATTTATAATCCTTAGGAACTCCTTTGAACAACTTAACCATCTTGGGCTCCTGCTGAGTTCCTAAATTATAGTCTTCCATTTCACCATCCTGAGATACTTTTTTCTGGTTTACTGCTACATCATTTGTGTCAAAAAATCTTTCAAGAGGAACCTAAATTCCGGGAAATGTATTATCTTTCAACTGAATTATCTTCTGATCACCTATTGACTGCTTCAGGTTTTTCAAGACATCATTCTGATCAGTTTGTTCACTTTATTGATCTATTTGACTATCTTCAAAATTTCCAATCATTGTTAAGAAATGATTGATCTGCTCATCATCCTGAAAAACCTGCCAATGCTTTACATTATGAGGAATTGAAGGTCTATGCCTCAACTCAATCTCATATCTCAGTCTTGGATTAATGGGAGGCTTAAATGTACTGGCAGCAACTACCAGTGAATCTGCCATTCTGTTTTCTTCTCTTGGAATAAACTGAATATTCAAGGCTTCAAAATAATTTTCGATCAGGTCCCACACTTCATTTCTATAAGACCTCAATCTGGGATGTTTAGTTTGACACAAATTCTTAATTTGTCTCATAATTAACTCAGAATCACCAAAAATGGAAATACATTGAATTCCTTTTTTTTTTTTTAGTTTGAAGACTCAAAATCAATGCTTCATACTCAGCTACATTATTGGTTGATTCAAATTCAAGTTTAAAAGAAAAAGGTAAAATATTACCTTATGGAGATATGAATAAAAACCCAGGTCCTGTGCCATCCTTTGAGTAGGCACCGTCGAAATAACACTTCCAAATTTTATTTGAATCTAGCTCCTTATGTATAATTGCTGAAGAGAGCTACTTCTGTGAGTCTTCAAAAAATTCTGCATCTTCATGCAGCATGAAACAAGAGAGATCCTCCTTCTCTTGACCATAGATAGGGGAATTTCCGATATCTTTCTTTGTGGTAGTCTTAACAAATATGGTTTCTCTGTATAACCTTCTTTCTTCCCCATTGAACATAGGAATGATTGCATATGTAAAATCCAGTTTTAAGACACCTCCAAGCTTTCCTTCCCAATATCTAGACAACAACATACCAAATCTGGTTGGAATATCTGCAACTACTACATCCATCATGATACTCTTGGCTGGAATTTGAGCCAGGGATACCACCATGTATTTGATAAGTCTAACACACTTCACCTTTTTTGAATCAAATGAATAAAGGTCTCTATAGGGCTTAGTGATTTGTAAATTTAAGTCTTTCATCACAGTAATGACATAAGATTATGTGATGCACCAGAATCAAACATACAATTATGCATAATGAAATCATGAAGCAACACTGATATATAAAATGGAGGAACAAAAGAATCTACCTCTTCAACATGTGGACCAAAAGTGACTACTAGCTTTTCTTCTTGCAAATTCACAGTATCACCAATATCATCAAACTGAGAAATATTTATAAATTTTGTAATTTCCTTCTTGTAACCAGGTGTGTTAGCTAATTTAAGCAAAGGTACTTGAATTTTTATCTTTTCTAATTCTTTGGAAAGACTGAAAGCTTGATTATGTTTAATAATATTTTCAGGTTCTTCTTGATTCTTTTTAGAATTATAATTTTGCTTAGGTACAGTAACAATATTCTCCAAAATATTTGTATCAATTGACTTATTCAGGGAAGCCTCAGCTTGTTTTTCATTTGTACTCACTGAATTCATAGGTTGTTTCCCATTGTATGATGGTTTTACTGAGTTCTTTGGTTGTGGAGTCGCCATTGGAGAAGGAAATGACTCTGGTTCTTTTTCCTCATCATCCTGAGTTCTCAATCTCTTTTTTGATCTTAAGTCATACTTCTTATGCAACTCTGCTTACAATATTCATCCATCTCTTCCTGATAAAATGATACACCAGATTCTGAGGATTCTTCTTCAGATTTCTCTTCTTCCTCATCATCATCTTCCATATAAACATGAGATATTTGATCTTCAACCTCTTTTTGGTCATCCTCAGCAGACTTTGAAGGTACTTCTTTTATATATAAGGGTGCTTGAACTTGATCCTGGTCTCTTCTTTCCCTCTGCAAAATCTGCAAGGGTTGCTTTCTGAACTGTGGATTAAAAACACCTATGTTTTGCTATGTAGGTTTCTTATTATCTAATTCCATCTTCACTAATTTATTTGACAAGTTCTTGATGACCTTAGTCATGTCATCAATCCTATGATCCCTAGATGAATCTTATTTAACTTTACCTTTATCTTGAACTGTCTTCTTTTCCTGTGCTTTTCCAACGACAGTCATGTTGCTTCAATCTCAAAAGCATCTGTTTGTATTTGTTCAAGAGTAGAAAACCTTCTCTCTCTCAAAGTGAAACTAAAATATGATACAAATGATCTAACAAAAATAACTCTTGCTCCAATAAGAGGGGGTTTCATTTCTGTGGGCAAACTATTATACAATTTGTTAAATCTTTTAATGAAATCATTCATGCTTTCATTAGACTTTTTCTTAATAGCATTAAACTCTGTCAATGAATAACCATGATCTCTCTTTTCACCCCATCTTTGGATGAATTGTCTTTATAATTCGTCCCAATAATTAATTGAGCCATTTGGTAATCCTTTAAACCATTTTCTTACTTCTCCATTCAAAGATTGTACAAAAAGTATCATTACTACATCAAGATGTTCAACATTTAAATTTTCGGCAAAAGTGCAAAAAAAAGGCAAGTGTTGTTCTACAGTTATTTCATCTTCACCAGTAAACCTAGGAAGCAATTTAAGGTATTCCTGAGGCATTGCATTTATTGGTTGTGGGAGATTTAATGGTGCATATCTATTCATCAAGAAATAAGGAACAGGGGATGCCATGTTTATGCCTTGATTAACTGCTCCTTGAGTAGGTGGGGTTTGTATACCAGTTGTAGATGTGGATGGATGAGGTGAAACAACTGATATGGGAAGAGGTTGATGAATAATAGTAGAAGAACTAGCAACTGTATTAGGCCGAGTTTCTGTAAATGTAAATGAAATAGACTCAAAATATTGTTCTTCTAACTTTGGTTCTTGGAAATGAATAGGTGGGGACAAGGATTCTTGTTCTGAGAAAATGAGTTTCCGGGAAATATCCTTGGATGAAAGGGTATGGGAACTGCTGCCTAGTGTAGGCAGTGTAGCATCAGGTGTAGAAAGCGTTCTTGATTTCTGGCCTTTTTTAGAAACCAACTTTTCAGGATCTGAAATAATAGGATCTTTCTGCTGAGAGGTATCTGACCTCGTATGTGGCCTTTTATACGCCAAAATTTATGAAATAAAAACACAGCCTGATATTTCATCCTCTCTAAACAACCAGAGGAAATATGAACAAAACCCAGGGAAAGAACTTCGCTTCTTTGATCCCTGGAAAAGGAGCCAAAAAATGTTGTACCTTAAGAGAGAATCCCTTAGATGTGATAAGGAATCTGTGCTTAAGACATTTATATAATTATGTCACAGGAATATTGGTCTTTGTTTAATCACCTTCAAATATTTATCATTAAACCCTCAAAGATCAAGTATAATGAATGTCCCACAATGCTATTATTTGTTGATACAGAATGGAATGATCAGAAGAACATGAAAGAAAGAAGCCCAAACTAATATGCTATTGTATAGAATATATCACCTCAAACTCCAGAAGAATTATAAGAAAATAAACAGTTAAAATGAAGGAGCGCCTATTAAGGATTTTAACTGTTATTCACACAAGTAAAAAGATATTTGCAGCTTCATTACTTCATTTTATTCAGAGATTGAAAGTACACAATGTAAACTAGAAGACACATCAACATCAACAAATGCCAGAAACTTACTTTTCATTCATTAATCATTTGAAATATGAGTGCAAAAATTACATTCTGAAGGTCCAAAAATTAGAACCTTTCTCTTTCTTGTCCATCTCATTAAATACAATAGAAAGAAGTTTTCAACTGCTGTGATTGATCTTAACTACTTCAACTACTTAGGACTTCGTCAAATATCTATTACATGTCCTCAAAATGTCTTATTACAATTACATTCTCTTTAAAAGAGGAAAATAACATGAAATTAAAATCCTAATCTATATGTTGAATGTGAATTGATGACGATGCTGCTGCATTTCCCTGACTGGCTGGTTTATCCTTCTTTGAAGTCAAGGGGTCCTTTGGTAAATTTGTCATCCAGGATCTGCATTTCTTCCATATCTCGATGTTTTTATTGGGTGAATGAACCAGCTTATGATACTCCAATTTGAAAGCAGTGATTCTATTGAAATATGGTCTTTCTGCAAATTAAGTTTTCACTAACCACAACAACTGAAAATGTCTTTGAAGGAAATTGATCATTGTTGCTCCTTTAAGAACCAGAGTCTTTTCATGAGTACTGTCTACCTTAATTTTTGCCAACACTAGTAAGGGTTCATAAGAATTCCATGATAACAGACCAGCTCCAAGACCTGAACATGATGGAAAACCTGCTCTTGCTATTTTATCAAATAATTTATCAAACTAGTTCACTGCTTCCTTAAGCTCAATCAACTTCTTTTCTATAGACTTCTTGTAATCATTTTTTATAGTCATTTTATTAATTTCCACAGCATATAAAATCCTATCTTTAATTTCATTTTCTTCCAACTCCTGATCTGTTTTGGAATCAATGAAATTAATAAACTTTCTTGCCCAAATGGCCCTATTAATTGTCTTCTGCTTTTTTTCCATGACTTGTTCTTCAAACTCCTTGATAATACTTTTTTCTTCTGCAACAACAATCATAAAATCCCAGATTGTCTTCATTTCTGCAATAATATCATTCCAAATGATATCCTTAGCCTGTATTAAGGATATATTTCTCTTCAATTTTTCTTTGAGATTTTTAATCTCAGCATCAACAGTTTGGTAATCCATTTTGTATTTATTGACTTCTCCCTCTGTGGCTTGTATGATCTTTGTTGCTGTTTCTAAATCAGCTTGTGCCCTTTTTCGATCTCTCTCTCCCATCTGCAATTCAATAGTTAATTGAGATATTTGTGCTAATGGATCTTCATTACCTGATGGAAAAACAAAAGTGCAAGTATGAGATTCAATATGATTCTGCAAGGACAATGCAGTTTGCTTTAACATAGCGATTTCTTCTTCCTTTTGCAAGAGTTGCTGAAGAAGTTTTTCTTTCTCATTTTCTATCTCTGCAACCTCTACTGCCATGGAGTGTTCTCCTGTAGGAAATTTCAATTTTTTCTTTAGTACAGAGATTTATGATTCACCACTTTGTAGAAGTTTCTGTACATCAGACCTGTCATTGGGATCTGATCCAATATTCACTATAATTTTTTTGAGTTCCCCATTCTAGATTTTCAAAGCCCTGGAATTGGCTTTCTCTAACTTAAACTTCTTGATCACTTTTCCAAGCATATTTTCAACCTTCAGTTCCATTGCATTAGTTTTGGTTAGGTCATTCACAATCAGTTGACTTGTTTACATATGTAAATTTACTTTGTCAAGCAATGGAATTTTCTTCACATCTACAGTCAAATTCAGAGTATTAAAATTATTGGATGAACCAATAGACATATCAGAGGGATGTGAAAGGGAAATCTTGAATTGATCCTTTTCAAGATCCATTGCAGTTAGAAGTCTCGTTTGATCTGGGGCTATCTGGTACTCAACTTGAGCCTCCATGCTTGCCTTCATCTTCTAATTTCTTTCTGAAATCTGGGCAAACATTTGTTTGATTAAGGGCACTTGTTCCTGAGTGCTTTCATGTCTCCTGGGTGAAGTAGGAACATTTTTATCATCTCCCAATTGTAATGAGAAACCAAGTTGAGGATCTACAAAGTCTTCATTGAACTTTGTTCTCTTCTCAATCCTCTGTTCTTCCTCCTCTAAATCAATCACTGCCTTTTTACCTCTCTTATTTGACTTTTATGATATAACAGGAGTCTGAACATTTGAGCTCACTGAAACTGTAACACCTTTACTTGCCTTTTTTCTATATCAGGTCTGCTCTCATGAATGAATGCTGAATACCCATTTTCAATTCTCCTATCAGAAATCACACTGTGAGGGTTATAAGCCCACTTCTCTCCTAAAAGTAGGTGCATTTCATCTAACATCTTAGTGAATTCATCAATTGATTGTCTCATATTAACTATAAAAGGACCAAAAATCATTGGTAATTTAAACATATGACCTTTCTTCATAGGCACAAAGTGTACTTGATCAACATTTAAAATTTTCCTAATGAACTCAAAAGTGAATAATCTCATAGGCACAAAAACAGGAAGCCTGTAAGGCTCTACACTAGCTCCATATAGTCTAATCTCAGGATGTTCTTCAAAGAAAAACCAATCACCAAACTTACAACTTGTCCCCAACTGCAAGAACTCTTAAGCTTTTGGCAGAAAGCAAGGGGGAGTAATTCCATTCAAAATTTTAAATGCAGTAGACATGAAATGACTAGAAAAATCAAATAAACCACCCTCATTATGCTCTTTCCTTACTATATTTGTCCAGAAAATCAATAACTGTCTTTTCTTATTCATATCCATTATATTTAATCCCATATGCATGAATTATTCGACATTTTGATATAAGAAGAGGTAAATAACAAGAGAAGGAAACCTGAATGAACCTGTCAGTGATAGGCTCATGAGCTAAGAGTTAACAACTTCTTGCCAATAAGATGGAATATCCAGCACCACTCCTCGCTTCATCATCATGGCGAACATTCCCAGAACTGACTTGTCTATTGTACCATCATTATCTTTTCCCAAAATATTTGCAATGCATCTCAGCACTGGTTTGAATTCTATATCAAAAACCTCCATGGGGAATTATTTACTGTCAGGTACAAACTGTTGTGTATTTGGCTTCAGAAAATGAATGAACTGATTAAACTCCTGACCTGCAAGACTATCATAATGTGCTATCAAGAAATCATCAGTGAATTGGACATACGACTCTGACTCAGGATAACATAAAGCTTGACGAATTAATTGGGCTGAGACTTGCATAAAATTTCCCCCTTGACAATTCATTACGAAACATTTCCCAGAGTACATAACAGACACTAGCCAATAAGAAAATTCAGGAAAAAGGCGAGTTCTTGGGATACATGCAGACAACACACCAGTTTTAGCCATGGTTGTGTAAGTTGGAGGAGTTTTATCATTTAGGAGGACCTGCTGATAAAAAGAAAGGTGGTCAAGGGAACAATCTGTGTCCTGGATATCCCTCTCGGTGTCCATGAGAGGGATATCACTGGAAGAACTTGACAGGGATGAGCGCTTAGCCATAATTCAACTTAGGATAGAAGACAATTGACAGGGTGACAGATGATTGACAGGATGACAAATAACTGAGAAAGACATAGCGCATACAAAATTCAACCACAAATTAACAATAATAACTTCAGAAAAATGAGAATCCTCCTTAAATAGGTGGCGCGGTCTTTAAAATTAAATGCTGATAAGACGTGCCAAAATACCATTACGAAAACCCGACGTGGACTACAACTGTCACCAACTTGGTGGCATACATCACTGTGGGAGGCTTCGAGGTAAGGATAACTCATTTGGCTTATGCCCTTGCAGTGAATCTCAAATGTTCATGTAGATTACCCCCGCAGTCAACAGGGTCAACTGCGGAGGCACCCTCCGTGTTAACCCACACACTGAAAGTGCACGTAGGTTGAGCCTTTTACTCACCGCTTGATAAATCATAAAATACCGCTCCATAAAATGCTCGATACTTAATCTTTGAACTGGGGCTCGCTTCTATAAAGACTTTAAAGTATTTAAACTTTAAACTTTAATATAACGAGCAGATACATTTTTATGCTAAAGTATATGAAACTTGATACTTTAACATATCTTTTGATAATTTTCTATTTTTTTTTGTATTTTTGAAAATTAAAAATAAAGGATATTGCAAATGAGCCACAACATATTGTAAAGCCAATGGCTCTGATACCACATGTTAAAAATTTATTAGAGAGATAAAACATTTATCGAGATTTACCAATAGCAATAATAACCAGCAACATGCATAGACATAAACACATAATGCAAAAAATATTTACCGTGGGAAAACCCCAACTCTAGGGAAATACCAAACCCAATGAAATTTCATTAGCCTTGGTCAAAACCCCGACCAACCCTGTCAAGTGAGACTTCACAAGTCACCTCCCTAGCCTCCATTACAATGAAATCTTCATAGCCCTGTTACATGCTCCATTACATGCAATTCCATGGGCATAAATTCATTGGTACAAATTACCAAGTGCCCAAAAGTTCCATTGTTAGACGTGGTCAATTTTGACTGTATTCCCGAGTAAAGTTTACCTAATACTCCTATTGGTTGTGTGAATGTAGGTTTTAAGTTGAGGATCAAAAGATGGAGATCAAGTAAAGGGATCTATATCAAATGTTTCCGCATGGTTTGAAGGACCTGCTGAATGTGTTGCAAGTGATCTTCCCAAATCTTGCTGAAGATGAGGATGTCGTCTAGATATATGACCACAAACGAGTTGGTAAAGGGCTAGAAGATGTCATCCACCAGTCTCATAAAAGTTATGAGATAATTTTTCAACCTGAAAGGCATGAACAACCACTCAAAAGGGGCCTCCTTATATTTGAAGGCAATATTCCATGCATCCACGGGTTCTATTGTAACCTGGTGATAACCAAAATTCAAATAATCTTACTAAAGTACTTGGCCCCCTTGAGCTGTTCAAGAAGGTCATCAATATGTGGGATTGGATACCTGTTCCTGACAATGATTTTGTTTAGTGCCCGATAGTCAATGCAGAGTCTCCAAGTCCCATTATTCTTTTGTCAAGTACAATCAGGCACCTACAATGTGAGGAACTTGGTCAGATTTTCCTTTTTTGCAATGACTCCTAGATGTTCCACTTTATTTCTTCATTTTCCAAAATAGAGCAGCGGTATATCAACCCATTGGGTAGGGGTGCTCTGGGAGTCAAATGGATAAAATGTTTGACCGGACAATGCAAAGGTACCCTTGTGGGTGAGGAGAAATGTCCCTGTATTCTTCCATGAACTTATCCACCTACTTCTGTTTTGTGGAGGAACCCTTCCCAAGGGCCATGGATGTGGCCATGATCTTCCCATTACTTTAGGAGCGAATAAAAAAGGAAAAAAATTCCTAGTCTGGGAGATGATATTACTGCATTTCTTAGTAGAGGTCAAAGAGATGGTGGTAGGTAGGGCTACCTCTGGTATTCTATATAACTTACTTACCAATGTAATAATAATAGTGTGAGGAATGGACTCATACACAACATGATGTTTCCAAAAGTATGGTAGGCCTAATAACACATCACAAAATTCAAGAGGAGAAAAATCACATAATAACTCATATGTGAAGGGATTGATGTTGTAGGGAAGGTGACACTATTGACTAACACATAGATCTTGTCCTTAGTAAATCCATCCCACGGTGTATGATTGTGGGTGTAATGTGGTCAACAGAACCAACTGCTTAACAAAATTTGCTAAGATGAGGTTCTTTTTGCTTCCACTATTGACAATGAATTGTGGTGAAGAACCCTTCACCCACATTTGTGAGTGTAAGAGATGTCCCCCCTCGCCTGGATCATTGGGATCCATCTTCTGGACCTTGGTGGTGGCAATGGCGGCACTTGGTTTTGTTTCAATAATATGCTTCCCCTTGTTGTTCATGTTTTCAAGTTCTGGCTCAAAATAAAAACATTCATCAAACTATGAAGCTTTTAGTTTGACCACAAATGATTGCTTGGCGTGACACTCATTTGTGTTGTGAGTGGAGCTCTTGTGTAACTCACACCACTTTACTATTTCCTTCTTTGTCTTCATAGTTCCATGCTTTTCTTGTGGCTTCGACGGTTTGTCTTGGGCTGCTCCACCTTGGCCTTGTCCTTTGTTTTTCAATCTGGGGAGATCTTTCCTTGCTTCTGATTCATAAATCCAAATTCATGCTTCTTTTGTTTTTTTTTTCCAATATTCACATCATATTGATATGCTACACCAAGTGAGGAGATGTATATGAACTCCATTTATTCTTGAATGTATATGTGCTGAACCACAATACTTGAGCACCAGATGTAGCTCAAAGTCTTTGATACCCAAAATTTTCTGTAGATTATCAAAAATATTTGTGAACTCATGTACATATTGGTCCCTTTGTTGATGTAGTGTGGTCCATTGTATCTACTTATCTTCATAGCTCCCCACAATGTAATACTATTTCGTAACAACGTATTAGAAAGAGTCCTAAGAGGGTGCAAATGTAAACAAAGATGGTTCCTCGACCATTTTCTCACAGTGAGTTTCCAACCAGTCCTTGACATGGGGGGCAACCTCAGGTAGTGCAAAAGTGATATTTTCCCTCTTGGAGAAATTATGGACCAAAAAATAAACTTCCAATAGATTCAACCATTTATCTACAACATATGCATCTATCTGACCTTTGAATACAAATATATCGAAGTAAAATTGTACCTTGAAGTGGGTGACATCTTCGAAGTGAATGTAGGATGAAGATGTGTCACCCATTGGCATCTGCCGAAAGCTCTGGGAAATTTTTTCCATCATCTCATTCCTTTTCCGTTTGAGGGATTATTCGAGCAACAATTCGACAGCATCTCCTGCTCCCTTGTATTTATTTTATTTCACCATTGGAGGCCATTGGTGTTGGCGGGGATGTTCTTGCAAGGGCTTAACTAGTTCAAGTATCGACTCCTTATACCCCTACGTAGTTGGGGACATGCACAAAGAAATAGAGAAATAACAGACCACTCTGATACCATTGATCCAAAATTATGTAATAAAAAATTGAAACACAAATTAAAACAAAAGCAAAGAACGACAATGAAAACAAAACCTCAATTCATTAAAAACAAATACTGAAAGTTGTTTACATGCAAAATGGAAATGAACTAGCTTAGGTGATGATAGCTTATCTTTGAGAAGAGATATGGCAACCACATGCCTTCTAAATTATGTCAGAATGAGGCTCGAATGCCTATTTATTATTAAGAAAGAATGGGAAACCATAAACATCCAAAACCATAACCATAGGAGATGAATCACAAAAAGTCTGTGGGCCCCATTGGGTCTAATTGGTACATCAAATTCCTAGGGTTTTAACTTTGGAATATGATTTCTGTATACATCATCAGAAATATCTATCCGAGGACTACAAATTTTGACTGCAAAGTCCTAATGTAACAAAAAAATTTGCTTTGTTTTCCAAAAAAATCATTGTTTAGGGCCTCAAATGGGCTCCAAAATTTTAGGACTTGAAAAACTGAAAAAAATAGTAAACAATGCTACAATTAAGGAAACTAAAAGAAAAAATGTTCAGGGTCCAAGTGGAATAGGCGGGTGGCCACCAATATCCACCTAGATCATCACATTTTGCTCATACCTAATCCTCCTCTCTTGGAACTCCATGCCATAATACCTGCAAGGGCCAAACATATCCTTCCAAGGTATATCAATGATGTCAGATCTAAAAGTCCATGGCTAGTCTTGATCGAAAACAACAACAAGGGAAACCTACCTTGCCATATGGTGAAGGCCTTAACGATCCCCCACGTGTCAACCCTAGAATAAAAAAGATCACCTGCTGTCATAACCCTGCTAATCAAGAAGTGGAGTGATCCATCAGTCAACTATATCCTTGGATCCCTTATCCAAATCCGAAGTTCACAACTCCCAACACCTACTGATTGCTGTTGTGCAATATGGAAAATTTTTGGATCCCATTCGTGCCTCATCTCTGAACCCTGTGTGTAATCAATAGATGGACACTAGGCATCAAGAATCATCCCAATGCATGCTAAACCACCCTAATCCTTGTAGATCACACAACAAAATATGTTTTCCCATCTTCTGATGAGGTGCCCAGATACTTCCTAGAGCCAAAAAACCCTCTTGTAAAAGATGTATACCATCCACTATACCTCTTGCTCATATAATGCTCCTAAATGTCCTACGGATGGTGTATTATGAAACTGTCTCATGAAATCCTCCCTAATTGTGAACTTAGGGGCAGAACATATGTTACCTATGTAGTAGATCACGCCATCCCTAATTCTGTATCAGTCAACTTGCACATCAACCATATGCCTCAAATAGGGGGTTTCTCTCCTTCTATGATGCATTGTGTCTCATCCAAATATCTCAGATGAGCTTCTCGTGTCATGTTGCTCATTATTAGAGCATTAAGGGGAAACAAACAAACCATTTGTGACCATAAGAAACACTCAAGAGTGACAGGTGTATGAGTCCCCAAGGGCATGATCAAGAGTCCAAATGGATACCCAAGGGTATTCTTTTCAATGTCTCTCTCCACCTCTGATTTGATGATATCTCATTCGAAGACCACTCTTTGATAAACACAAAGCTCCAAATTCTCATTCGCCCCCTCACCAACCCTGGGTAAGCCAAACCCAATCATATGCCTGACGTCCTTATCGGTAGGTATCCTCAAAGGTGATGCTCCTAAATCCTGCTGTGCGACACCATACACCATTGCATACAACCATGTATCCATGTACTCCTTTTCATACCATTGTTCACCGCAACATATCTTTGCAAAAATATGGATACCACCGCCTATTGCTGTAACACTCAGTATAGTCTGGTATCCCACATGTGCCAATGTATCCATCACTCCACTAGTGAATTCGATATGATATGAATCACCCCGCCTAATCCCCTGCATTGTTGCACTGATCCTCGGTGGCACCTGTGCCTAATACATGAATGAAATAATATCATATCCATATAATGCCTTTCCTGGTGGCATGCTAATGCCATCCCATCTGAATAACTCCTGTCGGGGCATGATGACCACCCTATAACCCCATACATGGACGATGTGCGAGGACATCTCTCACAATATAAACATCCACCTGTCAAACAAACTCGCTACTAATGCTGAGAAAAACTTAGATGGAAACATGAAGGGATGTGTGCACTCAGTCCTTGGGTCAACCACCCCATAAATTCCATAGCTATCCTGCACCTATGGTATATAATAGAAATCCTCCCTTGGATTCCAATGCTAACCTAATCCTCCAGTATCCCTAATGTCTGAAGGTCCCGATGGAGCTATAACCTAGTTTACGACTCTCTCCACAAGTCTAGCCCACTCCACTTGGTACCAACTCAAGATATCTCACCATCCAACCCCAAGAGAGGGATCAAATGCACAAACACCTATACATGGAAAACACCATCATGCGAATATTGCACCATGCTTAACTCATGTCACTCTGTCTTGCTAACCTGGTCAACCCATAAGATCCATTTAGAAAACTTTTCCTCTCTCTTTCCAGTGCACAGAGGCGGGCTAATAGTGCTATAAGCCCTATCAATGTGATCCTAAAGAAGGTTGTGCTCAAACTCTAACATATTCTCCCCTTTTTTCCTTGTTAGGTACTTTAGCCATTCCCAAACACTAGATAGTTTGGATGTTGACTCAACACTTACCACTCTAAGGTCGTCAAGTTCACCGATCTGTTGTAAGATGGGGCCTCGTAGTGAGCGATTCTTCTTGTTCATTGCTATAATATCTTCCCTTAGATGCTCCAATTCCCTCTAGTGGCTCTCATTTTAAAGCCTTGCAACCCTTCATGATGCCCCTGCATCTACTTTCACCTAATTAACGACTGTCCCCAAGGATGGATGTTCAACTCTCTCGACCACCTCTCCAACTTGAGCCGTCAATGGGATCTCCCACAGAGATGACTCATGAATCTCATGAGGTAGGTATAAGTGCCCCTCACATCCATTAGTGTTATCAACCTCATATGATGGCTCTAATGGTGTATCAAAGGATGTCTCTCCTACATTTTCAGCATGAGTTAATACTTCTTCAATATGTCTATCTAAATTATTATTTACTTTCGGGCTCACTTCAAAATTTGCTTCCCGGTCTTTAGCTGCTTTTTAATATTCAGATTTGCAATATATCATTTGATTTCTGCTCTTTCTTAGAGGTTCTTGAGATTTATTTTGTTTCAACTCTTCTTCCTTTCCAAATTTGAACCCTCCCAAAATTATTCTCATAATATTTCTTTTGAGATGAGGGTTGGCACTGATGGCTGCAAGTTGTCTTAATTAACCATCCACTCTCTATTAGCCTTTGTCCAAGTCACTCCAAATCCTTAATGGATCATGTATGTCTCTCATGCTTCCTGAACTTAGCATTAGTTTGCTTTAGACCCACAAATATCCAAGAACATGCTTTGATACCATTGTAATATCCCTTTTTGATAAAATTCAAGGAATTTTGGGACATTATAGCTGTTCCTTTTCTGGCTCCATTTCAGTTGCTAAAATATGCTAAATTAACTCACAAAATTCATTAATTTTTTCTTTGAAACATTTCATCAAACACTTAGTGAGAAAACATTCATTTGAACACTTATTAAGAAAATTAATAAGCAGTTACAATAGAAAATATTACAATGGAACAAGCACAATTTTATTAAACTTAAAAAGGGGTTTACATTCAAAATACCAACCCAAAAATTTGAGTACAACTTTTCTAAAATGGCTAAATAAATTCGGCCCTTAGAAAAGCATAAATTTGGATCTCCAAAATCAAATCAGTCCTCCTAAGCAATTTGGCTCCTCCAACAATTATAGGCTCAAATTATCCTGGAATAAGCAATGAAATTTCGTCCCTCCTCTAGAATAAAGAATTTGGCCTCAACAAATAATCTCAACTTCGACAAATTATCTTGGCCCCAACAAATAAATATCTCCAACAAATATTATCGGCCCCAACAAATAAAATTCTTCGAAAAATAATCTCGGCCCCAACATATAAATCTCTATAACAAATAATCTCGACCCCAACAAATAAAGATCTCTAACAAATAAAATTTTCAATCGATCTCAGCCTATGGTAAAATAATTAGGATTTCAAAGACAAATTCAACCCTTAGGGAATAATGGAAAATAAAAATCAACCCAACAACAACAATTTGATCTCCAACAAATGAATATTAATTTGGTCCACAAAGAAATAAGAATATAGACTCAACCTCTAGATAAACTCGACCTCAACAACATCTATTCAATCTCTGACAAATAAATATCAACTCATCTCTTGAAGAATAAACTACAATATGACTTGAAAATTAAGCACAAAGGGGAATCTGAACGATTTCCCTGTACTGCAACTAGGGTGGCACTCGAAGTCCACCAAAACAAGTTAGAGAGCTTCACTTGAAACCCCTGAGCTAGACTCGCTTTAGCCCCAATCAATGCACAATATAAAATTACAATTAGGATGATCCATGAGGTCCCCTCAATGCTGTTTTATAACACTTTTTTCCTTTTTGGCCTTTTTCTTCAATTAAATAATGATTAAGCACTTTTCCCTTCTTTTATTTAATAAAGTGACTTTTATTGACTAATTAAAGTCACTTTTAACCTGATAAAATGATTATTTCTCCACCATGATCACACAAGCCACCCAAATCCTGTTTTATCATCTGTCCTTGTAGTTTTTTTTGTCTTGATGCCAACAAGCTATTAGACTAAGATATTCCTCCAAATAATCAACCCCAAATAGAAACTTAAGCATAACTGATTAAAATGTGTATGTTAATAACCCCAATTTACAAGAATCATGAGAAAGAAATAGAACCAAGATAAAATTGTGTAGAACTGATCTTGATGATGAAGTATGGAAAGCGATCCCATTTGGAACCCATAAAACTCCTCCAAAACCTATGGGCCCACCAATGGTGCAATCATGATCCTATGAATTTGCTGACAAAAGCTATGGAAATACCCCTAAACACATCATAAGGAAATCTAGAAATTAGGGACATTACAATATGCATTACTTAATGTAAAGGTTCAAAGATTACATTTGGTATCAGAGAAGTTATTGTCTTCAGAAGGAATCCTCTATGATAAATATTTTTGTAGCTGAAGCAGTGATACTTTTGTTGGGAAATATTGGTGAGCTATTTGAAAATAGAGATTGAGAAATTTAATGAGAAAAATTTTGAGCTATGGAAGCTTAAGATGGAAGATATTTTGATAGAAAAATATCAGTGTGTCATTGTGGATCTAGGTATTGCACGTACAGAAATGTCGAAAAAAGACTAGAAAAATATGGATCAAAATAAAAAAAAGCACAATCTCATTATGTCTCTTATATTCAATATTACTAAATGTTGTATAGAAGCTATAGCGAATGACTTATGAGATAATTTAGGTGCTTTCTATTAGTCTAAGAATTGGTAAAAAAAGCTTTCTTGTGGAAGAAGTTGTATAACCTAAGGATGAATGACGGAGACCTAGTGACAAAATATTTGAATGTCTTTGATATCGTGATAAGTTATTGTCTATTGATATTATGATTTATAACAAAGATAAGTGTATCAATTTACTATGCTATTTACGAGACTCATGGGATAGTTTTGTTGTGTACATAGGAATAATGCAAGTACTTTAAGTTTCCATGGTGTGGTCTTATCCTTGTTCTTGTATGAGATGAGGTCACAATTCTTTTTTTTAGAGAACATATGTCTCATTTCTGAGAGAAAATTCAATGCAAGTGGGGATTCTAAATTTATAGATAGATCTAAATCTATAGGAAAATCATAAATAAATGTTAGAAATATGGTAAGGGCATTTTAGGAACAATTATATATCCAAAAGCATTGACAAAGCGAAGGGATGTGATGATGGTCTCTCCAAAGAAAATAATACCTCCTTAGAGGAAGGAGACAATGTGTACTTGACTTCTTCAAGCACACATGTAGATCATGACATATAATTAAGTGAATTAGGTGCCTCATTTCATATGGCTACCCATAGGGAGTGGTTATGCAAATATGAAAGATATGATGGAGGTGATGTTTTCCACGGAGATGACTTGACAACCAAGATCACAAGACAAGGAAAAGTCAAATTGATGCTCAAGGATGGGAGGATTAGAAAATTCCCTAGTGTTCTACAAATTATAGGGTTGGATAGAAACCTAATATCTATCAATAGGATGAGTGATCCAAGTGTAACTATTATGTTTAAAAAGGAAACTTGCAGGATGGTTTGCGAAGCAATAATGTTGTTGAGGAGAGTTCATACTAGAACTTCGTACAAATTATTTGGAAGCACCATCACTAATGGTGTAATAATTCTACTATTTGTGAGGTTGGAAATGAATAATAAAAAACTTCTATTTTATTTGTAGAAACTATGATGTTGTGGCATCAACGACTATGGCATATTAGAAAAAAGGGTCTTTGAACACTACACAATAAAGGTATGGTTGAAGGTATGTCTAATTGCACTATAGATCTTGATTTATGTTAACATTGCATTTATGGTAATTGAAATTAGGTAATATTATCAACATGTGCTACAAGATCTAAGGGAATTTTAGAGTTAGTGCATTGTAACGTGTTTGGACTTGTGGGAGTTCCATCACTAGGAAAATTTATTTACTATGTTTCATTATACATGATTTCTTAAGAAATACATGTAATTATTTCCCATGGATGAAATATGATGTTTTTGGTGAATTTAAAGAGTTCAAGGCTTTCATGGAGAATGAGGAATAGAAGAAAATCAAGGTGTTGAGGGCAGACAATGGTGGAGATTTATGTGGGAATGAGTTTGAGGAATTATGTAAGTAGTGTGATATAGCATGTCAAAAGACTAATCCATACACACCTCAATAAAATGGGGTTGTAGAAAGGATGAAGAAGACATTGATGAAAAAATCAAGGAGCATGCTTAGTGGTGTCAGATTAGGATAGGGATTCTCGGTTGAGGTAGGGGATGCTATGTGTTTCCTGGTAAATCAATTGCCCACATTAGCATTAGTTGACATGAATTTGCACAAGGCATGGATTGGTAAGAAACCCTCTCTTAAACATATCATAGTCATTGGTTGTGATGCTTATGTACATATTCCAAAGGAAAATAAGAGTAAGTTGAATAATAATGTTGAAAATTGAAAGTTTATTTGTTATAAAGATGGTTTAAAAGGTTATAATCTTTGGAATTTGGAAACCAATAAAGTTATTTATAGTTGAGATGTTTTCTTAAAGAGATCAAAGATACTTCCAAATAGGAAGTCCCACCAAGGGAAAAAGAACTAAAAGTAGTGGAGTAACATTAAGAAATTGACCTAACAGAGGAACATGATCAATAAGACAAAGAATCTCACACTTTGGTATTGAGGATATTAGTTTGGGAAATAAGAGAACAAAAAAGGTATACTCCACCTAATTTTTATTCTAGTTTTTCATGTATATTATTGATAATGATCCAAAAATTGTTAGGGAGGTAGTGAATTTAAAGTATTTTAAACTCCAGAAAAAGGCCATGGATGATGAAAGGTAGCATTGGAAAAGAATAAGGCTTGGCAGTTTGATGCATGCAATGGTATATACTATACTAGACTAGACATTGCACATGCGATGGGATTTTTGAGCAAGATATGTCAAAACTTAGGAAAGAGAATTGGACAACTATAAAGAGGGATTTTAGGTATGTGTAAGTGGGAATTTATTGCCTATGGCTAGGGTTGGAGCCACAACATATTGATAACATGAAACTTTAATCTATAGCCAAAAAAATCAAGAAAACATGAGAAACTATTATTTAAGGATTGGTGAGCATACCGAGAAAAGCAATATTTGATATAGATCCCTTCGATTGATCTCCATATTTTGATCCTCAACTTAAAACCTACATTCACACAACCAATAAGTATATTAGGTAAACTTGACTTGGGAATAGAGTCAAAATTGACCACGTCTAACAATGGAAGTTTTGGGCACTTGGTAATTTGTACCAATGCATTTCTGCCCATGGAATTGCATGTAATGGAGCATTTAAAAGGGCCATGAAGATTTCATTGTAATTGAGGCTAGGGAGGTGACTGGTGAAGTCCCACTTGGCAGGTAATGGAGCCTTTTAAAGGGCTATGAAGATTTCATTGTAATGGAGGCTAGGGAGGTGACTATTGAAGTCTCACTTGGTAGGTAATGGAGCCTTTAAAAGGGCTATGAAGATTTAATTGTAATGGAGGCTAGGGAGGTGACTGGTGAAGTCTCACTTAGCAGGGTTGGCCAGGGTTTTGGACAAGGCTAATGAAATTTCATTGAGTTTGGTTTTTCCCTAGAGTTAGGGTTTTCCCACGGTAAATATTTTGTGCATTATGTGTTTAATGTCTATGCTTGTTGCTGGTTAGTATTCCTCTTGGTAAATCTCGATAAGTGTTTTATATCTCTAGTAAATTTTTAACATGTGGTATCTGAGCCATTCACTTTACAAGGACACTTTTTTTGCCAAGGGTTTCTGGGCTTGGTGAATCATAGGGCCATGGTTGAGATTATTGTAATGGTTGAGTCAAATCCACTGTGAAGACTTCGTTTTCTGTGATTTCTTAGATGAGGTGGGCAGAATGGGATCCAAATTCTATCCTGATAGAGGATCTCATGCAAAATAAACCTAGAATGCGATGTGGGTGAATGGACCACCATCACAGGAAGTCGCTTTTAAAGTTTGTATTAGATCGAAGTGTAGTCGTGGATAGGCAACTGTAACATATCCCTCATGGCCATGATGAGAACCCTGGCCATTGGTTGTTTGAAAGATCAATTTTACCATAGATGAACACTCGCTGTTGTGGCTGCATTACAAGTAAAAGAGTGATGATCGAGGCATAGCAGGTGCATTCGCCTACAACCAACCACAAGACGCGATGAAGACGAAGATGCAGAAAAAATGAATGAATGAATGAATGAAATTTTAACGTCCATGAGAATAAAAATAGTCTATGGGACTATCATATTCCTTGATTTTTAATTCAATTATTTTCTTACTCAAATTGATGATGAACTGACCCAACCTTATAACATTTCCCTCACTGAAAAGACAATGCCACGGAATTGATGCTAACATACTGCGGTAACTATCCCTGATATCACTGAAAGCATCACATTCCAAAATGAAATGCTTTTCTGATTCCACTTCCCCATAATTGAAAAAATTACATACCCTTTCTTCCCAAACTTCTTTAGGTCTCTTCCACTATCCCGTTTCACACCGAAGTTGATGTGAGTTAGTTATTAATTGAGTAATAATAATCTTCTCTCTCCACGGAATGCTAGCTCCAATGTACTCTTTTTGTTGAAGGTCACAAGTGGGGTTGAATTCCTGAACATAATACTTCTTCTTTCTACCCAACTCTTTTCCCCATATACCCTTACGGAACTTCTCCAGCACAAAATTCTTTAACTCCTTGGTATTTGTGGGACATGCATTAAGGTAAATATTCCATTTTTGCATCCATTTTTCATTTTGTTTCATCCACGATTGGTTTCTTTCATTCATACCTTCATTGAAGATAAATTTCAGCCATCTATCTCCTCCCATTTGCTCAATTATTTTTAGATACCCTATAAGGCGCACCATGGCAGTTGCTTCGATGGGAGTTTCCCCTGTTTCACTCAACATTATCTCATAAGGAACCGAACTTTTTATTTTGAACTTGCTCATGATCAAGCGTTTTTGAATTTTTTGAATTTGTTTCCATTTTGAAATAGGGATGCTGCTAGCCCACAATTCACACCCATATAATATCACTGGACAAAATAGGAGTCCAAAAATTACTTTGATCGTGTTCCAATCCCATAAATCTGCCTCTCTACATCTGTTTTGAAGTGCATACAATGCTTTCCACCCTCCTAAAATTATTTTCTTTCTGCAATCCTCCCAATTAATCTTGTTGTTGAAATCAATCCCGAGGTACTTGTATTCATTTACTTCTTCAATAATGTTGCCTTCGAAGAAGAATGTATGATGGCTTTGCTTCTTTTTATTAGAGAAAATCATTTATTTTTTCTTGTTGGTATTGACTTACATCCCCACTGCTTTACAAAAATGCTCAAGGGCATATAAGTGCATCTGCAATCCATGAGCCGATTTAGCAACCAACACAAGATCATCGGCATATAGAAGAAGCTTTATCACAAACTCCCCCAATCGAACACCATCCCCACCTTGAAAATTTAGCCACTCTTCTAGTTTGTCAATATATAAACCAAAAAGGGTAGGGGATAAAGGGAACCTTGCTTGACTCCGATGTCACTTCTAAAACTTTCTCAAATGCCTGCTGAAGTTCTAATTTTGACTTTCACCTCTTCATAAAGCCTATGGAAAACAACTCTATATTGTAAAGGAATTTCAAGTTATTCCATTCTACGCCACAACTTATCTCTAGGGACCATGTCAAATGCCTTTTTGAAGTAAAAAAAGCAACAAAATACTTCTTCTTTGCTCCCCCAAACCTTTTCAACAATGTGTCTCAGCGTGATACCATGATCTACTGTAGAATGCATCGGCCTAAAACCCACTTGCCCTCTTGCCCTCTTTTCTTTTACTTCTGTCCACTTACTGATTCTATCTTCTACCATGCCACTGAAAATATTTGCAAACAAAGGATTGATCATAATGGTTCTATAGTTGGAAGGATTATCAATGTCTCCACTTTTAAAAAGGGGAATTGCTAGACTAGTTGTCCAATCCCTTGGGAATCCTTGCTGAAGGATGTTGTTGAATATTTCCATGATGTGCAGTGCCAAAATGTTCATTCCCCACTTTATATATTCTGATTGAATTTCAACGAAGTCATTTGCCTTCCCTGTTTTCAACTTTTTAATTCCTGCCTCCACCTCATGTATTGTGAAAATCTTTGTAGTTGTATTGATCCTGGGAGGAGGTTCAACCTCTAATTATTTTTCATAGAGTTGCCTTGCATATTCAAACAAATGATTCGCAATAATATTATTTTCCAACTGCTTCTTCCTTGGTTGAAGTTCCTGCCAAAAACATTTTGGGTTATTCTTGCTTAGATATATCAACTCTTCCCGCCTTGTTTGCATGCACTCACATTTTTATTTTTTAAAATTTGCTTATATAATTTTACATCCATCTACCCCTCTCCTTCCTTTTTCAAGGTTCTCCTTGCCATTTTTCTTTCCTCATCGAACCACGCATTCACAAGAAAAAAAATTGATTCTGATTTACTATTTTTTTCTCTTTTGTACTTCTCAAGTGCACCCTGGATTATATTTGTTAACTCATGGCTGTTGAGGCTTTGAGGGCCAATTTTCTCCTTATGAATTGATCTCTTCAACATTGTTTTGAAGATAGTGCAATTTTCTTGTGTTAGAAGAATTTTGCCTCTTGATGTCGATTGTTGAGAACATTGGGTTTTCCTCTTATTATTTTTTTCTTCTAACCCAGATAACTTTATATAAATTGGGTTATGATCTGATTTTAAATCCCAAATACGCTCTCCAATCTTAACTTCATCTATTATTTCTATTAGGCTTTATGAACCAATAACATAGTCAACGACACTTGCCCCATTCTATGTGTTGCAAGTGAAGTTCCCAAATTTTTTCCTTCTATCTAGACCATTGCAGATAATTAATTTGAAAGAACCACACAATGTAAGCAACTCCTCTCCAAAATTATTACTAACTTTGTCATATTCTGAACATCTCAACCATCAAGAATTATCCTCTTCAATGATAGGATTGTGAACCTCTTTACAACAAAGAATACTAGCTTGTCGATTTGTTGTTCTAGCATTAAAATCTCCCACTAAAAGAACTTCTCCCTGTTGTGAATATGCGGCAATATCTTGCTTTAAAGCTGCATACAGATCTTTGCTGTCCAATCCCTTATTTTTGTAAGTTTTTGATACTTGAGGCGCAAAATAACATGCTACAATTCTTATGTTGTTCTCATTCTTCATTATTTTGAACCATAAATATTGTTTTTTTGTATCTTCTTTCACTAACTTTACGAAGGTGATTCACAAAGCATTGAAGAAAGACAGGTTTGGTGGTCAATACATTGTCGAATTTACTGGATACAATGCCTAGTGCAAGGATGACAATGAAAGTCTAAATCTGGTGCAAATATGACATGAGAATTGGTCGTGGACAATGACATGACGTAGATGAAGTTGTATTGTATCCTATACATGGTGAAGGTGTCAGAGCAATGGGAAGATGCGCCGAAGAATGTATCAGATCAGATATTGGAAGAAGTCAGCGTGGATTTTATAGCTAATGGAAATAGAGAGCTATAGTAGAAGTGGATGAGAACATGTGAAGCGTGGGACGTTTATTCATGATACCAAAGAAGTTAATGGGCTGGTAGATCACATAGTGGATGACAACTTGTGGAGCAAGCTACTCAGTTGTTGATTGGTTTGTTAAATCCCTAAGTACAATTTGTCGAGGAGGTTGAGATGTAGCCATTAAAGAACTATTTGGGTTGAGGATAATGTTGCAGACATGGATGTGTGAAGAGAATCTAAGCATGTGGAGAAAAAATCTTCGCCATAATCTAATGACGATTAAAATTTTCTCGAAAAATATGGTAAGATTTTTATAAAATTTGGCGGGAATTTTTGTAAATCCAGGTTATAGCTATAAAATTTCAAGATTTTGGGTGTTCTAGGGGTTTTTGATGGTGTTGAATCAATTTCCACTATCAAAAACATCATTCAAATACTCTTCTAGATTTTGTTTTCCCATATTTCGGCCATTTTTTGTCATTCGGGCAAATTTGTCGCCTTTGTAGAAGAAACCAAAAGCCTCAAGAGCAGTGTCCAAGGACAATCGCATAGGTTGAAGGGAAATATGAAAAAAAAGAGTCATGGGAAGTATAGGAGAGCATTGGGAGAGAGAATGGTAGTTAAATAGCAATAGAAAAAGTCATTATAATGGAGTCAATTATTGCATGTAAATGGGCATACTGCAGTAAAACCTATTAAGGCATGCGTGCCCCTAGGTAATTGTCGGTAAAGTCTAGGTTAGACCTAGGTGATAGGAGAATGTTAGGTTAATTCTGAGGGGGATAAGGGCCAGAGTGAATGGGGTTGACTCACTTGGCATGTTTGGCTGGATTTAGTCAAAGAGATCCCAAGTCAAAGTTTAAGGGGGGAATGTTAGGTAAAATTGACTTGGGAATAGAGTCAAAATTGAATAAGTCTAAAAATGGAGGTTTTGGGCATGTGGTATTGTGTACCAATGGAATTTTCCCATGGAATTGTAGGTAATGGAGCCTTTAAAAATGCTAGGAAGACTTCATTGTAATGGAGGTCAAGGAGGTGAGTTGTGAAGCCTCACTTGGACAAGTTGGGCAAGGTTTTGGCCAAGACTAATGAAATTTCATTGGGTTGGGATTTTCCTTTGAGTTGGGGTTTTTCCAGGGTAAATACTTTGTGCATTATGTGTTTAATGTCTATGCTTTTTGTTGGTTAGTATTCCTCTCGGTAAATTTTGGTAAATATTTTACCTCTCTAGTAAATTTTTAACAAGGAGATGGACAATAGTATATGCAAAGAAAAATTGAATGCATAAATTGAATTAAACCATCAATTCAATGTACACTCATATATTAAATTAATATAAACATGAAATTTGAGACAAGGGAAATGAGTTTCTTATTATAAGATAAACAATAATACAAAGTGTGGGATACACTTGGAACTCACTGCAAACACCACATGGAACCATCCTCAAGTCCCTTCACCTTAGGCTACTAAATGTATCCTCTAATAGTCTTCCACTTTTCAACTCAAAGAGAGAGATAAAGGCTAATCTCAATGTCAGAAAGAAAGGAGAAGATCAAGAAATGAAGGTTTCTTGGGTGGGGTAATGATTAAAAGCACAAGGAATGCAAACTAGGATCAGAAAGAGAATTTCACTACCAGAAGCTGTCTAGACTCGGACTTGAATTCTCCTCTCCTCCAGCCCTGGAATTAATTTATACTCCCAAAAAAGTGGTTAAAGTCATTATATTACAAGCTATAAAAGGTTTTTTTCAATCAAACCTGTAAACTCCACCCCAAAATGCACTATTATGCACATACTTAATTTTTTTTGGGTGCATTTTAAAGGCCCATGCTAGTTAAATTTGGGAGACTAACGTATATACATGTTTTTCTAGTGAGAGATTCACATGCATATGGGAAATATTAGAGTTATAAGTGCGTATGTGAACTCAAAACTTGTCCTTTAAAGCATCCTTTGGGAAAATGAAGTCTGCATGGGGAAAAGGATATGATGACAAGATTGAAAAATGTGTCTCCAAGTAAGTGTGGGAAAATATGCTACAACAGATGCCCCCCTAATGTATGAGGTTAGAAGGCCATCTAATGACCAAAATACATTACATAAAATCTGGAGGAAATTCTCAAGTGGGCCTAGGATATTTCACTAGACAATGGACTAAACAATACCTATAGAAGAAACAAAGGTAAAACAACTCATTTCCCAAGATAGGTGATGCACATACTTAGAAATAGAAAATCATGGCCATCAAATCAAGTACAATATAGATCCATAAACACGTATGTATAGGAAGTGACAAACATGGCCACGGTGAGAACACATAGTGGATCCATGTCAAGTATATCGTAGCCATATACTACATAGCTGATCTATGTCTCATTATAAAAAAATGGAGGATATATTGAGCAATGAAGTAAATAATTGATCCCCCTTTCAAATACCAAAGCCATGTGAAAATGAGTGGTATTGTCGAACAAATTAGGTGTTAACATGAAATATGATATTGTAGTGAGAAGCATGAAAAATAGGATGTACTAACGGTGTTGTGGTGGATTAGTCGCACGGTTGTACGAAATCACACCAGTTTAAAGAGTGTGGTATACTCTTTAAACTATTGGTAACAGGAAAAAAGTGGTGGAGCTCAAAAGCACACAATTCAGTGAAAAAAGTATGCGTATGTATGCTCAAAGTAAACTAAAACTAAAACAAAAATATATAGAAGCTATCAAAGAGAGTCAAAACGATAATAATACCAACAATGGCTCAAAGGCCTCTTCTTATTAAACATTTGAAATGGAGAAGAAATTTTACCCACTTGCCAAAGGGCACCTAGGCAATGGCTCTAGGTCCCGATGCAAGGATGTTTCCTTCCAAGCTCTGCCTTTGATGCAGTCTCCCTCTCTCTCTGCTATGGTGGACTAGGATTGTTGGGTGGCCAACAATCGAGTCCTCTTCAGCTCCATATTTGAGTCACACACTGCTGGTTTTGCTTGGGAAACTTTGGCCAGCATATTAATGTGATCACTGTTTCTTCATCTCTTGGTGGCTTTATATAGGGGAGTTTCAAATTCTCCTTCCCTCCCTTGGTACATGATGGATGGTGACCCAAGGGAGAGGTGTGATTCCATTGTGTGCTCCAAATATTCCTTTGTGTGCTCACATAGTGTCTAAGGAGGTGCTGGTGACTTTCCTTAGGCAGCTTCATATAAGGAGTAACTATCCTTTTCTTGGTGTGGTCCCGAAAAGCGACATTTTTCCATTTCCAGGAATGCACGCTTATTGGGAAAAAAGGTGCGCAGAAGGCACTCTTCTCGAAGGATTAAGCACACATTTTAGCATTTAAAACTAGTTCAAATCTTATTTTCTCAAAACCCTAGAGATTTTAAATACTTTCTTGATTCCATAATGTGTTCTTGCCCTGTAAATCCTTAGGCTTGACATTAATTAATGTCATCTTTGCTGTACAATTTTCCAGTGTTAACAAACTGAAACTAAATAGGTTGCCAAAAGATGTTGGCACAATCCAAGGTCTTCAACTTGATCACCAAAGGTAGAAACCTACACCATGTGAACAAATGAGTTGGAGTCGAACATGGGAGAAATAATTTGATTACTGGTTGTTGATGTGTACTATTAGCAAACATGAGACAACTCACTAATGATGAAAACGAGTGTCAAGGTACCCAATACATTCAAACAAGTGTGAATATATGTGATGAAGTTGAACACCTAAGGAAATATATCGATCAAGGGACATTGGTGTATTCCCATTGTGAATGTCGAGGGAATCTACCACTGATGACTACACACCGCAATATGTTAAATAGGACTCTAGAATTTATTCCCATAGCAAATAAGTTGAAGTATATGGAAAAATATTTGATGGAAGGAGGGCACCGTGGCATCCTCCATCAACTAAGATGAGTGTAATAAGAATTCCAATGATTTGGAATAACTCGAACAAAATATTGGATGGGCCACTAATGGGTGTTTCTTGCATGCACCAAATGGAATGTCACACAAAGGAGACCCTCTTAGTAACAACCAATCATGAAATATATCGATAGAGGTGAGGAATTCCACCAATGAGGAAGATTGAACCCAAGATACAACATGAATCCTATTTAAACACAAGGGAAACCACTTAATCAATGACCAATGATGAAAATCACCACCGAGTATAAGGTTACATATCAATGATAGAAATAGCACGAGGGTGCTACTCTAGGTCTATTCATAAAGGATTTTTTCGTAGTCGATAAGAATAGACTCATCGGCAAGAAGTCAATTTGAACCTTCCATATTAACATAAGTATATGGTGAATATACTTTTGATATTGAAAGTGACTCGAAGATCAACAATGGATCAAATAACGAGTCAAGATACAACTGCAAAATGACCGACATAAAGTTGAAATTCCTTGAACATAAGCATGATATAATGAGGACTTGGGCAATAGAGACTCGAGAATGAATAACGATATAATTCTGCAATATATGCGACATCAATATAATCTCCATTTGATTGGAAGAGTGACTAATCAAAGGAGTAAAAACTCAAAAAACAAGGTCTAAATTCTTAAGGTCATATTAATTCCCAACTTAATCATGACAAGACTCATAGCTTGGTGCATTGTTCAAGGGTGACATGACTCATAACCATTTCTATATTAAAGAGAAGACTCACGCTCTCGTCCCTCTCTTTTAAATATTTTGTTTTTCCTATTACAAAAATATTGAAAAAAGAATAAAATAATACTTTTTAATAGTGGAGGGAATGAGTGTCGTGAACAAGAAAACATGTTCTAGTGCTTGGAACATACATATATTCAATGCAAAGGAAGTGTGTGGAATATGGAAACTCAAAGGATGTTCCCTCTAGGGATAGGAGTGTTGAGTTGCAAAAGAAATATATGAAAAGCAAACTCTTGAGAGAATGCATAGGTGATGGGATATAAGAGAGAAAGTTGGAACCAACATTAGGCTCAAAAGCATAAATGGTTACATGCAATGCAATACTACAACTCAAAATTTGGGAAATCCCTACGGAATATCTGTTGAACCTCAGAATTTTCCTTTATCTAACACCCTTCTCATCACTTTTTCCTTACTTTCTCATAAGTCCATACACTCCAATCAATGATAAATGTCATGTTTTATCTCATGGAATGCATTTAAATGATTTCTATGTTATATTATAATGTTATTGTTATTTGAATGGATTTTTTTTAACTTGGCTACAAAACACAGCCTATTTTGCAGCTAATCGTTGATTCCGTAGCTACTTTCATGGTTTGACAGGTTCCAAGGAGAAAATACTGAAACGTGCCACATGGGCATCTCCAGAATGATTCACACATGGATTTCGTCCTATCTACTTGATCGAAATCAACAGAAAAGGGTGCCTCTGATCGTGGTCAAAGTATGGACAAAGGACGTAAGCCGAGAGCGAATAACTCTTGAAGAACTCTGATGTAGAAAATCAAGAGTTAACCAGTCAAAATCCAATTCTATGTTTCAGTTAGAATAGCCATCTGTAGGCATAATTAGCACATCATAGTTATGTTTTATTTTATTTAAATACCGGTTATGCAGAGACCGAACAATAGTTGTAATTTCTGAAACACTGTGTATTTCTTTAAACTCAGTTCTTTTCATAATACAAGGATCATGTTCATGGTTCCAGTATCTGCTTAATGCATATATATTCAGCTAGGATCTCGACCAATTCTGTCGCAGAGGGCCCCTGCACAGGAGGAGGTTTTTCATTAATTATTTTAGTTTAATTCTTTACTCTGTTTTGACAATTTTCTGAGTAGATTAATATTATGTTGTAGCTTTTAAATCAATATCATAGAATCAAGTCATGAATGTTTTCTTAGCATCAATGATAGAATGAGTGTGTAATATTTTCTTTCCTAAAACATCTCAAGAAGGTATATTTATCTATTTTCCAATCGGATTAAGTTTGAGGCAATAGAGCTCATAGTTGTTTAGTTTTCTTTCATGTTCTGATATTTACTTTCCTAGATTAAATCCTCAGTCAATTGTATAATTGGATGCCCCTAAAGATCAAGCCAAGAAGGTGACTTGTCATACTTCCAAATTGGGTGCTCGAGTGTTCAACCTATGCAATCATTGAGCTTTTCTTTTACATGATTTTAAACTATTTTTTTTCTAGATTAAGATCCTTAGGCAGCTGTATAATTTGATGTTACTAAAGACCAGGCCAAGAAGGTGACTTGTCATACTTCCAAATTGGGTGCTCGAATGTTTAACCTATGCAATTACTGAGTTTTCCTTTACATGCTTTAATTGCTTTCCTATATTTAAATTTCAAAACTAAAGTATAATCGGTTGCTTGTACATCATTTCAAGAAGGTGATTACATCATAATTCCATATTGAATGTTGGAGTGATTGAACATACATTAGTTGTTTTTTTCCTCTGAATCTGCTTTCATCTAGTGTAGCATTTCAATTTCAATTTTCAGTTATAAGATTCATATCCATGGAATAGGACTAATTTAATTAGAAATCATTAGAATAGACACTTTGTTTTAAGATAAGATTCTAACCATTCAATAGTTTTTGATTCATTTTTATGCAAATTAGTTTAACTTAAGAACACTTCCATTTCTTCCTTCTTTCAAAGTTAGTCTTATACATCTAAATTTCACTAGATTCAATTGATTCCGTTCATAGTTTTCATTTCTTGAGATTAACATTTAGACATAAAATACAAAACCCCCTAAAAACAACATAATATACATACAACAAAGTAAAAATAAGGTTAACTAAGCACATATAGTGCACCACACTTCATCAGATTACAAACCTCTGTTGATAATTTATGTAAGAAATTTAAGACATTAAATTGCCTAAAAAATATCCGAAACAAGATTTAGGAGGAAGTATATGGCTTTATTACAAGTTGTGGCTAGACTAAAGAGGGCTCTTAAGCCTAGGATTATAAAGTAAGATGGGCACCAAATGGATAGAAACATATTAACTAGGGTTCCCATGTGAAGGTAGGCTCTACCACTAAGTTATGACACTTAAATGGTGAGTGAGGGTGGTGTTACAAAGTAGTGGGGTTGATCCTATGGAGAAATTTTACAAATAAGATCATAATGCATAATGCAAGGTGGGAAAAACCTACCTTATATGCTAGATATCACAAACATTACTTTCCACAATAGATCTTATTCCAAACAAAAGTGTTGAAAAAAATCACAAAATTAATGTTGTAACCCATTCATTTTCACTTTTCCCTCCTTTGGGGAGAAATTTGGTGTGAAAACTCCTCCAACTTCAAGTGCCAAATTTAAAATATTTGGGCTAAAAATTCATATTTTTTTAGGACTCATTAATTATGGACTCCTTTCTCTTTAATTTGATCCAATTCAATTATATTTCAGTGAAATTTGAGTAAAATACAAAAATTTAGTAGGGGCCTTATGCATACGTGGGTTCTGTTAATAAGGGTAGCATATGATGGGCCCTATATGCATGTTACTTGAATAATATCACACATATATGCAACTGTCTATAGTAACACCGACGTATGTGCACACCCTCTTATAAAAACTAAAATTTAACTTAAAATTCATGGATTTTAATGCAAGATGGCTATCACCTAGAAGGAAAGAGAGCACACAGAAGTAGATAATGTTGTGTTGGAGGATCAAGAGTCAATGTATGTCTTTTGAAATTGTGGCTTACTTCCGTTTTTCTTCATGCTTAGCATGGACACCCAAAGGTTCTTACCACAAACCCTTATTAGTTAGCCCATATCATTGTTGTTTTATGTAGGATGAGATGCCTCTTAGGATTTAGGTAGAAGAAATCTATTTTATTATAGGCCTCTCTTGGCAAGGAAAAGTGGTGAACTTGAAGACTAGGACTGGTGGTGGATTAACCATCAAATATTACATTAATGTGTATGTCAAGTCATAAAGTAGGAGAAATGCTTTAACATTTATTTTTGAAAGCAAGATAGGTAAACTACGAAGTGAAATACTATATGTGAAAACTGGGTACTTAGGTGTTTTCCTATGCAAAGATAAAACACAAATCAAGTACATGTAAATCTTAGAATTGGTTTAAACTTAAGTTTTTTTTTCATAGTTCTAATTCCAATTATTGACCTTGTTGAAATAAAATTGTATATTTAGACACACACATTACACCTTCACACTAAATGTTCTTTTTGAAACCACAATTGTTCAATAAAAATTGGTCTAAGAACGTAATGAAAAGGAAATTTATGGACAAATCAATGTTCTAAGGCTAGTAAGAATGATTCACACCAATCCAATAACAATTACTTTTAAATCCAAAACTCAAATCCTTTCAATCATGATTATAATCATTATTTTAAGAATTATTAACTCTAACTTAATTCTAACAAATAACATTGAAACATAATAATAATCAATTTATGCTAAATCATGTCCTTTACCCACGTTCTATCACCAAAAATGTATCACTACAGGAAAAATAGAGTATTAATTATAGGAAATTAAAAAAGCTACAAGAAATTATAGGAATTCTACACGAAACTACATGATCACTTCAGGAAATTGCAGGAATTCATATAATTACAGGAAAATAGAGTCTGTACATTTTGCAGATATATAACATAAATGATTTAGAAAAATAAAATCAAAAGACGATTAAATTGATAAAACACATAACTAAAACCAGTACAATACATACTAGGGACCCTCCTGGGATATGCTATTAGAAAATACACTCAACAACTAGAGGCAATCATACACCATATTAGAAAAATCTTGTTGTATGAACATAGTTCACAAACTTAGTGAAAATTTGTAATATTGTTCAAATATAATGAGTGAAAATACATGACTAACTCTATTTCTCCCTCATTTTTGTATAGAATTATCAAATTGGAACTAACTTTTCCCAAACATGGGGTCAGTTAAACATTTCAAGCAAAAATAAAATATCCATAAAGGAAAAGTAGCAATCTGATATAATTATTCTTGATCTTATGTGACTCAGATATAGATTCCAGGTCTAGTTGCTCAAATTCCAACTGATGGAGAAAAAATATACATGAAATTACAAGAAACTAAATGATCACTTCAAGAAATTGCAAGAATTCATATAATTACAGGAAAACAAAGTATGTACATTCTACAGATAAATAGTAATCTTGTTCAGAGACAATGAGTGAAAATACATGAATAACTTTGTTTCTCCTTCATTCATCTATTTTTATATAAAATTATCAAATTGGAACTAAATTTTCCTAAACATGGGGTCGGTTAAGCGTTTCAAGCAAAAATAAAATATCGATAAAGGAAAAGTAGTGATCTGATATAGTTCTTCTTAATATTATATGACTTAGATATAAATTTTAGGTCTAGCTGCTCAAATTCCAACAGATGGAGAAAATTATGGTGATTTCCTGAACTGATTGTATGAATTGCTAAGCAGACAAGTTTTGTTGACCAATCATTGAATTGAGGGTTGTGATCAACTATGAGGAAGCTACATAGGTAATTATACATAGAAAGAACATTTTGAATGTATTCCAAGTGTTAGAATTAGATTAATTGACATGAAACAACATGATTCTTGGAAAAATTATAGGAATTCTTCTTTTGCTTGTTGTGCAGGAAATCCTTTTCGTGGACAGAAACAATCCCTCTAGTCCTATGGGAGGATCTAGAAACAAATGAGACATATATATGCAACCTTTCCTAACTTATGCTAGAAAAACATGAAGGATGATAAATGTCCTACCACTTTCAGATGCTAATGCATGTCTTTAGTGTCAGCCTTTCTTTTTCAATTCCATGCTCACGATATCCTCTCCATTGGTGAAAATGAATACCTGCAAGGAAAGACAAGTGTTTGCTGGAGAAAAAATGGCTATTGAGTGGAAGGAAAGAGGTCATGAAATAGAATACCACCAGGCAACACAAAACCCAAATTGAAAAAGGCTCTTCATGAATGCAGATTGCTCAAGTTATTTAATACCCCTGGGATCAGAGTCCGGGTAGATTTATTACAACACTTGGTGAGATGGTGGGATGCAGACCGCCAAATGTTTGTGATAAGAGACCAAGAGTTGGAAATAGAGGTATAAAATATATATTTCATTACTAAGTTTTCCAAGAGGGGAAAATGAGTTCAGTTATCAGGTGCTTGTGCAAGAGGAGAGAGCATTGATATGCTGATTTCTAGGCATTGTTCCCACGGTTTTCGAAAAATGAAAAGTGGGAAAATTGACATCAAGGATGTCAGGGAGCTTCCATTGAGAAAAATCCTCTTTACCATATCTCGAGTGGCTGGAGTATATGCTCTCCATGAGGCGAGAAAATATAACCTTCAATATGCAGTGGAATGTCTAAACCCTGCTATATTCACTTGGGGTGAGGGGCTACTAGCCAATATGAAGGACCAACTCACCAAATGAAAGATAGGTAAGCTGAATAAATTTGGCTATGGATCAATTCTGGTAGCATTATTCCTAGAACGTGTCCCATTGTTTAGATATCAGTGGGTGGGGGTGGACATTCCCAGACCCATGGATCCACGGTTACTTCAGTGAAGAGAGTTGATGCCTCGCCATGGAGGTGGTCAACAAATGTCCTTCCCTCCTGCATTCTTGGTATGGCTACGACAAAAACTCGTCATGGTAGATGATTGGGCCTATGCAGGGGAAAATTTCACAAGAGACCCTGATCTCCCACTTCCACCAGGGACACAGTGGAATGACTCAAGTAAAGAAATATTTTAAGTTTTTTCAATTTTTTCAATTTTTTTAGTTATGTGAATTGAGATTGAGACTTATAATATTTTGCTGATGTTGGACCAGAGAGAACTCCAGGGGTTTCTCCAATAGTGAGGAGAGCGACATGTCAGCTCAAGGATTCCTCGTACATTGAGGGAGATGATCCTATGGTAGAGGTGGAGCGTAACCTGGATGCCTTGACTAGAGGCATTCCAGATTATGTGACTATTGATGACGTACCACTCGGGTACCAAAGGCACACGATGGGAGTGTCAACCAGACTATGCCGGCTGTTGTGCCGAGTTGTTCAAGTTGTGTCATGTTATCATGAGTGCCATGTCAGTGGATAGACATGTCCCTGATCTCATTTTTGCGTTTATTTAGGCTCAAGGAACCAAGTGTCTCAGAACACATATTTTTATTTTTTATGTAATAAATTTTTTACAAAATATCTCTCTCTATATATATACATACAAGTTTCACTTGATTTATCTTAATTTTCCTATTATGTCATCGTTTTTCTCTCTACATGTGTCACAAATGTCTATCTAAAACATGATTTTCCAATGTATCTGTCAATGTATTTAGATGTATTGGAATGTGTTGATAAGTTATGTAATCAAAATTTCTTTACAAGAGATGAACACACAAATACATCCTTAAAATGTGAGGGTTTATGACGGAATAATGTATGTTTAATTGTAATACAACGAGTTGTGAATCAAGTTTAACAACTAGCGCCCTAATACCAAGAACAATAGCTTCTAATAATAGTTTGATGACTGCACTATATTGAACTATATTTTTAGTTGTACATCCTAAACATATACCTTGTAAACTCACTAACTCATTATTGGGAGAAAAGAGTGCCCATGCAACAGAAGATAGATTATGTGTACTACAACAAGCACTATCAGCGAAACCGACATAAGGAAGAGGGTTCGTCGACATCTGAAAACCAAGTGGAACACACAGTAAGCAGGGGAAAACATGCAAAAATCACACTAAAATAATGCACACTAATGAAATATACACTAATTTACAAAGTATCTATGCAAGATTAAGCATAGTAATTCTTAAGGTAGAGCCCATTGCGGGTCTCATACAACTGATTTCCATCATAATCAACTAACTCATATGCACCCTTTTGTAATACACGTTTAACAATATAGGGTTCATGCCACATGGGTTCGAACTTTCCAACACCTAATTTGTTGTTAGCTTGATCATATAGCAAGATCAAGTCACCTTCTGCATATGCGTTAGGGGTCACGATTGTATCATATTCGGTTTGGAATCATCTTTTTTGAGTCTCAGTTACCAATGTGAGAATTAAATGAGTCTCATCGAGACGTTCTAAGTAAAGCAACCATTGGTATCTAGGTGAAGTGCCAGGAACTAGTTCAACAACTAGCTTCAATGATGAGATCTCACACTCAATAGGTAGAGTGGCTTCCAGACCATACAATAACTTGAAAGGTGTGAATCCAGTTGTTGTCTTAGTAGCAATTAGATATGCCCATAAGGCCAAAAAAATCATAAGTTTCTAGTTCTTTTTATGCATCCCAATGGTTTGTTGAAGCATAATGACAAAAAATTTATTGACCGCCAACTTGGCCATTGACCTATGGGTAATAAGGAGTTGAGCTATCGTGGCATAAGCCCAACTGAGCATTAAGTTCTATCATCATGTAATTACGAAAATGAGAGCCATGATCAATGAATATGGCTTACGAAACACCGAAACGAGCTATGACATCATTGAATAGGAATAATGCTTCAGTTTTACCATCGAAATTGTATCTAGGGATCGCCTCAGCCCATTTTTTGAAATAATCAACGACGACGATGATGTACCCATGCCCCCCCAGCTGAGTGAGGGTTACAAGTAATGAAATCAATGCCCCATTTGGAAAATGGAACAACGGTAATAATTGGGTGTAATGGAGAGGGTGGGGCTCATTGCTACCAGTGATAGATTTGGCAAGCTTGACATTTTTGGACTGCAAGAATGCAATCTTTAAAAATTGGCGACCAAAAATAACCGAAGCGAAGTATCTTCTGAGCTGTAGTGTATCCAAACATATGACGAAGGATTGAATCCACACCATTATGGTATAAGGTATCCCCAAGAATCAATTAAGGTTGGGATTGGTACCAGATTCGATGTCGCTCAGAGCGGTATAACTATGGTCTAAAAGTATGGATTTGGAGATATATGATGATGTCTACATACCATGGATCAAGGGTGATGATGAGGAAGAGGGATTCATCAGAAATCATTACATCAGGTATGGTGGTTGTGTCTGCAGAGGGAAGAGCACAGATCAATTCAACAAAAATCAGTGACTTTTTTGACTTAGCTTTAGCGAATTCCAAGTCAAAATCCTGCAAGATGAAAATCCATTTGGATGACAAGTTAGAATATAAGTAATGGGTTTGCAATCAGATATCACCATGGTTTTCTGTAGAAGGATATAATTGTGAAAAAAATGGACTGTTGCCAAAGCCAATTTCTCCACATGGGAATACTGAGTCTCAGTATCAAAGAGATTACGACTTAGGTAGTATACCACATGCTCATTACCGTCATCATTATCTTGAACGAGCACCATGGAAATGGTACTACCAACGGTGACCAAGTATAGGAAATAATCACGATGATAGTTAGGGGGATGCAATAAAGGTATGTTGATGAGTGTAGTCTTTAATGCATCAAAGTGTTTTTGGGAAACGTCATAAAAAATTTAATGGGACGCCTTGCTTCAAAAGGTGAGTAAAACCTTGGAAAGCTATGCATAGTTGGGGATGAAATGACGAAGAAATTTTTCCTTCCCTTGCAAACTATGGAGTTGGTGTAAAGAAAATGAAGGGGGTATATTGACAATGGCCTCAATCTCATCAGGAGAACAAGAAGCCCTTATGTGAATGTTTTCGACTATCCATGGTTTCACAGAGATGTCGATGGGCATGGTTGCCGAGATGTGTCCCATATTTCCTTCAAACAACACATCGTGGAATTAAATGGGAGCTTGAAGGGTAAAAATCGTTGTAGGGGAAACTAGGGAATCCAGACAGGTAGAAATCGTTCCAAGGCTAGGAAGAAAGGAGGAACGATGATGGATATCATTCCATGGGGTGTCTTCAAGACACATGACTTAAACGATGCTTTCATCAGTAGGGAAAATATCATTCAAAGGATCATCATAATCCAAAGAAACGAGCCAAGTATTTTGTGAATACGAGTCTAGGGTTGTGCTCATCTCATCATAAGTTTCATATGTCACCTTAGAGGCTGAAACGATAACTTGATGAGCTTGATCGACGGGGTTGAGTAGAATGGTGTTGCCAAGATTATCAATTTGATTAGGGCTAGGGATGATACAAGGGTTATTACAAAGATGTGATCATGTTAATCGAAGAAACATTTGTAATTTTCCTTTTTTGGTGTTCCTTATGACAAGGTTAGGATGGATTTCCATAGTTGAGAGAAGACAGGTCACATGCAGATGTTGGTGTCATCAACAGGGCCAGGGGCTTTTTGGAGGAGTTTTTAGGAGTTTCTATGGGGACCGGTGGCATTTGCTTGATATATTCCATCATCCACACAACTTTCCTTTGGTTCTGGCACATTCTGACAACTTTCGGAAAAATAAGTTATTTTTGGGTTTAACTCAATTAATTACGCTCAAGGTCACATTTCGGGAGGAATACATGATAGAACACCTTAGTGTAATAGCTTGTTGGAACCATAACGATAATACTTACATGATGATATGGTTGGACATGGGTTTCAGTGACCCGAGGAGACATGGTAGCCGATTTACTCTTTCCCACATTAAAAATAAATATTTTAATTGGAAAATAAGAGGGAAAAGTTATCCATGATTAAAATAATAATAAAATACAAGCCTCTAGAAGGGTACATGGGATCTATAAAACAAGAGGAAGAGACCATTGATGCACATATTGGATTTGATATCTTTTCTTGTATGTGAGGTTGAGAACCCAGTTCTTTGCTCCATTGGTATCCCTAGGACAAAAACTCTCTGGTGATTGAGAGAGATTGGGAAGTGCCAAACTCCCCTTGGTGAATTCATCCTGAATTCACAAGTGAGCTTAGTAGTAGGATTTTGGTACAGTTTTGGTGGAGGGCGCATGCAATAGTGCAGCAAATCTTTGAGGCCAGATTTTATCTCAACTATGTCAACTATTTATCTTTCCATCATGTAAACCCCAGTTTATATTATGATAAAGGTGAGATTATTTACTGCATCATTGTGTTATGGAATTGCATGAAATTTATATGTTTTATTTTACATGGAAATATTCTATTATATGGATGATAATTTTATGGGAAATTTGTGGTTAAGTGTTTTTTTGCAAATTTAGTCAAAATATCTGTTTGGAGATATTATAGTGGTATCAGAGCATTGCTCTTGGTTCAGTGTACGGGTTTCTCAATTTTCAGTTGCAATTATTATTGCTAGGGGATTGACCAGAGAAGTCAAAATCCAGTTTTGAGAAATTTTTAAAAGGAGATGACAAATTCTCTCATTAAAATTGCGAAAATTTTCTAGTGAAATTGTTACCTAAATTTTATTGTATGGGGGCAGCGAAAACAAAAAAAATAAAATTCTTTGAGCGAGGGAAAATACCTAAGAAGGAATTAAGCAAGTGTGGGTATGCTGGCACCATGCAGGAGGTTTTTGACCCATTGATACACCTGTGAAGGAATGTATACAGGCCACAATTGTAGCCCTCGTTCATCACTACAGGGCACTAACAGACTACGTTAATAAAAGTAAATACGACGTTGGCCGACCCACAACAGTTCGCGTGATATGCAGAATCCAAGTGGATAGGATGAATGACAAAATTTGGGTCAAACCAACTTACAAAGTCCCAAGCGAACGATGTATGAATTAGCTTCCACGGTGATTGGAGTAACCGGTAGCTAGCTCGGTGTTGTGAAAGCATGATGGTGTGAATGGTGGAAGGTAGATCATGTGAGGAGATGCCGACAAATGAAATACAACGTGCACAGTAACGTGACGTCCCAAGTCAAACATATGCTCAGTGATCCAGCCAATTACGTGATAGGAAATTTGTTTTCCAAACAAATGAGTGCGGAAGTGGTATGAAACTACGTGCGGGGTTGTGAGGCTATTGTGAGATTGGCTGAGCGAATATACCAAGATATAGTGGGAAAAGAGCTTGGGAGAGAAACAAAGGTGAATTCCTTCATTGCCATGATGACTTCACAGGAGTGAGCCTCGATCGGGTTACTGGTCGTGAGAAATTTTTTGGTAGCAGTTGGTTCGAAGGACGTAGTGACTAGGTGACATATAGTGTCAAGTTCTATTCTAAGCAGGGTGTCACTTTGAGTTGATCTAAAGAATAAGGACCGATCCTCTGATCACCGAAAATGGAAACATTATTCTTAAATTTCTAGACCGAAATTGGTTGGCGAATGTTTCAAATATTGTTGAGCATGTGAAATAGTGGGCCATGTTACACAACAAGACCGAGAGGGCTAACACATTCAATAGTTGCAGAACTCGGGGTAAGCGTGAGTTGGAGCAATGCACATACGGTGGAGGGCTACAGGACCGCATTATTTACTTCATTACTACAAATATTATTTCATTTCAGTGGCCAAATAAAATTCGAGCTGGAAGAGGTTGTGGAAAATTTTGTGAAGCGAAAAACCGGAGGAGCTGTCAAACAGAGTAGAAAACAGTGATGCGCTGGAGGGGCCGATATTGAGTCACAGGAGCCGTGAGAATTATGTCCTCTTGTATACCAGGGTATAATTCACTTGCACTAGACCGAGCCTCAATTTCATTCCCTAGACAAATTCTTAGGGAGATTTCTTCCTGAGCATGATCTTTATGTTGAAACTCGTGAGAAGAACGAGCATGTTGATTCAGGGTCCAAGAACGAAAATTTTCCCTTCCATATGGACGCATTTTACTCATAGGAATCGAGTCACTGTATATCTAGAAATTTCACTTATTTGTTTTATATGAAGACAACGATTTCCATTCCATAAGTGAGGTAGACTGATCGCTTCGAGGAGCTCAGTAGTAAATTTCTGCAGTTTCTTCGAGGAGCATGGTTCTTTTGCAATTTCTAGGCTACCAGCTACCTTTAAATCAGGTTCATCATTCTTTCCTGTTGGTGTACATGCACTTAGATTAGCTTTAGTTCAACTCTAGAGATTGCATGCAATGTGCACTTGTTTTTAGCTAGTTAACTTGAGTGCTTACATGTGATGTGCACTTGGCTTAGTTAGTTAACTCTAGTGCTTACATGTGGTGCATGTGCACATTAGCAAAACATAAAGCACACTTAGCTTCAGTTAGCTTTAACTATCCATAATTATTGCATGTACAACTAAGATTAACTTAATTGCTTTATATATTGATTCTCAACATAATATTGATGAATCAATTTCATTCTCAATTTTAATTGTTTTTCTTTTTCAACCTGGAAAATTTGTGCAATTATTCTTCAACTAGATCCATATTTGTGCTCTAACAATTTTACATGGTAGCAGAGCTACAAGGGTTTGGAGAAGTTTCATGAACAACTTTTTTTGCAGGTTTGAAGAGCATAGAATTGGAAATTGTTCAAAGATTTGATTTTCAGACCCAAATATTAGAGAATTTACCGCAATGGAGTTCTCATCTTCAATGATTCTGACTCCATACAGTTACCATGAATGGAAGCCAATTATTTTTCTTCATCTTAGGAGCAAAGGCTTGTACCAAATAGTCATGGGAATTGAGACAGAACCAATCTCAGAGGATGAGAATTCATATTGGCTTAACAGATCTGACATGGCTTATGGAAGATTGTGTCTATCTGTGTCTCATGATATTATTTATGAGATGATAAATATGGAATCACCACACGAAATATAGACTACATTGAAAGGATTATATGGTGATGAAAATGATCTAGAAGAACACCATTTGGAGGCAAAGAGATTGACTTATTATAGCAGTCATGAAAGTGGTGAAGACTCCAAAAATGTGGATAAATATTCTCAAGACATTGTTGAACAAGAAGATTTTGCTTCTTCTATTGTTAATGGACCTCTTGCAGATGAGAATTTTATCTTATCCAATAACGAAGACCTTGCACATGAGGAAATATATTCCTCTGCTAATGATGAAGACACTACTTTAAAAATCATAGAAGAGGACCTTGATTCCTCTACTATTGATGCAGATTTGACGTGGTCTCAATTTAATGATGCCCCACATTCACTCTCAGTCGCAGAGCCATGCATGCCCATGCATGCATCTAAGGAGGCATTTATAGCACCATGTATGCACATGTATGCATCCACAAAGGCATCTCAAAGGCCACACATGCACATACATGCATCCCTAGAGACAGCCATTCTTATGCATGCATATAGGGTACATGAATTTGATCGTCAAATGCATGATGAAGTTGCAGGGAATCCATATTGGCATGCAACCATGTATAAGGAAATTCAGTCCTTGATCCAAAGATGGGAGTTGATACCTATACTTCCAAAAATGAAGCATATTCCTCCAAATCCATGATGGGATCATTGGTCTTCAGTACTGTCCGAGTTCACCAAGACTTTCACTGAGCAGAAGTTTCGATTTTTACGAGATCGTTTCAAGGTGAAGGACACAACTGCCTAGCAGTTGTATTTTCTCTACTTTTCAATTATATTTTGAGGGGGGGGGGGGTTTCTTCCCACTAGGTTTTCCCTCTTTCCTATTTTCATGCATTGTATATGGGTACCTAAAATGGACATGTTGTTGGAACTCATTCATTTTGCATCACACTCACCTAAGTTATGCTTACGGGGGGGTGTTGGTGTACATGCACCTAGATTAGATTTAGTTCAACTCTAGAGATTGCATGCAATGTGCATTTGTTTTTAGCTAGTTAACTCGAGTTCATACATGTGATGTGCACTTGGCTTAGTTAGTTAACTCTAGTGCTTACATGTGGTGCATGTGCACATTAGCAGAACATAAAGCACCTTGGCTTCAGTTAGCTTTAACTATCCATAGTTATTGCATGTACAACTAAGCTTAACTTAATTTCTTTATATATTGATTCTCAACCTAATATTGATGAATCAATTTCATTCTCAATTCTAATTGTTTTTCTTTTTCAACTTGGCAAGTTTGTGCAATTATTTTTCAACTAGATCCATATTTGTGCTCTAATAATTTTACATTTTCTATCCACTATATTCTTTGTATTTCCAAATTTTATGCATGATGTTATTATTATGTGACGGTACTGTGTAAACATATGGGTTGTCTACAAACAGTTTGAAAAAAAGTCTGAGAGTGATTTTTTAGCTTAGGGTTGTCATAAAACATATGCTAGATATGGTTGTGAAGTCAAAATTTCTATGTATGAGTATGCTGCTAGAGTAGCACTGGATGGCCAAAAGTATGTTGTCCTTCTTATTGTACAAGAAGGACTGATATAATTGTCCAGCCATTGCTGGGGTGAGCTGAGGCATTATCAACTGTGCATTGTCATTACTTAATGATTTTGGCTAAGCTACCAACACCATTGTTTCCATATAGGTTGCTAAACAATGGAATTTTCAAGACACATCATAAACCCATATTACAACACAATAATTGATGCCCCAAACCATGATGCTTCTATAGATAAAAAAACCCAAGCATAATAGTAGACCTTTCTCAAGAGGGGTCTATGCAATTCTTCAGAGAGAAAAACCAAAATATGTGCAGAGTGGACAACAAATCAGACACAAAATCCTTGCACTTGGAATGGATTTGAAACACATGAAGATCACATGGAGAGTTCTTTCCAAACTTGATGAACTCGATGAAATCCTTTCCAAAGTAACCCAGTTATAAGGGAACAAACTAATTTGGACTTTGAAACCTACTATGCTTGCTCTTATATTACCCAAGTTCTTGGAAGAACCTTGTGAAAGGTTCAGAATTCCAGTGGCATCATGCCTCTGTAACATTATGAGGTTGACCACACCTACAACTCCTTACAATGATGATGTCATGAGGAGAATTTTCAGATTTATAGTAGAGACTTTTCAACACTTGGACAATAGTGCATGCTCTACGTTTGGGAAGAAGCTCGAGATTTTAGGAGGTATGACCATGTTCAAAATGTATGACATCATGCTTGATTTAGGGTGTGATGACTTGGTCTGTCAGGTGTTCCAGTTTTTCTTTAACATTAGGAAAAATCACCCAGATACAGTTAGAGAAAACATGTTGTCCATTTTGTCTTCAGTCATAGGAGATCTAGATGTTGTTTGTGGGGAGTTACGGGCTAGACCGTTGAAAATTTGGAGGAGAGAACATTTGGTCTCGCCTGGTGCTTATGAGCTAGCCAAAGGGATGATTGAGCAGAACATTGGGCTATTCAGGAGACAGTTGACCAGGGAGGAGCTACTCCAATTTGATGGATCAGGAAGAAAAAATGAGCTAAGTAGGATGGGACTTTGCTTCATCTGCAAAGAACCTTGGGGGCCTGATCAATCATGCATGACAGATGCTGATGAGGTGGTAGAGGTAGAGCAGGAGGACATTCCTTCCGTATGTCAGGATGAGGGCTCTTCTTTGGGTGAGTCCATGGGGTCATATGTGGATGCTTTTGGGGAGCATGAGAAGTCATGTTGAGTTGATAACAGTGGGTTTGATTTGTATTCCAGTGTGCATGGTGAGTAGTCAGGGGAATCTATGGGAGATATTTAGGATGATGAGTCACTTGTGATGATTCAGACGAAGCAGCATATGGTGGCGCATGAGTCAGCTAAGAAGGAAGATATACACAATATGAATGATATTTCTTTTGGGGAGAGCCAGGTGGATGTTCACATTGATTCTGTGATGGATGTGCAACTACCCTTGGGGTCAACCATTGATGAGGAGCAGATATATGTACAAACATCTAGCAGGGTGACAATAGTTGCAAATAATTATCATTAGGAGATGTTGGAGGTCGATAGGGTAGTTCTGCAGGAGGTTAGTAGACAACAAGAGTATGACATCCCTAATCCAGTGAGGGAGGAGTTGTTGGAGATGGTGGTGCATCCATCTTTGGGTTGACCCATTGATGAGGCACAGGTAGCTAGAAGAGTTGTAGTAATTTCAGGGAGCAACATTCTCTAGGAGTACATCAATGGGGCTTGCAGCATATCTTTCCAACTTTTTCCTAGTATAGAGAGAGGGGCCTTCTTCTTCATAACAGTCTCGTTGAAAAATGGGAGAGAGCATCATGAGTTGAGTATGAACTGGAAACAACATGCCAAACTTGTTCCATATGCAGGTGTCACTGCATTTTATTCTTCTTCCGGGATAGATTGGCGGGAGGTCATGAGTTGGTATCTTATTGATGGAGTATCATTCTTAGTTTTTGGTACATTTCGAAAGGAGGACTTGGATAAGAGAGTTGTTTCATTTTCCATTAGGCGATGGATTTTGGACTGATAGTCCATCAATTTTTCAATAGCACTAGCCCGACATTAGAAGAGTAGGATTGACCTCGACCTAGACCAGAGGTTGGATTGGAGAGAGTTTTTTAGTTGGTATTCACTTCATGGGGCAGAAGCTATAGCCAAAGACAGTGCACAGTCTGAGCCATGGGACTTGGGCGATGATTGGCCATGGTGGCATTGGGATCTGGGAGAATTGATTGATTGTAGGTGCAGCGAGAGATCATTTCAGGAGCCGAAATTGAGGGGTTGGTTTCGGGTGGCTTGACACAGGAGCATATCAACAGCGAGGGATTTGAATGTGATTCAGGCATTGGGTCTCAGTTGCATCGGGTCAACATGGTATCCCACATATTTTGATTTCTTGAGGGCAATCAATATTGGGGCGGGAGGTCTGTAATATTCCTTTTTTTTGGTATTCCTTATGACAGGGTTAGGATGGACTTCCAGAGTTGGGAGCATCCAGGTCACAGGTACAAGTTGGTGTCATCAGCAGGTTCAGGGGATTTTTAAAGGAGTTTTGAGGAGTTTCTATGAGGATCGGCGGAATTCGATTGATATATTCCATCATCTGCACAATTTGCCATTGGTTCTGGTGCATTTTGACAACTTTAAAAAAACTGAGTTATTTTTGGGCTTAACTCAATTAATTACGCTCTAGGTGGAATTTCGGGAGGAATACGTGATAGAAGAGCTTAGTGTAATAGCTCATTGGAACCAAAATGAGAATACCTACATGATGGGTTGGTTGGACACGGGTTTCAGTGACTTGAGGAGACATGGTAACCGATTTACTGTTTCCTGCATTAAAAAGGAATATTTTAATTGGAAAATAAGAGGGAAAAGTTCTCCATGATTAAAACAATAATAAAATAGAAGGCTCTAGAGGGGCCATGGGATCTATAAAAGAAGAGGCGAAGGAAATTGAGGCAAATCTTGGATTTGATATCTTTTCTTGTATGTGAGGTTGAGAACTTGGTTATTTACTCCATTGGTAGCCCGAGGACGGTAATCCTCGGGTGATTGAGAGAGATTGGGCAAGTTCCCAACTCCCCTTGGTGAATTCATCCTTAATTCACATGTGAGATTAGCAGTGGAAATTTGGTGCAGTTTTGGTGGAGAGCCCATGCAACAGATCCTTGAGGCCATATTTTATCTCAGTTATGTCAACTATTTATCTTTCCAGCATGTAAACCCCAGTTTATGTTATAATAAATATGATATTATTTACTGCATCATTGTGTCATGGAATTGCATGAACTTTATATGTTTTATTTTACATGGAAATCTTCTATTATATGGATGATAATTTTATGGGAAATTTGTGGTTAAGTGATTTTTTGCAAATTTAGTCAAAATATCCATTTGGGGATATTACAAAATTGGTGGGAGGAGGAAGGGAAAAAGTTCCCATCGAGGAAGGGTCTTTGAAAAGACCCACTTTAACGCTTTCGTAAGGCATAATGGTTTTCTCAACATAAGATACATTACCAGTAGAAGTGTGAGAGGAAAAGAAAGCAAATTGGTCTACCGTGACATTTTTTCCTTGATGAGGGAAGCGAAGGACATGGAATAGAGTAGAAACCACATCGACCATTGTGTGGGTCTAGCTACGAACAAGTAGCAAGTTATATTCGAGATTTGTATCGACAAAATATAATTCCATATTGATAGTCTTGCCTTCTAACTATATAGGTAAAGCATTAAAAATACCATAAGGTCGAGATCCTCTTCCATCAAAGGCTGTCAAAGAGTTCGGGGATTGGTTGAGAGCAGGGGATCCAAAGGATTTACAGCATGTTATGGACATAATTCATGTGGAGTAACCTTCATCAACAACAGTTCTGTGAATATTTTTTCCCATAAAGACAACTTGTATAAGAAAATCAAGATGATGCGGTAGGTGAGGCACATGATTCTCAAGATCAAAGGTTATCAAGCTGGTATTTGTGGGATAAATTCCTCCAATGGAGGATATCCAAGCCTTCCGTTGTGATGGAAACATTTGAAGGAATATAAGGCCGACATCTTCGAGGGTGATTAAGCCAAATATTCTACAATATTGTAGTGTTGGGCGGCTCATGCATTTATTATAAGACAATTTTCGAAGAACACCAAGTTTGGGGGGTCATTGGATCATGGAATCAATGCTAGGTTTCTTGATATGGAGAGGACCAGAATTAGGTGGAATGGAGGAGGAGGGTATGTCAGTGGCATCTTTCTCCCCTGTAGGTATTTCAGGAGCTTGATAGTCTTTAGATCTGGTGGATACAAAAATAGGTTCCGAGCCACTCATGAAAGCTTGAGAGCTTCCAAAGGTTTGACCTTGAGACTGGTCTACTATTTGTGTCTATTGAGACAGGAAAGGTTCCTTCAGCACAACTAGTGTTCCTGTGGCACCTTTCCGAAGATTATTTACTTCGGCACAATGGGGACAATCCTTAGTGTAATGATCATCATCACAAATAAGGCAATGATACTTGGGCTTTCGATTCGATGAATCGTCAACAAACGATTTTGAAGAATATTGTTTTAGGGTATCCTACTTAGCTTTTCCTTTACACTTTTTCTTTCATTTCAAGGATTTATCTTCCATGGTAGACTTAACAACATTTAACTCTGAGGTTTTACCAGGATTATTTGGATTGTTTACATTTACCTTTGAGGTTTTACCAAGATTATTTGGATTGTTTACAACATTGGGAGTTGAAGCAGCTGAATTATGTTTAGAATTCGTAGAAGAAATCAGGGTAGTACCAGATCGCAGAGCCAAAAATCCAATGTCACCATCAATCGGCATTGAATTTGTGGGCTTGGAAGATATAGGATCAATCGAAGGTCGCAGGGCATCAGGAAACAATTTGTACAATGTGCCATATTGTGAGTAAACTAGATCCAAATACTGGGCATGAGCAATGGCTTGTTCCTCAGTTCCACAAACACCCATGGCTATGTCTCGAGTGATATGGGAACGAATGAATTGGTGAACCTTTCAATAAAAATTGGATTCAAAATTTCAAATTTGATAATACGATGCCTACCTCTCCATTCATGTATATGTTTGGAGATATGGGTCTTAGTTGTCTACTTTAAATACGTCAAGAGACAGGTTCCAGTCTCATACTGGATAGGGAATTGGAAGTGGGTGAGGAAAGCCATATCTAGAGAATTGAAATCTTGAAAAGTACCTCGATGGAGCTCGATGTACCACTTGGATGCAAGGCCCGTTAAAGTGTGCTGGAAAATATGTAATGATATTGAATCATTAAGGAAGGAGTTAGAAGAAGACCAAAGGAGATAGAAGGACACATACATCTGAGGGTCTTCTCCAGATTTTCCTTCGAAATTAGGACAGTCACCTGGTATTTTGGTTGGTACCAGTTGCTAATACGGTGAGTGCATTAATGGATCATCTAACAACACATCTGGTAATTCCAACGTGGCCAGGAATGAAAGTTGTGGATTATAGGGGATAAAATGCCTTTGGTACGTACCAAATTAAGGATTCTAGCCCTGTTGAAATTGGGTCTGCCCCCATTGTGGTGGGGTTTGATCATAAGGAGGTTGGAATGAACTTGACACAGACTGATAAGGACCATATTTCCCATACTGTTGTTGGAAGGGTGTTTTCTGGTAAGGTCCTTATTGTGGCCATGACTATTGGTAAGGTCCTTATTGGGATTTCTATTAAGGATTACAAGGTCTAAGAGGATAGGTTCGATATTTCCCAAATGAAGGATTGGCACCATACTACATTTTGGTATCTGCCTGTAGATTGGTAGAGACACCCGATAGTGGGATTTGAGGTTGTTGAACACATGTTGGTAAGAAAGTTGATTTGAGGAGACTTGAGGACCTTGAAAAGGTTCCCCCATGATAGCACTTGACATAAATGAAACTAATGTTGCATTTGGGTTAGGAATAGCAACAATGGGCTGACTTGCCCCTGATGCGGTTCCATAGTTTGCATAGTTCCCACTAGAAACGAGAGGTATGTAGGGTTTCCCCCCAAGTGGTGGAACAGATGAACCCATAGGTTGACCACTTAGAGGGGGAACCATGGTTACTGTTGCTACAAAAGGACCAAGAGGAATTTGTGTTTGACCTATCATCACTATAGGTTGGGGAGAGGTTTGCGTAGGTATTGACATGCTTGGATCAAATAAGCTAGTGGTAGGAGTAACACCAGATGACCAAATTGGGTCATGATAAAGTGAATTTGCACCAAAAGTGTTTGAAAAAAGACTCCTAAGAGAGGTATAACCTGACGGTACCAAGGATTAACCATGACCAAAAGGTGCATTTGTCCCACTTCCTAAATCGTAGGAAACACAAGGAAAGTTTTCAGGAGGAAAAAGGATTTCAGGATCAACTTCTAGAGTATGATTTGTAGAGGTTTCCAAAGGAGTACTCTGGGGTGTGGTTTCGAATGGGGGATCATCACCACTTGTCACCATGTTTGGAAATATTTCTCGAAGCGGAATTAAAACACACCAGGAGAAGAGACCAAAGGTACGTTAGGAGTATCAAAAGGGATATTTTGGCGCAGAGGTGATAAATAGACATGGTCAAATTCTGGATCAAAGAGCGTATTTAGACAGTAGGTTGAGGACTATTTGGAGGAGAGTCCTAAGATGAAGTGACAGACTCTTAAGGAGGTGGTAAGGAACCAAGGGGTTGGATACTTAGGACAATGCCAAGTTCAACACCTTGGTTTTGAATAGGTTTATATGCAATACCCATAATCTCATTTGGGAATCTTTGAGGTGACCTGTCAGCCTCAAAATGTGAAGGGGATACATGAGGTGAACTTTGTGCGTGGCACGATCGAGGACTTGGTGGCTCTGCCACGATAAATTTTTCACAAAATCAGTTGTTTGTTGGTGAATACTTTGGGATTAATTCTATTTTATGATTAACCATGGCATGTTGAGGAAAAATGAGTTGTTGCATGGGTATAATGTTATTTAGTGGTAGATTCATTTTAGAAATTAACAAAAAATAAATCAAAAAGGGGGAAGCTAGGCATAAAGGATTACCAAGCAACCGTGAATTGCAATATACACCTTGGCGAACTAAGGACTTAATGTACGGAAACCAATCTCCATGAATGTTGTGTTCAATGTATCACGGTTTACAAGGCAGTCGAATTGGTTACCTATGGATGGATAGCAACCTATAGTGCACTCCCAAAATATACGCGACAGTACATGGGAGTGTAGTCCGTAGTAGTGTTGTCTAATGCATAACCATTTGATGAGAACATTCCCATATACTTATCATGCGTGGAGCACTATCTTATATACCCAAAGGTACGTGGAGAATGATCCTATACACTTTTGTACGTGGAAAGAGATATCATCCCCGGGATGCAATGCTGGAAATCAACAACAACTCCTACAATTAACGATGCTGGAACACATATTTAGCCTAGAAATATAGATGTTTGCATTAATGTTCCAAATGCTCCTTAGGTTAATTGTGGTAAAATTTAAGTTGATCTTGATTTATATTTCGGTTTTAAGGCTCAAATATCGATGTCACCTGAACACCTATGATGCAACTAATATGAGAAAAAGACTCTTTTCATTTTAATGAAGGCTATCTAGTATCAGGAAGAAATTCAAACATTGATGCAATCAAATAAAGATGCAGAAAACAAGAAATTCCTAACTATATCTTTCACTTTCACTATTCAAATGCAACAATAAAAGAGCAAATGAATTTCAATGCACTAAATCTCACCTATATAAATTTTTATTTTATTTATTTTTTGAATGAAAAAGAATGCACTTATCGGCTTTCAATCACTAAGCAATGTAATCCATGTTTGATGATAATGTCAAAAAAATGATTTTTCGATGCAATGCAAACTAATGCAATATTCATAAGCAATGATCAATTCTGATAGAAAAATTAACAAATGCAAGATGAAATCCTTTCTGGTTTCCAAAAGAAATAAAATGCTCATCAAACAGACATCCAAGCAGCAAAACAATAAATTCAATTACCCAAAAAACCTAAGATTCACCTCAAGCTCATCACCACTTGGAAAATGATTTTTTTTTTTTTACAAACCACAGGGAATCTAATGATAATAAATAAAAATTTAAAGTAGACAAAGAAGGAAGAGGACCTCAAAGATCAAAGCTTCTATACTTTCAGTCAAGAAACCCTAAAAAAACTCACTTTTAATACCATCGGGGGCAGACAATGGGAACCAGGGTGTTAAGGGCAACTGTTCACAGTGAAATGCATGCTGACAGCGCTTTGTTTTCTAGATAAAACACACTGGGTGAGGAAATCTTAGGAAAATACAATGAAAATAAAAAATAAATCCATACTTGAAACTTTAAAGACTAGACTACGAAGAATACAGACTTATAAGCAATCAAAATGATGGATTATAAGGCGGTTTGCCAACTAATCGAGACATGCCAAAACGAAAGGAGGTTTGAAGGGTTATTGGCTCCCCAACAGAGTCACCATTTTTTTGTGTAGACAATCGTTTTTGTGAACAAGAACGATCCCTCTAGTCCTATGGGAGGATCTATAAACAAATGAGACAAATATATGCAACCTTTCCTAACTTATGCTAGAAAAACATGAAGGGGGATAGATGTCCTACCTCTTTCTGATGCTAATACATGTATTTGGTGTCAACCTTACTTCTTTCTCTTCCATGCTCACGATCACCTCTCATTTGGTGAATATGAATGCCTGCAAGGAAAGACAAGTGGAAACAACAAACCTCGACAATGCATAATAGTATCAAGTATAAGTTATGCAATAGATCAAGGAAATATACAATAAATAGACAATCATTGACATATTTATGGAAATGAAACACATAATGTATTATTAATAGAATCAAAAGGGAGCAATAAAACCAAAATCCTTGAAGTTGGAAGTCTCCTTCAAGTGAGACTCCAAGTCCTAGCCTCATCTCTTCAAACAACTTCTTCCTTCCCAAATGGAAAGTAATTTTGCATGATTCAACTCAAAGGATGACAACCAACAATAGTGGATGGTAGGGGTTTCATTTATAGGGAAGGAGAGGGAGTTGAGGATCCATAAAAGGTGGGATGAGTTCCACATCTTAAGGGAAATATCCATGGAAAAGAGGATCCATGGCCATGAATGGGAGGTCTCGCTCCTATCATCAACAATATGAAACCACGTCTCCATTCTTGAGACTTCTAGTAAGGGAAGATTCTCCTCCTATTTTGGAGTAACTGCTTGAAGAGGGTGTTAGCACTCCACCGGATCTCCGAAGGCTGAGAAGGAGACCAGAAAAGGTAACCACATACCACTTTAACCTATTAGCTAGCCCTACTAGGCTGAGAGGGCTCTCTCAAAGAGATTCACAGCCAATTTCACTAGATCATGGAGATTTAGGCTAGATATGTAGATTAGGGTTTGGTTGATTTGGATTTTTGTGTTGGATGAAAATGGACCTTTAGAGCTAGGCTTGAAACTCTGGTAGGGTTATAAGAGAAAAAATTGCATGGGAATAAAGGGCAAGGTAGGAAATTTTGAATGACCCTTTAGGATTTATGGTTATGGTGTAGGATGAACAAAGATATTAGGAATAAGCATAGAAGTATGAATTCATTCCTTAAGAAGAAACTAAACACAACGTCATCATCTCATCAAAATAGGGCATGTATTCCTCATGAATCATGCTTAAAACATTTAAATACAATGAGTGAAAGCAGTAAATATGTAACAGAAAGAGAAAGAATTCAATGGAGTGACTTAAAAAAGAGAAACATAGCCATACAAGTTCAACACATGAATCCCTAAATTTAAGCTGAAATTTTTCTTTGTATTCACTATATTACTTTGTCAAACTGAAATACACTAGCTCAATGTCCAACATTCCAACCCTAGGAAATGATTAAAAAAGGCCTCATATAGCTACTGAGGTCTAATCCTCCCTTTCAGGTCAAATTTTCCAGCAAGAAAGTCAAATTCATGCACCTATCTGAAGTCTGCTACACACTAGAGAGGTTGCACAAAAAATTCCTCCTTTATCTAACCACTAAGAGACATATCCTCAAGGAAATAAATGGAGGATAAGACACCTATTAAACTCAATTTTTAACATTTAAATTTATATTTTTACCTTTACATTAATCTACATTCACCCTTTAACTTTTACAAAATTCAAACTAGAAATTGGAGAAAATTACACAATGAAAACTTTATAAAAATCTTAGAAAATTGTAAATGCGCAACGCCAACTTTGAGGCCACTTTTAGGCACCTTCCTGAAGTCAAAATGGAAATATGAGAGAATGGTAAAATATCCCTATATGTCTAGTTTCTAGAACACTTTTAATTTTTAAAAATGACCGATGGGAAGGCCTTCAAAAACTCATTCGCCCAAGGTGTCTCCAGGTACGCAACGCCTATCAAAAACAAAGGCAAAATGTTTATTTTTAACCTCTTTTCTCAAAATCTGAGCCTTTTCTAGAAAATATGAGGAAATGGGTTTTGAGAGTAGGGCACAATATTTCTATAAATATAAGCCACTTTTCATTTGGATCCTTGAGGAAAAAGTGCAGCGCCAAGGCGCTGTGCTTCTAGACTTAGTGGTCCGTGGAATTTCTAAATTCTGCAAATTTTCACCAAATTTGCTCCAAATATCCCAAAAATTGGTCCACAAGTGCTGGATGAGGTGTACTATGTAATGATGGAAGCATCAAAAAGAAAATCAAGTTTACCCTTATCCTTTTTGCTGATTATGGTTTTCTTAAGCTTGTCCTGCAATTGCTTGATTTTGATGTGTGCAATATGATTTCCTATTTGGTAGTGAGCAACCATGCGTTTATGGATATTGTTTTCCATGTTCGCATTTTCAAGGAGATTTTCCAAGTGATTATTGACCTTCTCAAGCCAAAACTCCTTGTCCTCATTTATCTCTTCTGTAATAATCTCTTCAAAAGTGAGCTCCTCACATGTAGGGTTTTGTTCTCTTTCTCTCTGCAGTGCCTTCTTGAGACCCATGGTTCTTGGTCTCTTCCTCTTCACCTATGGTTCATGTTCATCATGCTCAGCCAATTATTTTCCTTTCTCATCATGCTTGTTTGCCTCAAACAACCTTTTCTCCAAAATCAATTTCTTTGTCTTTATTTGACTGTTCTCCTGCTCAAGGAATGAAATGATGAATTGAGACCTTGCCAAATTTTCTTGGAGATCTTTGACCTGAGCATCCTTGTATTTGATTAACCTCTCCAAGTTTTATTTCTCATGATGGTCCTCTAAGTCAACTAAGTCAAAGTCATGTTCCTCCTCGTCATGCATGAATGTCTCATGATGTGCTAATGGTGATCCCTATAGTGAAGTAAGCTTGACCTCTTCCTCTTTACGAGAAGTAAACACAAGCCTCCTGCGTCTCTGATAGGTGAGAGTAACCTCAGGCCTAGGCATATTTGTAACTTTAGCAAGTTTTCTAAATTATCCCACCTCCATAGGCTGTGATGACATGGAAGGTGATATGTTTTGTTGCTGAGTTGGTGTAGTAGTTGAGTGCATCTGCAAGGATGTCTCAATGAAGGTATCCCATGTTGTGTTCTTCTTTGCCAATTGATGGAGAACTATGATATTCACCAAGCTGTGGTGATAAAGGCTATGTAATGTTATATTTTCATGGCTTGTACCTTTTCAACCATCTTGCTCACACTCATATACAAGAAATTACATAGATTAATGGACTTTACTGTTGTGAAGTGCATGAGCAGTGTGATGTGATATTGGTACAATCTGGAAAACCTACCATCACATGTAAAAAATTTCATCACAACCTTCATCAATGGTGCATACCTCTCTAGCAAGTATTTGAATGGAAGAATATGAGTATGAGTCTCTTTGTACTATGATTTTACAAAGGATTTGTACTGCTCAAGGTCTAGGTTCATGTCTTTGAACCAATATTACCCATTATTTTGTTGGTTTTGTGTTATATTCTTTCCACGACTAATCACGCGCGTGCGCGTGGGGGGGGGGGGGGGGGTTAACAGGGGGGTGATAGCAACGTACAGGTCGGTTTGCACATGGTTTTGGGGCATGATGGTTTTCGACCCCTGGTATTTTATAGATCCGGTCAAGGGAACTACAATTATGTTCTAATCTAGGGTTAATGGATTGGGGTTTATGTATGTTTTGGCATGTATATATATGTGTTGTAACACTAAAAGGAACATAATGAAAAATCAAGTTGGTCGTCCCAATTTGGGATTCGGGGGAAAATCTATGTGTTTTTGTGTTTTATGTTTTATGCTTTCGCTATTGTTTATTTTTTGTTTTTAAGGTTCGTTTGCGGCTAATTTCTGTACAGGGTTAAAACCTACATTTGGTATCAGAGCAGTTTCGGCTTCAAGGGGACACCTTTTCCACTAAGGGGTTTTTTCTTGGGCCTGAGGTAGACCCTGTTCAGTGGGAGATCTGTGGGATCGATTCTTGCAGTGAAAGAAAATGGCAAGTGGTAGGAAGATAAAGATCAAGAAATTTAATGGTCAGAGTTTTGAGTTGTGGAAGCTCAAGATGGAGGATCTGCTGGTGGATAAAGATCAGTGGATCACGGTAGATCTGGGTACTAAACCAACGACAATGTCATATGAAGACTAGAAGAAACTGGATCGGAAGGCAAAGAGCACAATACAGTTGTGTGTCTAAGATTCAGTATTGTTGAATGTATCTGGGGAAGCTACGGCGAAGACCTTGTGGGACAAACTAGGGACTTTGTACCAATCTAATTATCTGGTGAATAATTTGTTCATGCGGAAAAAACTGTATAACCTGAGGATGAAGGATGGAGATTCGGTGACAGAGCATCTGAACGCCTTCAATACTGTGGTAAGTCAGCTGTCATATGTTGATATTAAAATCTCAGATGAAGATAAGTGCATCATTTTTTTGTGTTCTCAACCAGATTCGTGGGATAGTCTGGTTATTGCAATAGGTAGCAATACAACTACCTTGAATTTTGATGATATTGTCTCAGCCTTGCTATCGGAGGAAATGAGACGGAGAAATATGGAGGGTCAGAATGGAGATACCTCATCTATATGAGGAAGGTCCCAGAACAAAAACAAGAATAAGGTTTCGAGTGGGAGATCTAAATCTCCTGGAAAGTTTGTAAAGGTGTGTTGGAAATGCAGAAAGGAAGGGCACTACAAAAAGGACTGTAGATCTAAATCTCCTGAGAAAGGAAAGGGATCTGATGATGCTCCTTCTGCAGAGGCAAAAACCACCTCAGATGAAGGTGGGGATGTGTATTTGGCTTCTTCTTCAAATACACATGTAGATCATGAGTCATGGTTGATTGAATCGGGTGCATCCTTTCACTTCACTCCCCATAGGGAGTGGTTCTGTAAGTATGAGAAATATGATGGTGGTGATGTCTTCTTAGGTGATGATAGGAAGGCCAGAATCGTCGGACGTGGAAAATTCAAGCTAAATCTACAATGTGGAAGGATTAGAACACTCCCTGGTGTTCTGCACATTCCTACATTGGCCAGAAATCTGATTTCTGTAAGAAAGATGGATGATGCAGGTGTAAAAACAATGTTCGAGAAAGATGCATGTAAGATGGTTTGGGGAGCACTAGTATTAATGCGGGGAGTTCGGATTGGAACTCTCTACAAGCTTCAGAACAGCACTATTATTGATGGGTGCAACAGTTCTGTGGTTCTCGAAAGTGGAGTGGAAATCTTAGCGGTCTCTGGAGAAAATACCATGCTATGGCATCAAAGGCTTTGACATATTGGAGAGAAGGGCCTTCGGATATTGCATGGAAATGGTATGGTAGAAGGTATGTCTAATAACTCTCTGGATTTCGATTTCTGTGAATATTGTGTATATGGGAAGCATAATCAGGTGAGTTTTCCTTCTGGTGCTAAGAGGGAAAATAAGATATTAGAGCTTGTGCATAGTGATGTGTTTGGACCTGTGTCGGTTCCATCATTGGGTAAGTTTGTGTACTATGTTTCATTCATAGATGACTTCTCAAGGAATACATGGATATATTTCTTGAGGAAGAAATATGGAGTCTTTGACAAATTTAAATAATTTAAGGCTCTGGTGGAAAACCAGACAGAGAAGAAGATAAAGGTGCCGAGGAAAAATAATGGTGGGGAGTTCTACAAGAAGGAATTTGAAGAGTTCTGTAAGAAGTGTGGTATAGCACGACAAAATACTACTCCATACACACCTTAGCAAAACGGAGTTGCAAAAAGAATGAATAGAACACTAATGGAAACGGCAAGAAGCATGCTCAGTGGTACCGGGTTAGGACAAGAATTCTGGGCAGAGGTAGTGGAGATTGCATGCTACTTGGTTAACAGATCACCTTCATCAACGTTCGAAGATAAGACTCCACATGAGGTATGGACTGGTAAGAAACCCTCTCTTTCACATCTAAGGGTATTTGGATGTGATGCATATGTACATGTTCCAAAGGAGAAAAGGACCAAGTTGGATAATAAATATGAAAGGTGCATCTTTATTGGGTATAAGGATGGTTTAAAGGGTTACAAGCTTTGGAACTTGGAAACAAGGAAGGTTGTGTACAATCGAGATGTGGTTTTTAGAGAGGTGAAAGATACTATTAAACATGAAGTCCTACCAAAGGAACCTAAGAAGATAGAGTTTGAGCTAAAGGAGGATGAATCAGAATCTACAACAGAAGAAGACTCGGAAGAGGAAGAGCCACAAACTCTAGTTGTGAGAAGATCAGTTCGGGAAAGAAGACAACCAGAAAGGTATAGTCCATCTGCTTTCTGTTCAAATTTTTCTTTAACTATAACTGATGATGATCCCAGAACCGTCAGGGAGGCAATAGATTCAGAGGATGGAAAAGTCTGGAAGGAGGCCATGGCTGACGAAATGGCATCCTTGCATAAAAATGAGGCATGGGATCTGGTGGAGTTGCCAGCTGGAAGGAAGCCCATCAGGAGAAAATGGGTGTTTAAGAAGAAGATGAATGTAGAAGGCAAGGTGGAGAAATACAAATCTCGGTTGGTAGCAAAAGGTTATTCCCAGGTGCCGAGAATTGATTTTGGTGATATTTTTTCACCTGTTGCCAAATTTACTTCTATTAGATTACTTTTATATGTTGCTGCTGCATTTGATATTGAGGTATAACAGATGGATGTGAAGACAACATTTCTTCACGGGGATTCGGAAGAGGAGATCTACATGAAAAAACCTGAAGGCTTTATGGTGAAGGGGAAGAAAGAGCTAGTATGCAGGTTAAATAAGTCTCTGTATGGGTTAAAACAATCACCAAGGATGTGGTATCAAAAATTTGATACCTATATACGAGGACTTGGCTTCACCAAAATCAAGGAGGATCATTGTGTTTATTTTAAATTAATTGGTGACCGTGTTGTTTATTTGGTCTTGTATGTGGATGATATGTTGTTGATTGGAAATGACAAAGAAATTATCCAAGATTTGAAGACCCAGTTGTTCTCCAAATTTGACATGAAGGATATTGGTGCTGCAAACTATATTTTGGGCATGGAAATTAAGAGAGATCGGGAAAAAAGGAAGATCTAGTTAAACCAGAGGAAGTATGTCGAGACTATATTGCAGAGGTTCAATATGCAGGATAGTAAATCGGTGAATGTTCCAATTCCTATAGGTACAAATATGTCTGCTAAACAGTGTCCCAAGACACAAGAAGAAGAGGAGGATATGTCCCATGTTCCATATGCAAGTGCAGTGGGTAGCCTAATGTATGCAAAGTTCTGTACTGGACCAGACATTGCACATGCAGTGGGAGTATTGAGCAGGTTTATGTCAAACCCAGGGAAGGAGCAGTGGACAGCAGTGAAGCGGGTTTTTAGATATTTACGTGGCACTAGTGATTATGGCTTGTGCTACCAGGGGAGACCAGGATTGGAAAGAGTTTTGGACATTCGTGGTTTTGTTGATGCAAACTGGGTTGGAGATCTAGACCAAATAATATGTACAAGTGGGTATGTGTTTAGCCTATTTGGAGGTGCAATAAGTTGGATGAGTAAAATACAGTCTATAGTGGCCCTTTCAAATACAGAGGCAGAATACATGACAACCACTCATGCAAGCAAGGAAGAAGTTTGGTTGCAGATATTGTGTTCAAGTATGGGGTTGGTGCAACAAGCTATAAGGATAGACTGTGATAGCCAAAGTGCAATCTTCTTGGCTAAGAACCCTTCTTATCATTCAAAGACAAAGCACATTGATGTTCAATATCACTTTGTGAGATATATGGTTGAGGCTAAAAGGGTGTTGTTGGTAAAGGTGGACACTTTGAAGAATGTTGCAGATGCATTGACAAAGTCTGTGAGCACTCATAAGTTCTCTTGGTGTAAAGAAACAATGGGTGTTGCAAAGATGGGCTAATGACTCAGCTCTCCTGTGGCCCCTTGTGGAAAGAAAAAAACAAGTGGGAGAATGTTGGGTTTGTGTTATATTCTTTCCACGACTAATCACACGCAGGGGGGGTAACAAGGGTGGCAATAGCTCCCCCTGTACGTTGTGCTGGGTGCAACGTACGTGGGGATTAGAGGGGGGGCAGTAGCCCCCCCTGTCGGGGTCTGGGGCAGTGGCCCGGAAAAATTTTTGGTCCTTATTTTCCGGTGGGCGGACCTGCCCATGGTTTTGTGCATGGGTTTGCACATGATTTTGGGGCATGATGGTTTTCGGCCCTTGGTATTTTGTAGATCCGGTCAAGGGAACTACGGTTATGTTGTAATCCAGGGTTAATGGATTTGGGTTTATGTATGCTTCGACATGTATATATATGTGTTGTAACACTAAAAGGAACATAATGAAAAAACAAGCTGGTCATCCCGATTTGGGATCCAGGGGAAAATATCTATGTTTTTTTGTTTTATGCTTTATGCTCTCGCTATTGTTTATTTTTGTTTTTAAGATTCGTTTGCAGCTAATTTCTGTATAGGGTTAAAACCTACAGATTTGGTATCCCTGTAGCAAGAGAGATGACATCAAATGAAAATGTGAAATCAACTCCTGCTATGGTGGCCTTTTCTCCCTTCAAATTGGTGGCAAACAAATCTATAAGCTCCTCATGGTAACCTACCTCCTCCACTCTTTGACAAAACCCTAGGTAGTTGACATCTTCGAAGCATTTTCTAATGAAGGGTGAGGAAGTGATCTCATTGCAATTTGAGGGCTCATATCTCAATATCTTCCTCCCTTTATGTTGTTTTATGTTCTCTGATGGTGAAGAATCTCCTTCCATGATTGAAACCTTAGATGATAGGAGGGTAAAAACAGGGAAAGGTGAGTGAAGGGAATAAAATGAGGGAGTTAGGGAAGGGAGATGGGGGTAGAAAAATTTAGGGAGATGGGAAAGGGTCTTAGGAATGTTAAGGGAGTGAAATGAAGGTAAATAAGTGAGGGAAGTGAGCTAGGAAATTCAAACACAGTCATAGCTAGGAAAATGGCCTAATTTGGTAGAATAGGGCTAGGGTTTATAGGGATATGATGAAAAAATGATGGGAAATGGTTTTTGAAGTATGGGAATGATGTATAACTAGAAAACAGAGGTGGAGGGACAATAGTAATAGGGTTTCACAACATTAATTGATCATTTTTAAGCCAAAAGCCTGAAATTCCTATAAAACCCTAGGGAACTAAGCTTGTTATCATTTCTTGGTTTTCAAAGGAAGACAGGGCATACAAATGAATGTACTTACTTGTTATAAAGCTTGGAAGATGAAAAATCTCGAATGGAGCTCTGAGAAATCAATTTTAGTGATTTTTAGACAATTTTGGGGAACTCTGCCCCGTGCGTAGCACCTATGTGCAACGCAGTTCATCCACACACAACACCTCCTCCAGATGCACAATGCAGTTCACTGGTGTGCAACACCTGCAATTTTTCTCAACTTTGAGCTGTAAAACTCGTTTTTTTCTCACCAAATGAAGGACGAGCTCAATGATGAGAGGAAATGAGGGTGCAAATGAAATGTGTTTATGATTTTTTGGCCCTTTTATAAATGTGAATTGACTCCCTTTTGAGTGATGATGGGCCCCAAAAGAATTTTTGTAGCATGACTTTCATTCTCTTTTCTTTGTAACTTTTGACATTTTTTAATTTAAATTTTTTGTATCTTCCTTGGAACATTGAACTACAAGTTTAGAAATTTGAAGTACTTATTACATATAGAGACATAAAATTACATTTTGAAATAAAAATTTATTGAATAAACTTGCTTTATTACCACTCCTCCAATTTGTCGTATTTTATGCATGAAATGGTAGTTTGGTGACCTTGAAACCCTAATGACCTAATGGAGACATTGAACTGAATGAGATCATGGTGGTGATGACTGAAATTATGATGAAAAAATTTGAATAATGATATACTCAGCTTATTTAATGACATGGACCAACAATTTAAAATTTTGGAAGGAGTGGAAAATAACCCTAAACCTAATGCCCAGTGACAAATTTTTTTCTTGAAGAGCTAGGGAAATGACAAAAAATTGACTATGGGGCCCTAAAAGGACATGATAAGAGTCCATTTTATCACTGGTGACATGATGCAAAGATTGACACTAACGGAGGGCTAGCGTTGATTTTCCTAACAAAAGTCGCGCTACCAGCACTAGACATGTAATGCAAAAGGTGACAAGCGCAAGTCATTAGCTATGCCGAATGCGTTGGGCTTGTAAAACAAGGTTCTTGACAATATTTTCAGAATAGTTTCAAGTCAAGTATTCCTCCACTTCTTCAGGGATATTTTAGACATGTTTCATGGAGAATATATTTTGCGACACTGGTGGTATGATGGCACAAAGTGGAGTGTGAAAAAATAATGTATAATAGATGCTCCCTAAAGCATGAATTCATAACGGGAAGTGATGGTTGAAGTGATTTAGAAGTAGAGGCGAGGAGTTAGAGAGTGATGTTTCCAGTTCTTGCAACCTGTCCATTAAATGTATTTGCAAATGCCTCAGTCATCGTTGTGTTGTTCCACTAAAATTTTCCGAATAAAGAAAATAACCCTATTCTATAGAATTGAATACAACATGCAGGTATTTTTTCTAAAATGGCTATGCCCTGAGGTTCACTTCACATTACTCCCGTGTATCCCATATTGCTTATTTGGCAGAGAGCTTAGTTCAAATTTTGGTAGCAATGTAATAGAACTAAGTAAGAGAATTTTAGCTTACAAGGTTAAGAGAAACGATGAAGTATTAGCAAATACAATTTGAAATGGAATTGGGTTTAGTGATTGTGATATTTGTAACAAAAGTATAAAATCACATCACTTCACAATCATCGAAATGTGTAGTGAAATTCATAATGATGAAATGCAATCAAATAGATAATTATTACTTCAAATTATTGGAATGTTAGTTTAAGCATCAAGGGTAATGATTTTTAGAGGGACAAATGAAATTATAGGTCTGATTTCCACACTTAAAGTAATGATATTGAAGGAATTTAGGAAAATACATTGCGCGAGTTTTTTTCTAGGTTTAATAAATCATTAAAAAAAGTCTTCTAATTTTAATAAATAAATATAATTTGAAACATTTACTTCATCACTTTTATGAATATTTATTTGTTGTCACCATCAATCTCAGGTATGTAGGAATAATGATTTTCTTCTTGATACTGACCTGTGTTTGAACTGATTTTTTTTCTTCTAAAGGTTTAATTGCAGGAATTATGAACTCTTCATTGCAGAAATTATGAACTCTTTTTTGCAGGAATTAAATATTTTTTTGGTTGATGCTAATGGAGGCTTCTTCTACTAATCCAAATTTATTTTATTTGATACAATCAGTCATAAAATTGATTACCTATTGAAAATAGCACTGCTGGAAAAAGTGACTGAAAACATACACGATTCAAAAATTCCTGTAATTACAGGAAACTACAAGAAAATATGTTATGAACTCTAGAATTATAGGAAATAATTTTCACAGTTATAATGTGATAGAAAGAAACCATTACTAGGCAAGATCACTTTCCTTCTATTACATACCATCACACCACTTTATTTACACTTTCTTTTATGACACCATCCTGTGGATTTTTATCGAGCTTAAGATAGTTAATGATTGACAATAATTTAAATTTTAATTAGTCTAAAAAACTTAAAGAAAAATAAAATATTATCATGTGAATTTTTCTCGAGCCCAGGATGGTTGATGCTCACCAATATTTTCAATTTTAGAGAGTCTGGACAACTTAAAGAAAAATCTAAGGGGGTTACCTTTTCGTAAATAATCTACCAAGACTGAATAAAAGGATAACCAATATTTGGTAGATTTCCTTATCATAGTTTAATGAGCATAAATAGGAACATGGTAAGCTCATAATTATTATTTTTAAATGTAAATTCAATATGAAAGTGGATGAGGGGAATTATCCCCTTTATTGACAATTTCCATCTCTACTTGTTGAAATAAATTAGAAATAAAATTATCTTTGGAGACTGTTTGATGATACAATTTTAACCTATGACCGTTGAATATAAATGAGATGTATGATCTGTCAATTCTCTTCACTTTTAAAACTCCCTTTTTAAACACAATTTTAATTCCATATGGACCCAACTAGTGAGTAGTAAATTTACTCTTGAATTCTTTAAACCTCGAGTCAAATAGTAGGGCCCAATCTCCAACTTTCAACTCATCCTTCATTATAAATTTTTCATGCCATTTAGTTCTTGTCTGTTGTAGAAGAGTGGTCTTGTGTAGAGAACTAACCACATCTCATCTAACTCATTTAACTATAAAATCCTTTCTATTGAGCTTCTCACAATTTTAATCCCAATTCTTCTGCAATTTTTAAAGTTTTAATTTGAAATTCAATGGGAAATATTACCTATTTACCATATACTAGTTCATATGGGGTATCATTTTTTGTGACTTTCCATGTAATTCTATATGCCCATAAGGCCACAAGAAGCCTTTTTTTCCCAATATGTTTGGTAAATCCAAACAATATTTGTCAAAATACCTTCCAAAACCTTATTTGTAGATTCCACTTGGTCATTAGCCTATGGATGATAAGGATTTGACTTCTAGTGTTTGATTTCGTATTCCTTCACAATTTATTTTTTATTCCTTTACAATCGACTCAACTATATTTGATGTAAATTGAGCCCCATGATCAATAATTATCTCTTTAGTTACCCACAAATGAAAAAAAGTCTTTAAATAGGAAATCTACCATTAAATGTTATGCATGTCTTGTTAAAGCCTTTGTCTCTTCCCACTTTGTTACATAGTCTTTGTAAACCAATATATACCTTTTCTTTCTTTATGCCAGATAAATGGGTCGCACAATATCTAGGGCCCACTTCTCAAATGATTCCACAAGGATTTGTGGATGAAGAGGCATTTCATCAACTGCAACTGGAAAACCCATTCTTTGACAACTGTCATAGCTCCTCACATACTTCTTGGAATCTTTAAAGGTTCTTGTTCAATAGTGTCATAGCCGAATAATTTTATAAGATGTCCTCTTATCTTAAAAATTTCCAACCACACAACTCATTATGACATGCTTTCAAGATATCTAGCATCTCATCCTTTCTAACACATATGTAGATAACCATATCTACTCTAGTATAAAAATATCTCCTTGAATCCAATAGTATTTAGTACTTTTTCTGATCACTTTATGCTTTTATTTTGATGAAAAATGTGGTGGAAAATTTCCTGTAGATAAGTAACTGGAAATATCAACAATCCAAGGAGTCATAATAGAAATTGTAAATAAATTTTCGTCGAGAAAACTATTCATTATAGGAATGGTTTCACAAGGAGTGTTGATACGAGAAAGGAAATATGATACCTGATTTTATCTCCTAGGTATGTTTAACATCATGATGTTAATTTCCTGCAATAGTAGTAGCCATCTTGTATTTCTGCTATTTGTTATCACTTTATTCATTAAGTATTGGATGGCATAATGGTTAGTATGCACGAAGACTTCATATCCTGTAATGTGATGATGAAATTTATTAATTGCATAAACAAACTGCCAAAAATTCCTTTTCTGTAACATTGTAATTAAGTTCAGCTAGAGTCAAGTTTTTGCTGATATAGTAAATATCATATGTTCTTTATTGTTCTATTTTTCCTAAAACTACTCCTATGGCTGAATTTGAAGCATTTGTAGATATGTGAAAAGATAATGTCCAGTTAGGTTCTCTTAACACAGGTGTTGTAATTTTTTTTTCTTTGAGTATATTAAAATCAATTTGGAAGTCATTATCCCAATAAAATTTGATATCTTTTGCAAGAACTATAAATGAGGGCGAGACAATTTTTGATTTTTAAAAATGAAATTCCTATAATAACCCACATGTCCTAAGAAAATTCTCACATCCCTTTGGAAGGATGGATTCATAAAGTTAACAATAACTTAAATCTTATGTGGATCCACCTTAATACCCAATAATGATACATGATGTCAAAGACAATTCCTTCGTTAAACATTAAAAAACATTTTTCATCGTTTAAGGAAAGATTTGATTCTTGACATCTTTTTAAAAATTTCTTTATGTTATCTAAGGCTTCCCCAAAATTAATTCCATAGAAAGTAAAATCATCCATGTACACTTCAACACAATCATTGATAAATCAACAAAAATAGCCAAGAATACCCTTTGAAATGTGGCACATGCATTATAAAGTCCAAAAGGTAATACTTTATAAGCATAGGTCCCCCATGGGAAAGTAAATGTCATTTTTTCTTTGTCTTCTAGAGCTATGAATGTGGAGAAGTATCCCTTGGTTTTTTTGTAATGATTTTCATGGAAAAATGGAAATATTATGAAATCTAGTCCATATAGGCAAAGTTTGTAGCAAGTGGTTGTGCAATGATTTACACAACCAAGAGCATTTTTTTGATAATTAATATAGAAAGAAGCCCGGAAATATGGTTTAACATAATAAGTAGGAAAAATTTTATTTGTTCATGTCCATAAAAAAGGATTCAAAGAGTGGTAGGGATGATTAATACAATGATTTGAAAACATCTAGACATTTACTAACAATATTGATTGATACACTAATTTCGTAGAGGATGAGTTGCAATTAGATTTTGTTCTTATGTTGAGTGGCAGAGAAGAATATATGATTAGAAGAAATAAAAATATCTTACAAAGAGGTAAGAAGGTACCTAGCATGGAGAGAAAATAAAATTCGGTTAGTATAATTAAGCATAGTTCACACTTAGACATAAATATCAACAATAATAAGGTGTTTATTGTTGAAAAGGATAGAAAAAGATGGTTTCTATGGGTGTGCAAGAAAAACACTTATTATGGTTTATAGATGATAATAATTGTTCACTAGAAATATATAGAAACATGGGTATGGTTGTAGTTTATTTATAACTCAACTATAATGACTAGGTTAGAGAGGTGCCAAATGAGATAGATATTGAGAATGTTCTTGCTTAAACAAGTCTAAATAAACAAAGATGAAAAATAAAACACCGAGTATATTATACATTCTTTATTTTAATTCATGGGAAGAAGACACATATGAAGGGTGAATCACAAATAAGTAGGTTGAAGCTTCCTCAGTGAAGCAAACACAAGAATTTGATATGTGGAGCTATCATATTATAAACAAGGAAAGTTCAATGAAATTCCAAGTTTTACATCAATTTTGGGAAGGTAGAAAATTCATCCAACATTGGCTCTCATCTCAATAGTGAGTCAATGATAAAATGAAAGGATTATGATGTGAATTTCCCACATTAACCTCACCTGATATAGTTCATTTCATAGTGGTGATAGAAAACATCTTTCACAAGTGGGTTGCAAATATTTTCTTGATCCAAATACTTTCCTGTTATCTTTTAGAACCAACAATTTATATGACATTAAGGGAAGGTGTTAAGATTTATGATTTCCTATTATATATAAATTCATTGCATTACTCATGAAATTATTGAAGCAAATAGTCATTCTCTTCATTATATTTTTATGTTTATCATTGTCTATATTTCTTGTAAGAGAGTGGATTTGTAAGTTGAGCAAATGGAAGGCCTTGTAAACTTCCATGGTCTCCATTTTTCATTTATAGCAATGTGATTTTTATTTGGATCTATCTATGGAAGATCACTTTTAATATTTTCATTTTTTCAAACATGTATGGAATAAGGTTTGTCGTTTCCTCTAGAAGTAGGGATCATGAACTTAGAAATTTTTTTTAGGCTTATTTTTTCCGTGTTTTACTGATGCATTTGTTTACATTCAATACCATCGAAATGGATTTAAAAAAAAATTAAGGATCAAGTTTTGAAGCACTTCCCTTTCCTTTAATATAAAGATTATGTATATAGATGAATTTTAGGGGGAATGGAGTTATATATTCTAATAATAAACTTTGATTTTCATTTCATTTCTTTGTGTTTTTATTAATGACCATTTATGTTCCCTGCAATATTGGAATGAATACAAAAGGAAGATGAGGATCAATTTTTTTTTTAATGGTAGTTATTCTAAACCACGTCACATCGGTAATGTAAAAATATAACACAATATATCCTAGCTCAATTCAATGTCTATTTTAAAATATTTTCTGCAACCCACATTCGACAAAATCAATGAACTTGAACTCAATGTATGATAACATTTTTAGTATTTTTATGATTATTTAGAGAGATAGCAATTGAAAATTCATTTTTTTGTTGCAATTTAATTATTTTCTTAGAGCCATTTTCAAACATCTAGAGCATCGTATTATTTGAATATATTTTTACGGAATGTTCACAATTAGAAATGTTAATAAGCACTCAATAATGACATAAAATAAACCCACGGGGTGGCGGCTTGTTGGTGATTGAGTGTTCTGTTAAGGCACTCGTTTGTAAAGGTCACCGGTTCAAACCCCGTGGGTGCCCGTCAGGCGTAAGCCTATGAAACTTGCTGTGTATTGTTAGCGGGGAATGATGCCAGCCAGGAGGGTTTTCATTGGCAGCGGCGCGATGTGATCATGTGTGGCAGATTTGATTGTATGGTTCTAGTTACCGGTTTCCCTCCTGAAAAAAAAAAAAAAAAAAAAAAAAAAAAAAAAAAAAATGACATAAAATATTTTGATGTGTAATAGCATTCAATATTAGAATAAATTAATGCAATGTTTAATAACCTTTTTCCCATTGTTTAGGTGTGTCTCATGGCCATCAATGAGCTATCATGCAACATTTCTCTATGAAACCTTTTTCTACATTGTTTTCTAATTGGAGAGAAGTCGTGTTTTTAAAATAATAACTCTAAATTATTTTCTCCACATAAAAATCACAATATGGAGATGCATATACTAAGTTTAACTCCTTCCTAACTAAATGAAATTGGGACCTTTGTTCATGAGAATGCATATTTATTGATTAAAATGATAAGAATATGACTTGAAAAGCATTATTCAAAACACATTTTTAAGGTTTCTTTAGGTTATGGTTGATTCGAAGATGGTCCTACCAAATGTGAAAGCATGAGTAGAAAAAAAATCATAGTAAGACCATGACTATAATCAATGCAATATTTCTTGAAATAATCACTAGGAAGCAAACATTTGAATAGCTTAACCCTATGGGAAGACATGATTTTTGACCAATAATTCATGCATGCTCATTGTTAAATAAATAAAAAATGGCCTTGCTTTTTTCTATTTTGTGGTACCCTTACAAAGTCCACTACATGTCCTAAGCATGATTCTTTAATTGATCAAATAATGGTATTCCACCTTTTTTTTTTTCCAATTGGAGGAAAATGCTGGAAATACTGAGAGGGGGGAGGGGGGGTGAATCAGTATTCCTTTCAATTAGAGCATTAGTTAATCTTCAATTATTATCAGTGTTTGTACAATGATAGCAGTAAACAAGAGGAACACAAATGCACACATTTTTAAGGTGGAAACCCACTCCGGGACAAAAACCACCTAATGCTTTTCTAATAATTCTTTAATATTCAACTCCAATTGAAAATAAAGCTCCAACTTCCTAGAATCTAGAAAAGCATTCTTCTCCAACTCCCATCGGATGGACGCTCCAACGCCCGAGATTCTTAAGTAGTCAACTGAACGGATGCCCCAACACCCAATGAGCTACAACTCACCCTAGCACCACCTTACCACCCTATAGAAGAATAAAAGAAGAATGGACTCCCGTACCAGGGAAAATGGTCCACTTTACAATGATATAGAATGATGTAGAAGAAGAATATATACTAGACCATAATCCCAACTTTGATACAACCACCTAATGATGATCCTAGACCTCCCAACATTGCCTCTTCAACCCTTGGCAGATAGACACTAGTACAATTTGTACAATAATGTATTTACAATGACTAAGTACAATGATACCTTTACAATGATTGTATGCAGTGCTGCCCACTTGAAGACTTCATATGATGAACTTCTTGTTGTTGCTATGCACCTTGGTTGCTTCTCTTTTCATGCTACCCTCTGCTGCACCTTGCTTTGCTTTTCTGCTGTAGAAAGTCTGGTCCTTTGCAACCCTTGACAACACATGATCTAGCTTTTTCTTGCCTTCTAGGAGCTTGATATTGAATCTGGTGTATCTCTGTCATTTCAGATCCTAAATATCTGATTTTTAGTGCTCTAGTAGTCCTTTGAGTCATATTTCCAATGCCACAGGTCTGACCCAATTTGGATTCTTGAAGAGAGATTTATACCCAATCTCTCACAACGCCCTAATTATGGATTGTTTCAGCAGAGCGCACTTGTACGACGTGCCACATGTCACTGTTTCTTCATTTGTTTCTGAAATTGATAGAGCGAAAATTAAAGACTGTGCACTATTCGTAAATTTTTACGGCATTCCAATCCGATACTCAGAGAGAGAGTTATGACGAATTTACCAAGGTAACTTCTTTGAGATGAATTTCAGGAGCCTGCAAAAAACCCCAACTTACACAGATCATATATCCAAAAATGTTGCGCACCTTGATCTGAAATTTTTATTGTAGCTTCCTCAGGATGTTGGCTTCGCCTCATAAAAATTTCAGCTTCTGAACCTTCATAGAAGAAAAGTTAGAGCGAAAATTCCAAGATGACCTGTTTCAGATGGCCGAATCCTTTGCATAAGGAGGAAATGAAGATCACAATTTATATGAATGCTTAAGTTGAGAGGGGCTTCAACAAGTGATCGTGGGAGGGATTTTAGGAGCATAAAAAATATTAATTATGACTTTGCAATGACCCATGCCCCAACCTCATGGGGTTTTAGCCCACTAACTGGGGGTACAAACTTCAAACATGAATATCTCTCAAACCGTAAAGAATTACATGGCGTGCCATATATCAACGGAAACATCTCGACAAGTAGAAACCATAAAAAGCATTATTGACCCAGAATATATTAATTTGGTAGGTCAAAATTCCCATGCAATATTAGGTTAGCCCTTGGTGCTGCTTGGGTTGACATCAATGACAACCGCTGATCAACAATCTCCCCCTTTGGCATTTATGGAAACACAAGTACTCCCACTGCGATCATGACACCTCTTCCTACAACATTCTCTCCCCCTTTGACATCAATGGCAAAGGGTAACTCCCCCTGAAACACAACCATCCTGCGGACCTGTACACACTTCCACTCCTGCTGACACACAATTGTCCTGCAGACCTGTACACACTTCCACTCCCGCTTTATATTCTTGAAAAAGGAAAATCTAATGAGAACTTGGGAGAATCCCAAGCTGTTGACGAAGATATTCAAATGCTTCACGAGGTAAAGGTTTAGTGAAGATATCATCAATTTGTTCTTTTGTACAAACATACTCAATTTTGATATTCTTTTCAGCAACTTGTTCTCTAACAAAATGATATTTGATTGGAAGGTGTTTTTTTTTTTAATGCATGACAGGATTCTTGGAGATGTTGATGGCACCAGTGTTGTCACGGAATATGGGAATAGGCTCACTGAATTGTACTTGAAGATCTTGCAAAGTTTGTTTCATCCAAAGGACTTGAGTACAACATGATGCTGCTGTAATGTATTCTGCTTCTGTTGTAGATAACGAGATTGAAGTTTTCCTTTTGCTCAACCATGATACGAGACAACCACCTAGATAGAATGCTGCTCCACTAGTACTCTTACGATCATCAACGCTTCCTGCCCAATCTACATCTGTAAAGGCTTGAATAATGAGATTGTTACCCTTGGGATAGCATAAGCCATATTCTTCTGTGCCCTTTAGATATTGAAGAAGTCTTTTGACGGCAATAATATGTGATTCTTTTGGTGCTGCTTGGAATCTTGCTACTTGTCCAACTGGTTGCATAACATCTGGCCGAGAGGCTGTTACATATAGAAGACTACCAATCATAGATTTGTACAACTTCTGATCCACATCCTTAGATGAGTCATCTATGCTCAATTTGCAACCTGTTACCATTGGAGTAAGGATGGGTTTGTAATCTTCCATTTTGAATTTCTTGAGCATTTCCTTGATGTACTTGGCTTGACATATAAATATTCCTTTCTCTTGCTGAGATATTTGAAGCCCTAAGAAGTATTTCAGCTCACCAAGTAAAGACATCTCAAACTCACTTTGCATCTTTGTAGAAAAGTTCTTACTTAGTCGATCATCATTGCTACCAAATATTATATCATCCACATATACCTCAACAATTGTTAAATTATCTTAATCTATTTGTACATAAATATTGCTATCAACAGTACCTTTCTTGAACCGTTGTTGACGTATATATCCATCAAAACGAGCATACCATGCTTTGGGAGCCTGATTGAGACCATATAGAGCCTTCTTTAACCTGCAGACATAGTCTTCTTTTTGTGATAGTAGAAAACCTTCAGGTTGTTCGATGTAAACTTCTTCTTCTAATTCTCCATTCAGAAATGATGACTTAACATCCATTTGGTAGACTTTGATTTTTCTTGAACATGCATAGGCGAGAAACATTCGGATGGCTTCCATTCTGGCAACTAATGCAAATGTTTCGTCGAAATCAATTCCTTCCACTTGTGCATAGCCTTTGCAAACAAATCTTGATTTGTTTCTGGTAACCTGCCCATCTTCATTCAATTTGTTCCTAAACACCCATTTAGTCCCAATGACATTTTTATCTTTTGGTCGTGGAACTAATTCCCAGGTGTTATTCTTCTCAATTTGATCCAATTCTTCATTCATAGTTGCTACCCAATGTTCATTTTGGCTGGCTTCCTCAAAACTACTAGGCTCAAAGGTTGCTAGAAAAGCAACGTGAGCTTGTTGTGATGAACGAAGTTGTCGACCTTCATTTATGTCACCAATTATTTGATTTGATGGATGGTTCTTTTGAATCCACTCTTTTGTTCTCCTTGGAGGAGCTTCTTGTTGTTGTTCTGGTATATCTTGATGATCATTGTTTACTTCTTCCTCATTGATAGTTGCTTCTTGTTTTACAATTTTATTTGTGTCTTTTTCAGCCTCTGTCTCAAGTTTCAAAGATTCTAAATCCTCATCATTACTCGCTAGAACACCATCTTCGTCAAATGTAACATTTATGCTCTCCACTATTTGTTTCCATCTTAGATTATAGCATTTATAGGCCTTTATTTTGCGTGAGTAACCAACACAGATACCTTCATCAACACGCGATTCAAACTTACCCAAATTTTGATCTTCTCTTTTGATATAACATTTGCTTTTGAAGATTTTGAAATATTTTACATTAGCTGGTTTTCCTTTCCATAATTCATATGGAGTCTTGTTGCAATTATTTCTGAGAAAAATTCGGTTGATAATGAAGATTGCCATATCAATTGCTTGAACCCAGATTTTTTCATCCAATTTTGAGTCCTTCAACATTGTTCTACCCATTTCCTGTATAGTTCTATTCTTTCTTTCAGCAACTCCATTTTGCTGAGGTGTTCGTGCTGTTGAAAATTTCCTTTTTATTCCATTTTCGTCACAGTATTGTTGAAATAATTTGGAAGTGAATTCTCCACCATTATATGATCTTAAACACTTTATTTTCAAATCAGTTTCATTTTCAACCAACTCCTTGTAGATCTTAAAGCACTCAAATGCTTCAGATTTTTTCTTTAGGAGACTGACGGCTGTCATCCTAGTATAGTCATCTATCATCAACATGAAATATAATTCTCCATCTAAGCCTTTTGTTCTCACAGGACCACATAGATCAGTATGTATCAATTCCAATGGATGTGATGAAAAGTGTTCTTTTGTTTTAAATTGGACTTTTTTCTGCTTGCCATGCCGACATGCCTCACATAGTGTGTTAGAAGGTTTTGAGATTTTCAACATTTCTCGTACTGCTTCCTTTTTGCTTATCCTGACAAGATTGTCAAAGTTTATGTGACCCATTCGTTTGTGCCATAACCAAGTTTCATCTTCTTTAGCTAGTAGACATGCTTTAGTTGCTTCATCCAGAACATATATGTCATTTGGAGCTCGACTTGCTGTAGCCACAATTTTACCATACCTACCTTTCCTAATTTCACATTTTGTGGAGTTGAATAGCATTGTGTGTCCTTGATCACACATTTTTCCAACACTGAGCAGATTGTGATTCATGTTTTTGACCAATAGAACATTCTTGGCTATAACATCTTTGCTTCCGAGAGTGACGGTACCTGATCCTATAACATTTGAGGATCCATCATTTCCAAATGATATGGTTCCATCCTTCTTCTCTTTCAGAGATACAAATGCCCTTCTATCTTCAGTGATATGCGTTGAGCAACCGTTGTCAACATACCACACATCTTTATTTTTCTTAGCCTTGAGAGTGAGAGCACGATTATCAGTCTTCTTCTTCTTCCATGTTCATTCATTATGTGGCTTCGAAGATTTTTCTAGAGGATTTTCAAGTCTACAGTTTATGTCTATGTGTCCAAAGTTCTGACATTTGTAACATTCCATATTATTTCTTAAATTTTCAAATCTATTGATGTTTCGTTGAGACCTGGGAGGTTCATATTTGAAGAATCTCTTGGAATTGTATTGGTTCATAGGGTACGTGCGACATTCTACAGCTTTATGACCAAATTTTCCACATGAATAACAATAGCCATGAAAAATATGTTGGTACTTGGATGAACATCTTCGTCGAGGAATCGTCTTCCAAGGATGTGCTTGCGAATCTTGTCCAATGAAGTCTTCATGTATGTCAGCTCTCATAGGTTCATTGTATTTTGTTGTAGAAGGTCCTGCTTCTTCTTCTTTGTAACCGAGGCCAGTTCTGTCGTTGTAAGATCGTTGATTTTTGATGAGTTCTTCCAATGCCCTTGAACTGTTAGCATAGTTTTGGACAATTTTTCCCTTCTTCACTTCCTTACGCAGTTGTTGGACCATAAAAAGGTATCTTTTAACCACCTAATTAGCCTACATTAATCATCAATCCGGGAGTGTCTTTTTATCTCAAGAGTATACTCTGTCTGAGGCTGTGATCTCAAGAGTGTACTCTGTCTGAGGCTGCGATTATCTAAGAACAATGCTTGTGAGGATGTAGCACAGAAAAAAGTAATAAATGCTTGGAAAGGAAACCTAATTACAATGATATTTAAATGTAAAAAGCAAACTACAATGACCTTAATGAACATCGATCGTGATTAGAAATAACTCGCTCCCCTAGAAATCGATGGCAAGATGACAAAATCTAGGACTCGAGAGAGCATCTCTATCCACTACAGTTCGGTGATCTTAAAGCAAGTGGAACAACTGAAAGGAAATGAAATCCAGAAAAGGAACAGCAGCATGAAATAAACAGCAATTGCAATTCTTAAAAGAAACAACACCTACGATCCTAATGCAAATTGAACAATTAAATCTTAAACTCAAACCTGTCGACAGTTAATTGCAATCCAACCACAAACCATAGATGAATGGAACAACACTTACTGTAATTACAGAACAAAAAAATCACAAGGCAGTAACAAGATAACTGATCGTTAAATGTAATTGCGGTAAGGAATGAAACAACAATGATTCTGCACTTGCTTCAACAATCGATGAAAGAACCCTGTAAATGAAATCAACACAGAACACACTTCATGCATAAACAAATAAAGATTAATAATACAACAGCAAATTAATCCACCAGAGTCGGGCCCTTAGCACCAGTGAAATACCGCTGGGCTTAACTCAGAATTCTAAAGAATAGCTGAAACCTGTGTCTTTATATTAATCCAAAAGGCATTACACACAACGTTCTCTCACGACAGAGAGTCGATAAACATTAAATCGCAAAGGAAATATAAAAGTCTGTTTTTAATGAAAATGTCTTTTACATAATAGCCATTCCGTCCCCGGTCAATACAGATCGTTGCCTTTATAGCTGATCCTTGGACGGACAAATCAAGAGATATGATAAATTTGCATAGTGATCCCTCAGGATCTTCCGATCCTGAGGGATTCGCTCCTCCCTTGTTTTGTTATCGTTCTATTAACTCTGTTCAAAGCCGAGATGTCCCCTGCCTTTTTGGGAAATTCGTTCAGATCTTCTTGGCTTTAGCTGGATATGGTTCATCACGAATGGAGTAGAAGTCAGATTGTTTTCAGCCACGCCTTTGATACAGCTGCTCACCTCTTCGAATTCCTGTTTTGACCATAAAAACAACCTTTTAGTCATCTTTTAGGCTAAACATAAATATTTCCAATTTAATTGCAATTCTTATGGTAAATTACCTTTCCAATGCAGTCAACAGTATATCTATGGTAAAAGAATGAACAAATACATAAGGATTTCATACCTTTTTCACAACTCAACATACCCCCCAACTTAACCTTTTTCATGCCCTCATGAAAACTATAGTTCACATGAAGAGCAGTCAAAGAGTAAGCTGGAGAAGGTTTATCATTGAAAGGCATAAAACCATGGTGTGCAGCTAACTCTTCAAGAATATGTTTTGTCTGCCCCTCAGGAAGCTCATAAATAGCGTTGTAATCCAAGGCAGGGTACCAAGTAATGGGGCTGCGGAACCTACACCCTAACCAGAATGGTCCCTCTTTTAAAACAATATGGCTATAGGCAATGAAACGGTCTGCTGCTAGCCCAAAATTTCTATAATTAAGTGGCTCCCTATTTTGTACGTTTTGATTCGAGGTTCTCCATCGGAGCTTGGCTGCTACATAAGCTTGGTCCCTAATAGATGAAAAATAATCTGTCCCTTTTAGAATGATTGACTTATGAACAAGCCCTAGAGTTTGGGTGACGCCTTTCCTTATCATTAGGCTTTTCTGTCTAGCCCACAATTGAAGTGGGTCCTAAGGCTCACTTCTGACCCATAGATCCAATTCGTTTGCCTGCCTTTAAAAGCCATTGTAGGCTTTAAACCACTTTAATTGATTTACGGCAAAATAAATGAATGCCTGAAACTATACATCACCAATGAAAGGGCTAGGGTTTGATTCACAATCATTCTCAAGAATTAAATTATGCAAATAAAACTCACACAACAGGCGTTGTACTTTGTCCCCGTAAAGCTTGCAGCATGATATCAGGTCGTTCATGGTTCTTAGCTCTATTGATTTGCTAGCCCTAACTGCCTTGATTTTTAATTGCAAATACCTTTCTAACAGAAATAAAGCATATTTTTTGGCAGGGCACCTACAAGCTAAGACATCAGTATATAGGGATCAGAGAGTGTCCATTTGATTTCGTGCTAATTTTAATTGGGTGCTTACCTTATCAGCTCTTATCTCTGCTTCTCGACGTTTTTCATGAGCTTCGGCTTCTGCCTCATGAATAACTTTCATCTGTTGCTGCAATTCTTGGTATTTCTTCCTTGGGACAGTATCTTCTTCCAATTTCTGTCTCTTGATTCGGGCCTGTGCCAATTCTTCCTGCAGTCTAACTAATGCTGGATCACTGAAGGTATGCTGGCTACTAGATTGGGTGTTTTCGTTTAGAGCAGGTTCCTCTGGAACAACTGGTGTTGGAACAGCCAGAGTTGGCACAGCCGTTTGCTGCACCACATCCTCGTAGTTAGGCTCAGGCATGGTTTCTTCTTCCATTTGAGGGTTCCTATTAGTAGTTACCCTTCTCCTCTTTGATCTTCTCCTAACGGCAATGTTTCTTCTTTTAGGGGCTCGCTTAGGTGTCTGTTTCATTCTTAGCATCCTAATCGTTTGCCTGAGCTGTTCTATCAGTTTATGAAGTTTTATCCTTTCTCTGCGAAGTTTCTCGACTTCAGTTGTTTTCTTTTTTTTCTTAAAGGAACAGCGACTTGTTCATCCGAACCCGTCTGCTCGACAGGGTTTTGAGCCATGCCTTGCTCTTCCTCTTGGGGTTCTTCTTCCATGCTCTCATGTTCTCGGATAGACTCCTCAGGAATCATTTCCTCAACCGATTCTGTAATGCCCTGGGGGGTTCCCAATTGAGGTATTGATTCAATATTTTCCTCCTCCTGTTCATACCTCTCGGAAGAAGCAACCCTAGCTTCGCTAGGTTTTGCTGTTTCATTAAGCTCTTCTCCGATTATCTCTCTATCGACAGCAGAGTCTTCTGGCAATTGATTGATGTCAATATTAAGGTTCAAAGGGCTATGAGGGCATGCATACTCAGTCATATTGGCTAAAATCCGGGCCAATTGATCTTCCTGTGAAGGGCTTACATTGACAGTTTCAGTGGGTTCTGTTTCATGCCCACTGCTGCTATGATTATCCTCTTCCCCGACACAGGTGTGATAACTTCCTTCCTCCTCATCTGAATACCGAGTTTCTCCCTCAGCTTCTTCTGCCTCTAAATTTCCCTCGATCTCTTCCTCATCCGAATAACGAATTTCTCCCTCGGCTTCTTCTTCATCCGAGTAACGAACTTCTCCTTCTGTACTGGGTTGTTTTTCGCTACTGGTATGGTGACTGACTTCATCCTCGTCTGAGTAACGGATTTCACCTTCTAATTCCTGTTCTTCCTCGGTACGAGGGCTTGCTCCCTCCAACTGTGGAGGTTGTTCTTCTTCCTCTGAGTTATTTGATTCCAGGGGCTGGCTGCTGCTGCCCGGAAGTTCCTCCATTATTTTCTTACTTCTCTTCAATCGGAGGGACTGTCTGTGAGTGGAGGGCTCGGCTATTAAGTCGGCCATCCTTTTCCTTCTCGGAGCAGGCAGAGCTAATCCCTCTTCAATAAATTCTTCCTAGCTGGTCTGCTGCTGGGCGAGGTTATAACTCACTATCAGTCGAATTAAACAATGGTGGCTAACCACCATGTCTGCATGTTGGGCTTTTCTAATTCCACGAGCAATATCATGCAATAAAGAGTTTAAGAACGCAAGCAGATTAATAGTACATTTCTGCTTTAGCACAGCTAACAGCTTAAGGTGGCGAGGTCTTACCACATCTTTCCTACCGTTGCATGTTATGTAAGCCTGCACGATCCTGGCCAATTCTGTCCATGGTTCGCCTAGCGACGCCGGGTGGACTCCTCTCCCTTTGACTGTTAGCGTCTGTCCATCATCTTGAAAGATTTTTATGGCTTCACGAATCCTAATCTTCTTCTGGGTCCAGATAGTTCCTTGCACGGGAATGCCGGACACCTCTGCAATTATCTCATCGGTCACGACTATCTGCCTTCCTTTGACTGTGGAAGATCCATCCTGCAAGTTTAACAAGAATTCGGTAGCCACTGCTTCATGTGGTTGCTGCATTCTCATGAAATAGGTAGCCATTGCTTCATGTGGTTGCTGCATTCTCATGAAATACGTAATCCATCCCAATCTCTCTAAAATTGCTCGTGCAGCGTCAGAGACGATCAACACCTGTGGTTCACTGTGAATTGGGCGTCCTCCCATCTCTGCGTTCTTGTTAATTCTTCACAACACACAGTAAATTTAATGGAACAACACAGCACAGTTTGTTATTTTCTGAGAATACGGGGGTTTTAGTCCATACACGGTAAAGAAATCTAATGCGGAGATACAGGTGAAGAAATCTTGGAAATCTTATCTGCATTCAGACATCCGCGCCCCCCAAATGAATGAGAGGTCGTCCTCGACCGTCGATTAAGGGTGGCATGTGTGGAACAGCAATAGGACAGCAGTAAAAAAAAAAAAAAAAACAGGCGCAATTATGATTCAGTCAATCAAATTAAGTAATTACTGGAATCGGTGCATAAGATAAATCGGTAATAATGAGGAAATCACGCTGTAATAATTCAAATACGAGGCGAAGGGATAGCATAAAGTTGATATGAATACATTGCATTATTTATCATATTAAATTAATATGATCGATTTATAATAGTTTTCATGTATAATAGGTTCAAGAATAGGGATAAGAGATTTATGCATTTCATTTGATATTTAATAAAGATATAGGAAAAAGGGTTAAATAACTATTGATGTGTATAAGTATGACTTCACTACCATCAACAGAGCTCTGTTGCCCACAAGTGTCCATAACCTTGACAGAGTTGTTTTGTAACCCACGGAACCATTGTCCTTTATGCATAGTTGAGGAAGTGCTTCTTTTCTTTCTTTACATTTTTGTATTGAATATGAAGACGGAGGCCATTGTGCTGGCTTGGTGACCAGATAAGTCACAATGCCATTCACCGGGAAGAAGTGAAAGGTGGGCAGGCTGGCTCGTGATGAGACCTCCTGTTCCAAGGACTTTGTCTTTTGGACCATTTCCCTGGTTTGGTGGCCATAATGGGAATGCCACTTCACTATCTTCTCTATGATCACGGTAGGCTGGCTCTTAATGAGACCCCCTATCCTCCATCTGCAAAAACATTAAAATATGTCAATATTTTCCTTTTTCAAACAGAACTTTTCCTCAGTTATTCATAAGGGATGGCTCAACACTCCTTAAGAGTAGGAATGGTGGAAGAAGTCTGAACATCTCAATAGAAGAAAAATATATACCCCTATTTCCATTTCAAAAATAAGTATCAAAGAAAGCTTATAATATGTGGGAAAAGAACCAATCATGATAAAAATAATCGATCAAATTAATTTAATGGTGATAAAATAGCAATGTTATGTTATTGTTGATGCTGCTTTTTCCTCTTTTTTCCTTATTACTAGACAATTCCCTTAGAAATGACGATTTCTTTTGATTTGCTGATTGCAGTAATCCTTAATTTGTATGATCGTTTATGATATTTTTTCCTTGAAAGAAAGATCAAAAATTCAAAATGCAAGCTTAAAACAACGAAAAAAGAATGATTCAAAAAGTGATGTTCCTTTAAAAGGAACAGCAAAAACAATCTGCGAAATTGTTGTTCCTTTTGAAAGGAACAACAAAAAAATACTCTGTTGAAATGTTGTTCCTTTAGAAAGGAACAACAAAAACACTGCGCAAAACTGATGTTCCTTTCAAAAGGAACAGCAGAAAAATACTCCGCGGAACTTTTGTTCCTTTCGAAAGGAATAGCAGAAGTGTTGTTCTGTTAGAAAGGAACAGCAACGCGAAAAAACACACCATTTTTTATTGTTTTTTTTCATTTTTAAAGCAACCAAATTCAAACAAAATAAAGAAGTATTAACAAAGAAAACGAATTTTGTAAAACAACAATCAAAAACAAAAAAACATGCTTTATGTACAAAATTAAAAAGGAATGATTTATCAAACTGGTTCTGGGGAGGAATTCTCCCCTTCATCAAGAATTTCCATGGTGGAATCTTCCTATAACTGCTGGTAAAAGGATTCCCGGGTAAGCGGCTTGTGATATAATCGAACGCGATGCTCGTTTACCTTAAAGGAATGCCCCGATCCGTCAATGGTAACTGGTGTGAGAGTGTCGTTATCATGCACTTTCTGAATCTCATAGGGTCCAAGCCATCTCGTCTGGAGCTTTCCGGGGAAGTCCTGAAACCGCGAATCGTATAGGAGTGCCTAGTCTCCTTCGTGGAAGATCTTTTGTTTGATGTGGGCGTCATGCCACTTGGCTCTCTGCTGCTGAATTAATGTTGTATGCTGAAGAGCAGAGAGTCTAATTTCATCTAATTCGTTAAGTTGTTGCAATCTTTTAGCCTGGGCTTCATCTAAATTCAGACCCACCTTTTGAGTTGTTCTTAATGTTTGGATTTCGAATTCGATAGGAAATATGGGTTCTTTTCCAAATACCAGTTGATATGGTGAATGGCCTGTTGTAGGTCTCCATGTTGTTCGATACGCCCATAGTGCTTCTGGCAGTTTATAGGCCCAATCTCGTCTATGCGAAGCGACAGTTTTTGTTAATATGGATTCGATTACCTTGTTCGTGCTCTCGACTTGGCCATTGGCCTGTGGGTGGTATGGAGTTGTAATTCTATGCTGAATATGATAATGCTGTAGTGTTTCAGCCAATTTGTTACCTAAAAACTGTGGTCCACCATCTGTAATTATGTCTCTTGGAAGGCCATAGCGGACAAAAATTTGGAAAAGAAACTGAATCACAGAATCCTCTATAGCTTTTGAAAGGGGCTCTGCTTCAACCCATTTGGTAACGTAGTCAGTTGCAACTAGGATATATGTTTTCTGGTTTGATGGAGGGCTAATGGGACCAACAAATTCAAGTGCCCAATGTTCAAAGGGTTCAATCACTAGTTGAGGGTTTAAGGGCATTTCATCAGACTGCCCAGGGCGACCTGCCCTTTGATAGCTATCACAGGCCTGCACAAAGTTTTTAGCATCGTTAAAAATAGTAGGCCAATAGTAGCCTGTTCGTAAAACTTTATAGGCAGTTCTGCAGTCTGTAAAATGTCTGCCACACTGTCCATCATGGCATGCTTTCGAAATGTCATATACCTCATCCTCCCTAACGCAACATCTTATTTGCATATCTGCACCTGTATGAAATAAGTAGCCCCCAATCCAAGAAAAACGGGTACTACGATGTACTATTTGATTTCTTTCATTAAGGGATAGATGTTTGGGTAGTTTACCTATTGCCAAATAGTTCGCAATATCGGCATACCATGGTGTTCTGGTAGTAACAGCGAAGAGATGTTCATCCGGAAAGAGGTCTTCAACTGCTTCTGCGTCTGTTGGCTTTGGCATTCTTGACAGAAAGTCAGCTACAGGGTTCTCCTTGCCCGGTCGATCTTTGATCGTAATATCAAATTCCTGCAGTAAAATTAACCATCTTGTCACTCTTCCATTTGTAACAGGCTTATTTGCTAAAAACTTAATGGCAGAGTGATCTGTATAAAGCACTACAGGATACCCAGTGATATAATGTCTAAACTTATTTATAGCATGGACTACAGCTAAAAATTCTTTCTCAGTCACAGTATAATTTAATTCAGCAAGGGTCAGGTTTTTGCTAATATGGTAAATTGCATATGGCTTCTTGTCTTCCTCCTGCTCAAGTACTGCTCCGATTGCTGTGTCTAAGACATCAGATGAAATTTGGAACGGAAAATTCCAGTTTGGGCCCCTCAGCATTGGGGCTGTTGCAACGAGCTTCTTCAAATCATTAAAAGCATTGTCACATTTATCTGTCCAAACAAAATCAGTATTCCCAGTCAGTGCATATAAAGGTGCAGCTATTCGAGAATAATGTTCTATAAATCGTCTATAATAACCATAAAATCCAAGAAATCTACGTACCTCTGTTTGTGTAGTAGGTGTAGGAATTAACAAGAGTATTTGAATCTTGGCTGGATCTACTTGAATTCCGTCTGCTGAAATATAATGTCCTAAGATGACTCCTTCGGTCATCATCATAAGACATTTTTCATTGCTTAAACAGAGTCTGGTTTCAATGCATCTTTGCAAGACTTTTTCTAAATTTATTAATGCAGGCTCAAATTCATCCCCATAAGGGGTGAAATCATCCATATATACTTTGAGACCTTCATTTATTAAGTCTGCAAAGACACTGAGAATTTCCCTTTGAAATGTGGCAGGGGCATTGCATAGGTCAAAAGGTAAGACTCGGTAGGCAAATGTGCCCCATGGGCAGGTGAAGGTAGTTTTATCCTGGTCTTCAGGAGCAATTTGTATTTGGTTATACCCACTGAAGCCATCCAGGAATGAAAAGAATTTCTTCCCTGCCAATGTGTCTAATACCTGGTCAATGAAAGGAAGGGGAAAGTGGTATTTTTTTGTTGCCTTGTTAAGTTCACGGTAATCTACACATATCCTCCACTTTCCATTCCTTTTAGGTACCACCACTAATGGGGAGACCCACTTACTATCAGATATTGGGTAGATGAAATTAACATCCAATAGTTTTTGTAGTTCATCTTTCACAATGTCTTTAAGATGAGGATTTAGTCTCCTTTGAGGTTGACGAATGGGTCTTGCATCTTTTTCAATATAGATGTGGTGAGTACATAATTGAGGATCAATTCCTTTCATATCGGGGTAATCCCATGCAAAGGATGCTTTATATTTTTGTAACAATTGGATCAATTTCTCTTCTTGTTCAGCGGTGAGATTCTTGTTAGTGTTCAAAGTTTTTCCTGGTTCAATTTCTACAACCTTAGTATTACTCACAGAGGTAGTGGGTATTACTTGATCATGAATGTCTTTGAAAGGATCTTCTTCTTCTTTATTGTCGAATGCTGCTTCAATCATGTGACATTGCAAATGAGGTTCAGTTTGTGAAAAATTACTAATGAGATCATCCTCTATTTGGTCTTTAAAATCCAGAGCTTGTTCTATAGTTAGAGGTGACCTCATGTTTTCCACAAAATATGATGCAGGTGGTTGTATTGTTTTAATTATTGATAGACTTGGTTGAGCTGGGGGATATAAAGCTAAGTTTTTGACATAATTTCCCCTTGTAATAGTCATATTGCCTTGTCGGCATCCAATGTAAGCATCGGCAGTTGCCAACCAAGGTCTACCTAAAATTAAGGGATGTCCATCTAATCGGTTCTTGGGATTAATAACCAGGAAGTCAGCAGGGTACTCCTAGGAGTCTACAGATACCATGACATCTTGTAAGGTGCCTTCTGGTTTCACTACTGATCGGTCAGCCAATTCCAACAAGGTTGTTGTTGGTTCAAGTGATGTAATGCCAAGTTTCTGACAGGTAGTGGTTGTTAAAATGTTGATTGCTGCCCCTAAGTCAACTAAGGCATTTGGAAATGATTGGCCATTGATCTGAACTGTTACTATAGGATTTCCTGGATCTTCATATTTGATAGGTGTTTCCATTCCTGATAATAAATCAGATTAGGTACCAACTATTTGGACAGTGGGATTGGTTGTTGTTCTCCTCTTAGGCTTCTTTATGCATAGTTCCTTAATAGTTTTTGCATATATAGGAATATCTTGAATAGCTTGGAGGAGAGGGATTTTTATACATAAATTTTTTAGTTCTCCCAGAAGATCATAATTAGGTTGTTCCAATGGTCGAGGTATCATTAATCGTTCTGGGAATGGTGGAGAGGAAGTTGTTACTTGTTGTTGATTTTGTTGTTGATTTTGTTGTTGTTGAACTTCCTTCTCATTTTGTTCTGTTTGTTCTTCAGGTAACTGATTTTCAATGTGATCATTATTATTTCTCTCTGTTTCGACTATACGCCCAGACCTTAATTGAACATCATTGCACTCCGCAAGTTCAGTTTCTACTTCTGGTGGTTCTGTTATTTGGACAGACTGAACTGGTCTATTGTTTGGGTTTGGGTTGGGTTGGGCTGGGAGTTGCGGTCTTACATTAGTCTGGGGGTTTGGATAAGGAGCTGGCAGTGTAGGTTGAGAGAGAGGCATTGATCCAGCTGGCTGATTTGAAGATTTTTGCCAGTTTGACTGCCAGGGTTGGCTCTGAGAAGTGGAAGGGGACCATTGCGTAGGCCAGAATGGTGGATAAAAGGGAAATCTAGGCCAGTTATTTTGATTCATTTGATTGGGCCAAGATGTAGGAGGAAATGACTGTTGTGACCAATTAGGGAAAGGTGTTTGATTCTGCCACATTCCACTATACTGTTGAGCATTATATTGAGAAGGCTGAAAAGAAAATGGATCATTTTGCATAACTGATGGTCGTGGTTGCCATTGTCGGTGCTGGTTAAGTAGGCATACTACTTCTGATTCTTCCTCTGCCTCCTTATATACTGCTTTTAGGCCAGGAAGCGACGGGAATCCTTCTGTAGAGTGGTCTTTCGTGCAAATGGCACAGACTTTAACCATATCCAACGGGCATTCTTTGTGGCTGTGTTTCTTTCCACACCTGGGGCAGAATATTGCCAAGTTTTGCTCTGCTTTTGCTTGCTTCTGCTTGGCTTGCATGATGTCAAATTGCGTTGTCAGAGTCCCCAGTATGTCTGTCTTAAATTCCTCTAGCATATTTCCGATCTCTGCACGAGTCAGACCCTCATTAGAGTTCTTATTTTCCCTTGTAATTATGTCAAGTTCTGCCCCTGATACACAAATCGACAATGTCAAGATAGCTTTCTTGATATATATCACCTTTTCCCATAAGATTTAATGTTTCAACCCATTGATCTTTCATTCCCCTAATTAATGCATTTTTCAAAACATTATCAGGTAAGGGTGCAGATGCATAAGGGGATCTTTGCAAATTATATTGAAACCGTTCCACATATTCCTCCAAAGTCTCACTTGGTTTTGCTATCATCTGGAATATTTCATCTTTTAATTCCCGAGACCTTCAATAATCCTGATATTTCTTTAAAAATGAAGCCTTCATATGATCCCAATCAGTTATGACACCCCCGCCTAATCCCATAAACCATCGTAAGGCTGCTCCTTTTAGTGTAGAAGGGAACAACTTCAGTTTTTGGGCATCGGTGGTGTAATCATATCCTCTACACAACACATCAAACTCAAACAGAAACGCATCTGGATCTTCTGATGTCAAGCCATGAAATGTAGGAATATGTTGAAGCGGAATAGCTTTCATGGGTGTGTTGACTGCAGTGTCTACTATAGGGTATTGCAGTGTAGAGGTTTGCTGCCGATTTTGATTTTGGTTCTGGGCCATTTGATCAAAAATATGCCAATACCCCTCTGGGATTTCCAGGGAATTTCTAGGTTGGCGAACAGGGGTAGAAATAGTTTTAACAGCACTCCCTCTGTCTGGAATAAGTATTCCCTGTTGTCCTACTGTTTGAGGTAATTTGAGACCTTGGTTCTGGATAAGTTGAACATCACTTCCCCTATTTGGGTTGTTTATTGTTTGGGTAATTCTAATAGGTGATTTTAAGTTTGTAGTTTCTCCTGTTTCCCCTTCTCCTTCTTGGAGAATGCTAGAGTTCCCTTCTTGAAGGAAACTTATGCAAGGATTCTCAATTTCTTGGGAATCTTGCTTAATTCCCTCTGTTTGACTGTGTATCTCAGCGAAGGCTTCAGATGGTGACCCTGTAGCCTGAAGGGAACTAGTAGGCTGTCTAGAAGTAGTTCTTTTAAATCCTATGATTAAGAACAGATTAAGTTTTCTTAAGTTTAAGTCAATGAAAAGGTATTAAGCCCAAGGGTCACCGGCCCCTTAGGTTTTTCGGCTTTGGGAGGGATTTTGTTTCGCTTAACTGACTTATTCATTCAAAAAAACAATCCTTCATTCCTACCCAAAACAAAAGCTTACTTATTTCTGCTGTGAAGCGAGCTGCGAGCAAGTGTGTTTCTTTCCCAGTGCGCAGGTTCTTACCTTCCGTCTTTAATACCCAATTCTCCGCAAGCAGAAGGAAATCAGTTGTGCATTACTCCTGTGAAATGGCTGCTTCTGACAATCTTGCTGAACATCGATCAGGGATGCAGTAGCAATAACTCGTTCCCCTAGAAATCGATGCAAGATGACCAAATCTGGGGAATCTGGAGAGTATATCTCTATCCACTACAGTTCGGTGATCTTAAAGCAAGTGGAACAACCGAAAGGAAATGAAATCCAGAAAAGGAACAACAACATGAAATAAATAGCAATTGCAATTCTTAAAAGAAACAACACCTACGATCCTAATGCCAATTGAACAATTAAATCTTAAACTCAAACCTGTCGACAGTTAATTGCAATCCAACCACAAACCATAGATGAATGGAACTGCACTCACTCATGAAGACAGTGATGGGTTATCTGATAGTGAGGAAGAATGTGAACAAGATCTTAGACTTCTCATGGCATTTGAATCTAGAGAAGAAAAGAATACTTTTGTGGATGCTCTAGAGGACAATGATTTTCTTGAAGAAAAAAATCAACTCAAAATACACTTAGAAGAAAGTAAAATACTCCTAGAAGAAAGGAAAATAACCATAGAGACTCTGGAAAAGCAGGTTGAAGAAGCAAAGAAACACATTGAGAAATTAGAATGTGAAGTGGTAAGTCTAAGAAAAGATTATGAGAAAGTAAAGACTCTGAATCTTAGATTTGCTAAAGGATCTGAAACCTTAGATGAAATTATCAAGGTACAACGTTATCCTCTTATAAAAATAGGTCTTGGATATACTGGAGAATCCTCTCAAGCTTCAGCACCAAATTATCTAAAAGCAGCTACAGCTGGTTTACAAAATTCTGCCACTCAGCAAGGGAATAAAGAATCATTACAGGTAAAGCATGATCATCTCAATTCAAAGAACACTAACAGGAATATCTCTCAAAGAAACACCAATCAACAGGTAAATTCAAGTAGAAGATTTCATGATCGCAGAAATTTCTTCTTCAATGGAAAATGTTTCTCATGTCACAATTTTGGTCATAAATTTGTTCAATGTGTTGCATATAAAACCATCATGACAAGAGAAGCAAGAAAGAAAAGGATTGATATTGAAACAAAGAAGAATACCTATAAAAACTTTTCTCCTCTTCTAAATGAAGTTGAATGTGCTTATTGCAATAACTTTGGCCATGAAGAATCTGAATGCAGGAGCAAAGTTCAGCCAAAAGAGCATGTTCCTTCAAGCTCCAAAGTATGGAAAAAGAAGGAATTGCAGGTTGAAAATTGTGGCATAGAGTTATTTGCAGAAGGTGAAGAAAATCAATGGTACATTGATAGTGGATGCTCAAGACACATGACAGGTGACAAAAACAAACTTCTTGCATATAGTGCTCTAGAAAAGGAAAAGAAGGTTACATTTGGAAATGATACTCCTGCGGTAATTAAGGGAAAAGGGTCTGTGTTTCTAAAGGAGAAGGTGAAAGCTAATGATGTCATGTATGTGGATGGACTAAGGCATAACTTGTTAAGTGTAAGTCAAATGTGTGATCAAGGAACTGAAGTTATCTTTAGTTCAAAAGAATGTGTGGTATACAGGTAAAACAATTATCAAAGGAAAAAGAACTCCAAGCAACCTGTATGTATTGAAGAACTGCAAAGAACAATGTTACTTGAGTAAATCTTCATAAAACTGGCTATGGCATAGAAGGTTGGGACATCTGAGCTTCTCTCAGATCAACAAATCAAGTAGACTTAAAGTTGTCCGTGATCTTCCCAATATTACTCTACCCGAAAATATCATATGCAAGTCTTTCCAATTTGGTAAAAAAACCAGAGTACAGTTTAATTCCAAGGAAGGATCATCAAGAAAGCCTCTTGAACTTATTCATACTGACATATGTGGACCTATGAGGAAAAATTCACCACGTGGTGAACAATACTATATCTTGTTTATTGATGATTTCTCTAGAATGTGTTGGATTGGGTTGCTTAAACACAAAGATGAAGCATTTGAGAAATTTCAGATCTTCAAAGCACTAGTTGAAAATGAATTAGATCTAAAAATCAAGTGTCTTAGATTTGATCGAGGAGGAGAATATACATCAGATGAATTCCTTGAATTTTGTGAACAACATGGCATAAAAAGACAGTTTTCTGTAGCTGGCACTCCACAACAAAATGGCGTAGCAGAAAGAATGAATAGAACAGTTCAACAAATGGCTAGAGCTATGCTTGATGATTCCGGAACACCTGACACTTTTTGGGGAGAAGCAGCACATACAACGGTAAATATTCTTAACAAGGCACATGTTCGAGTAAATAGTGATAAAACTCCATATGAACTCTGGTATGGTAATCCTCCCACTGTGAAGCATTTTAGAGTTTTTGGAAGCAGATGTTTTATCAAAAATAACGATGAAAAACTTGGCAAGTTTGAATCCAAAGCAGATGAAGGAATACTTCTTGGCTACTCCTCTAGGAGTAGAGCATATAAATGTTATAATAAAAGACTTCGGAAGATTGTTGAATGTATTGATGTTGTTATTGATGATTCTCCTGCAGCCCCAAAAGAAGAAAAACAAACAACAAATGAAGACGATGGTGACATATGTCCTCCTACATCAAATAAAAATTATATAGACAGTGAACCCAATGAAGAACCTGAAGATGAGTTATCTGAAAAAGCTCCATCCAGATATGTTCAAACGAATCATCCAGAATCTCAAATTTTGGGAGATAAGGGATCAGGTGTACAAACGAAAAGGACTCTTGTGGGATCTTCTAGCTATCTGGCATTTCTATCCACTATTGAACCACACAATGTCAATCAAGCTAGCAAAGATGAATGTTGGATTCAAGCCATGAATGAAGAGCTTGATCAAATTGAAAAGAATCACACTTGGGAATTAGTACCAAGACCTCTTGACAAAAATGTCATTGGAACTAAATGGATATTCAAAAAAAAGTTAAATGAGAATGGGGAGGTTATAAGAAATAAAGCTAGACTTGTCTGCAAGGGGTATGCTCAACAAGAAGGTATAGACTTTGAAGAAACTTTTGCTCCTGTAGCTAGACTTGAAGCCATAAGAATGTTTCTTGCTTTTTAAAGCTTCCAACAAATCAAAGTTTATCAAATGGATGTTAAATCTGCTTTTCTCAATGGTGATCTAGAAGAAGAAGTTTATATAGAACAACCAGAAGGATTCATTTTGGGAAATGATAAAAAACTTGTTTGTAGACTTAAAAAGGCTCTATATGGTCTCAAACAAGCTCCAAGGGCATGGTATTATCGTCTTGACAAATATCTTCATCAACAAGGATTTTCAAAAGGGTCTGCTGATAGCAACTTATACAAAAAAACTGAAAATGATAAACTATTGATTGTGGTTGTATATGTTGATGATATCATTTTTGGAAGTAATGAAGAATCTATGAGTCAGAAATTTGCTTCTGTTATGCAGCAAGAATTTGAAATGTCTTTACTTGGGGAACTAACATTCTTTCCTGGCTTGAAAGTGTAACAAGCAACAGATGGCATATTCTTATCACAAGCAAAATATCTTAAGCAAATTCTGAAGAAGTATGGCATGGAAGGGTGCAAACCTGTAAGTACACCAATGATAACCAGATGTAATCTCAGTTCTCATGATGATTCTCCTGCGGTGAATCAACCAGAATACAGATCTATGATAGGAAGTCTACTTTATCTCACTGGGACTAGACCAGACATTATGCATGTAGTTGGGATTGTTGGACGATTCCAAGCTAATCCAAAAGAGTCTCACCTTCAGGTTGTCAAAAGAATATTCAAATATCTACAAGGAACTCAGGACTTTGGGCTATGGTATCCAAAGAATGCTGATCTCACTCTTCAGGCTTACACTGATGCAGATTGGGCTGGAAATGTTGATGATCGGAAAATCACTAGTGGTGGTGCATTCTATATGGGGCCCCGGTTAGTATCTTGGTTCAGCAAGAAGCAAAGCTCTATTTCCTTATCTACAGCAGAAGCAGAATATGTGGCTGCCGCATCATGTTGCACTCAACTTCTCTGGATGATGCAAACCTTACAAGACTTTCAAATCAAATTTTCACCTCCTATCTCCATTATGTGTGACAATACAAGTGCCATCAGTATCTCAAAGAATCATGTTATGCATTCCAAGACCAAGCACATTCCCATCAAATATCACTTTTTACGAGAACAAGTGCTTGAACAAAAGGTGAAGTTGGAGTATGTTCCCTCCAAAGAAAAAGTTGCTGATATACTGACCAAAACTTTGCCCAGGGAAGCGTTCGAATATCTCAGACAGAAGCTGGGAGTAGTCTCTGCCATGCAGAAAATAAGAACTGCTTAAATTCAGAAGATTAAATTGGATACGCGGGTTTCCTGAAAGACAGTCGCGTATATACGCGAGTTTATACAAAGAAAACCGCGTATGGTTAGTTCCTGACAAATCTTACTTGAAGTCAGCATTCTTCAGCACAGCTGCAGTGCTGTTTGGTATCTCTAATGCTGTATGGTATCTCTAATGATGTTTTAGCTCTTATATTTCTATTTCATTCTCTGATATTGGGTAAATATTCCTTGATGATTGGTTGTTGAAAGTGTTCAGGTTGCACAAGCTAAGGAGGAGTTTTGGTCATATGGAAAGGATGCATTGGATGCACAGTTTTAGGGGGAGCATGGTAACTTCAGTGCACATCAGATCTACAGAGCTCTTCTTTCTACATAGGAAGAAAAACCTTGTTTTGGTTTTGATCTGCCCTTTGACCTTGATGTCAAAGGGGGAGAATAGTATCATGGTATTTATCATGGTGTTTGACTTGTTTATCATGGTGTTTTGAATAGGGGGAGAATATCATGGTGCTTGCATAATGATTATAATCAATGTATCTATCTGTTGCGATGATCAAACACCATCATGGTTGCCATCAAGTCCAAAGGGGGAGATTGTTGGCAATATGATGCAGAGTGTTGTCCTTGATGGCATCCTACTTGATAAAGTTGATGGCAACCTATTTGATGAAGTTGTTCTTGATGGAAACCTATTGAACTTGATGGAAACCTACTTGATGAGTTAAGGGGGAGATTGTTGACAATGTGATACAATGTATTGACTTTGATGGAACCTGCTTGATGAAGTTGTCCTTGATGGAAATGATGTAAATCTGATGTATCTACAGATCCATTCAGAATTAGCAGAAGAAAGAAATTCAGAAAGTGCCAGAATAATGTTGAACAAGGTATGTCACAAGGCATACGCGGTTTTATTAAGGAGAAGTCGCGTATGTACGCGGAAATGAACGTGCCAAGTCGCGTATGCCAATTTGTGCTCTATTTTTATAAAAACAGGGGGCATTACCATGGTATTGGCCCAAAGTATTGAGTGCTTGATTATCTATTTGATCCCGTCCAGGAATACCATCAGTGGTTGAGTGGTTTTGACTCATGGTATTGATAAAGGCCAAATCTATTTAAGGAGAAGAAAATCATAGTGCAAGGTGGTGTGAAAGTGTCTGGGCATTAATGAATACTTCACTCTGAAGTATATCTGCATGGATGAAATCTGTTCTTAATTGATAGATCTAAATCTATGATGCACCTATGAATATGATGAAGGTTCAAGATCTCTAGATCTAGAAATGATGAATCTCTAGGATGATCTGAAAAGAAGTGATGAAGACCTGGCACAAATCTGATGAAGAAATTGAAGAAATCTGGGTAAGTTCATAGATCTGATCTGTTCTGCAAATTTTATCTTTTATAGATCTATACACAGGTTCGTTTCATGAAAAGTGCGTGTATACGCGGATCTTATTCAATAAAAATGCGTATGGTATCTGAACTAATGATTTCTCAAGGCTGGAATGTGTTTGTCTTCTTCATATCTATTAAAGGGCCAATGCAGGTTATCTACGATACTACGGATTTAAATAGTTTCACTGTTCTGTTTGAAGCATTGGGCAAAGTATATTTGTTGATAAGTGAAGGGTTGTGTTGAAGTTGTTTGATCCAGTTTGAAAATTGATGAAACGTGGTCGGCAGTAGTGTTGAGGGTTGAAGCCTTCAGTAAGGGGGTAGTAGCTCCCTTCCAGTGGTAGCTGGTAAACGAGAGCAGGGGGTAGTAGCTCCCTTCCAGTGGTCGCTGGTAAACGATAGCAGGGGGTAGTAGCTCCCTTCCAGGAGAGGCTGGTAAACGAGAGAAGGTTGTAGCCTTCTGTAGGTGGGTGCCTGCGTGCTGGTATGAGTCTGAACCAGTACATGATTGTAAGAAGTTTTCTTTATATAATAAATATTGAAGACTGAGACGACGACAACGGTGGTTTTCTCCCGAATTGGGTTTCCACCTTAAATCCTGGTGTTCATGTGTGTTGCTTATGTGTGGTGATTTATTCTGTTCTTACTGCACCTGTTTACTAAAAATCTGATGAATGAATGATGCAATGATCTAAGTTAAGAATTAAATGCATATTTATATCTCTGAGCATACACGAGTTTACTTAAGGATATCCGCGTGTATACGCGAGTTGTGTTCATTAAAGTAGCGTATGGGTTTAAAAGCTAGAAAAATTAAAATAATTTCAATCGCACTAAATACTCCATTCACCCTGCCTCTCAATATTTTTCCCAACAAGTGGCCTTAAAGGGTTAAATGGAATGAATAAAATTTTAAAGTAAAACATTAAAAGTTACACTTTGGTGAAATACAAAGAGAATATATGAAAATGCAGTGAAATGGAGCTTTGAATGGTGGGACCTGGAACGGGCAGAGGGCGATGGAATATGGACCATTAGATCTCAGGAGGAGATCAGCGGTTGAGATGCCACAATGAAGTTCTTTGGTAGCACGATGAAGAATTATGAATGGAATGTGAGATGTAATGAGGACCGTAGATTTGCATAGATAAATGGTCGATATTGTGTGGAAGAAAGTCTAGAGGCGGAAGAGGGGAAGTGGTTTTCCAGGGAAAACAATTTTTTTTGTGGCAGCCAAAGCGTGGTTTTGAAAATTTCCCAAAATCACGCGATATGGTCTGCTGCCTAACACGTGGCGAAATAAAACCGCCCATATTGCATGAATTTAAACTGTTAAACCTCGGATGCCAAAGTTACGCGATATGGATGCTGACCATTGGATCTGGGACTATGAGATCTGACGGTGGGAGGAGGAGCGTGATATTGGAACATGTGTGGTTGGTAAGGTGGGGACTAGTCAAAGGCGGTTTGAATGTGAGCCATCTAATCAGTGTGATGGAGGGTCGAGATCGAAAGTGGGAAAGCGAAGACAGAGGGGAAGTTTAATGGGCAGGAGTAATCCTGACCGTCAGATTGAATGAGACGGACGACTGAGATTCAATCGGAATCAGAGGAGGCAGGGGCCAAAACTCTGATGGGTTCATGAAGCGATCGAGCACGGACCATTAGATCAGTAGAAGATCAACGGTCGCGATTGGATTGGGGGTGACCAATTGAGGAACACGGGGTGGAGTGAGATCAAATCCTAGCCATTGGTTCTTGTGGATTCAATAGCCAGGATCCAATCGGGGATCGGCCAATTAGGGAGACAGAAAGTGGCACATTTTAAGATTTCTAATTGGCAATTGGAGTGGCGCTGCGATGGCCATTGGATTGTTTTAAGATCAATGGTGGAGATTGCCATTGGAGGGTATCAAAGGAATGTAATGGGGTGCGTAGTGAGTTTTGCGTGGACCGTCATATCTGTATAGATCAACAGCTGGTAATGCACCAAAGGCCGAAAGAACAAACAACACCTCGCATCGGAAGTTTTCGAATATCAAAGGGAAAAGCGCCCCGACCAACCTTCCGATGCAATAAGCGCTCAAGGGCTTAGCACCTGGTCTTGGCGCTGGGTTTCATGGAGGGGAAGTGGTTAGGGGCTAGGCCTGTTATATGATGAAAAGTGGGTTTTTAGGCCTAAAAACGGTATTTTTAAGGTTTAAAAGAGGTTCCGGTAAGGGGAAAAAGGGGTTTTTCACCAAATGAAGGGGTTTCACATGGTTTGAAAAGGGGAATTAGATGGTTTAGAAGGCTTAGGAAGGGATTTTGGGGGTTAAAGGGTAAATTTTGAGAAGGGAAAAAGGGTTAAAATGGGAAATTTTGCAGGGGTACAAGGGGAAAATGGAGGCTTTTCTGAGCATAATTTTTTCACAGACAGTGAGGATTTCTTGATGGAAACAATAGTGAAGACCTTTTCAAAGGAAAAGGACACATAGACACTTCAAGAATGAGAGATTTTCAGAGAAAATGTATCACTTGAAGGCTCAGAAAAATATTTAGCCACCTGTTTGCTTGAAAAAAAAAATTATAGGTGGCTAAGAGTGGATCCACATGGGGATGGCATCTTCTTGAAGATGTCAAGAACTTCAGAAATATTCTTTGGGAGGTAGGCCAGATGCCTGATCTTTGAACCACCTTTTCTTCTTTGATTCAGCTGCTACAAACATGGTGGACATTAAGTCAGCAGAAAACATTCTCCAAACAATCTACCTACCCATCCTACAGTCCTAACATTTTTTCTTCAAGGTGCATTTGAATTTGCAGACCTTCTTCATCATTTTTTTTATTGGTGCGAGAAAACAAACTAGTCTTATAATTTACCCTTATTCCTCCACAGATTCAGCTAAATAGTTACTCTCATAATTTTATTTCTATCAGTCCATTATCGTTTAAGATTAAACTGTCATGATTTCTTCGCCACATTCTACAATGAATTAAATACAGTCAAACCAGGATTAGACAGTCTGGTTTTTTGTGAATGCATGGCATAAAGACAGCTACACATGAACTGAAATTGCAGAAATTTGAAAACAAAATCTTGAAGGCTTGAAATCTTGAAACTTTGAAGCATCCTTCCTTCCTGTGTGACTCAAGTTTTGAGCTTGTTAGAGTCACTTTCTTCTTCACTTCAGCTCTGGTTTTGGGCTTGTTAGAGCCGATTCTTCTTTCTTGTTTGCTGGTTCATATTTTGGAGTTTTATTAGGAATCAGCTTTCCAACTTCCTTTCAGTTCTTTCAGACTATATTAGAGCCAATCTCGTACTCGCAGGTTCATGTTTTGAGCATGTCCGAACCTCTCTCTTTCCTTTTTTGAAACATTTTTCTCTTTTCAAACATAGCAATGGTATTTACAATGGAAATGAAAACTATAACCGGAATTCAAGAGTAATGTTTCGATAACTCGCTTATTGCAGACCCCAAATGGACTGCTGTCTAACCTTGAAAAAAAAGATTGGACTCAATGATATTGATTGGATGATGTAAGGACCCTGCCATAAACTATCAAATTTTCCATGCTTTCCTTTATATTCTCTCTTAGAGTCCCACTTTAGAACCTTGTCTCCAATTTTGAAGTCACAAGCTTTTGTTCTTTTATCAAACAACTTCTTTATATTTTCTTTCACTTTCAGAGCTCTGTAGACTTCTTCTCTTGTTTGTTGGAGATGTATTGTTTGATTTATCCTCCTTACCATGCTATCCTCTTCTGATTGAATCTCTTGGACTAGTTTAATCACTGGTACCCCTAGGCTGGTAGGAAACACTGCCTTTGTTCCATAAACAAGATGATATGGTGACATTCCGATGGATTTCTTTGTAGTTAACCTGTTAGCCCACAGAGCATGCACTAACTTGTTATGCCATGACTTTTTGTTCTCTTCAAGAAACTTTTTGATAATGGTCACCAAGCACCTGTTTGATGATTCAGCTAACCCATTACCTTATGGGTAATAAGCAGTTGAATGACCGAGTGCTATCTGATACCTGTGACAAAAATAAATCATTTTCTTGGATCCAAAAGAAGCAGAATTATCGGTGATTATCTTTCTAGGGCAGCCAAATCTAGAGAGGATGTGGTCTTCTAGGAACTTCATGATGAAAAAATATGTGGCATTCCTAGAAGGGATGGCCTCTATCCATTTTGTGAAGTAGTCTATGGCTGTAAGGATCCACTTGTGTTGTGCAGAAGAAGCAGGGTGTATTTATCCTATGAAATCTAGGCCCCATTGTTGAAAGGGGGCTTCAACAGTTATAGGTTGTAATGGTAAAGGGAGGAGCTTCCTTTTGAACTCAAAAATCTAGCACTTATGGTAGGCAATTATCATTTTATGGATGTCATTGAAAAGTGTAGGCCAGTGATAGACAACTCTGAGTATTTTATTAGCAGTGGATTTCCAGTTTAAATGGCCTCCACACTCTCTTGCATGGAACTCCTGTTTAATCCTCTCTGCTTCAGTTTCAGGGAGACATTTAAGAAACAAACCATTTTCATTTTTCCAGTATAAACATTCATTTAGTATGCAATAGTTTATGGTTTTTAACTTTAGGAATCTAGCCTTAGTCTTTGATAAATCAAGAGGGGCATTGAGGTTTGTGAGTACATACAGGATATCAAAATACCAAGGAGAGTTTTGAAACTGTTCTTCAACAGCAGGATCGGGCAATTCTTCATGCTCATCCAGGGCATCTACCATGTTTATGTCAAGGGCTTGCAAGTTAGATTCAACCATTAGTTGAGCTAAGCCCTAACCTTTGATCAGTTTTGTGGGTTTTATTTCCAAGTTGTACTCTAATATTACAGCAATCCATTTGCCCCTCTTTCCATCCGGATCTTGGGACAAAATGTCTTTCACCACTATGTTTGGCACGTAGGCAATGTTGTGAGAATGCAGAATATACACCCTAAAGTCTTTCAAGGCCTTTACCAAGGCATAGGCCTGTTTTTCCATTATGCTATATTTCAAGGGTGCATCGCTTAGACCTTTGCTAAAGAAAGCAATGGGTTGTTCCTGCCCCTATGAATTTTTCTACAGTAGGACTGCAGCCACTGTATGCTTGGAGGCAAAGGAAAATATCAGGAAATCTTTTGAGAAATCTAGGCTAATTAGGACAGGTGCCCGGGTGAGTGAAATTTTAACTAATTCAAAAGATTTTTTAGCCTCTACAATCCACTTAACCCCTACACCTTTTTTCAGCATTTTTGTCATATCCCTGAGGTGCTCAGAAAACTTGGGAATAAACCACCTTAAGAATTTAATTTTTCCAATAAAGGACTGAAACTCTTTTAAGTTTCTCAGGTGGGTAATTTGAAGTATTCCCTCAACTCTTTGCAGGTCTATTTTAATTCCCTTCTCTGATATAATATGGCCAAGAAGATTACCTTCTTGAAGCCCGAATACAGTCTTCTTGGGATTTAAAGACAGACCGAACCTTCGACATTTCTCAAACACTCTTCTCAGATGTTTTAGGTGCTCCTCATCAGTCTTGGAATATACTGTTATGTCATCTAGATAGATGACAAGGAAGTGCCCTATTTCCTCCAAAAAGGATATTTCCATTGCTCATTGGAAGGTAGCACCAGCGTTCATCAGTCCAAAAGGAATTTTTACGTACATAAAAGTGCCCCATGGAGTGGTGAAAGATGTCTTGATTTGGTCTTCTGGGAGTACTAAAACTTGGTTATAGCATGAAAAACCATCTAACAGGGAGAATCTTTTTGAGCCAACTACCCTCTATAGGATGTGTTCCATCTTTGGTAAGGGGTAATTGTCTTTAAGTGAAGCTTTGTTAAGGTTCCTGAAATTGATGCACAGTCTAATCTCACCTGTCTTCTTTCTCACAGCTACAAGGTTGGAAACCCAATCAAAGAACCTCACAGGCACTATAATTCCCACCTCGTACATATTTTTGATTTCGTTTTCAACTAGAGGCAGTTATTTCGGGTTAATCCTGCGAAGTTTCTGTCTGAAGGGTTTTTGGTTTTATTTCAAAGGGATCTTGTGCTGGATGATCTTCGTATCATAGGCTTTTAAGTCCTCGTAGCTCTAGGCAAACACATCGATGAACTCTTTAAATAAGTCAATATATTTCTTTTTCATGTCTGCTGGCAAGGACTTAGCCAGTTTAATAATCTTAGGCTTATCCTCGGTGCCTATGTTGCATTCCTCGACGTCAGAGTCTGAGTGTTCTACATTGGGTTTCTTCACTACGTCGTTAAAATAAAAAAGGTCCTCTAAAGGTGCCAGTCCTCTGGGTATATTCTTATCTTTTGATTGCAACACCTCTATTTCCTTTTTTCCTGTGTTCTTATACTCTTCGATTTGAGTTCCAAGTTCTTTAGTTAACATGTTTATTTCTACGTTATGGGGTGATTTTTCTTCATCGAGGGGCTCTTCACTCAGGCAGATTTCATTGGATTTAGAGTCTGAATCAGAGAATTCAAACCCATTCTTGCTAATCAGGAAATCATCTATTTTCTTGTCGCCCTCAAAGACCTGCCAATATTTCTCATTATCAGGCACTGTAGGTCTATATTTCGTCTGAATGATGATTTGTTTGTCACCAGGTGATTTATGAAATGAACTAGATATGGAGGCTAATCCATTCGCAATTACGTTATGACTCCTAGGAACAAACACCAGTTCGTATTCTACAAAGGTTTTCAGTAAATCAATAGCATCATTCCTGTACGCTCTCAATCTAGGGTGTTTAGATGTATACTCTCCATTCACTTGTTTTATGATTAACTCAGAGTCTCCGTGTATAGCTATCCTTCGGGCTCCTAGTTTTTTCAATAGATTCAAGCCTAGGATGAGAGCCTCGTACTCTGCGATATTGTTTGTACATTTTAAGTTCAGATTGAAGGCATGACTCTAAGCATAGTCACTCTCTGTATTATGCAACCACACTCCCGCTCCTATAGTCTTTCTAGTGCAAGACCCATCGAAATTCATTCTCCATAAGGGATCATTTTCAAGTTTATTACCATTTTCCTCTGTAACGTTGGTTTCATTTTTATGTTGTAATATGGGGTCTGCATCGTGGTGTGGAGTGTTTTGCTCCTCGTGATGTGTATGGAGTTCAGAGAGATGACTAGTCAACTATTTGTAGTCTTGGTTTTGTTTACTCTGAGTTTCAGATTCAGTGCACTGTCCAAAGGTTTCTTCTTCATTTTCTTCTAAGTGTAGAGTGGCCATTATGTTAAAATCTATGGGCTCTACTCTATTATTCGCATCTCTGTCTTCCAACTCTGGCTTGTCTATGGATTCATCGTTGTAAAGGATAAAGGAGTCCAAATCTGTGTGTACAAAGTACCAAGGTGAATTTTCAGGCTTTTCAGAGCTGCTAAACATGAACTTCATTTGTGCCTCTCTATTCAGTCTCCTAAGGTAGCTAAAGATAGGGATTGTGGCATATGACCCATCCATCTGCATCATACCTTGCTGCTTGGCTCCTCATGACCTAGACAACAGCATACCATACTTAGGTGGCACATCTACCACTACAACATCCATAACCATGCATTTTGCTAGAATCTGGGTTAGGTTCACACAGAGATCTTTGATTAAGCCAAGGCACTTTACTCTGCTAGATTCAAATGAATACAAATCCTTATAAGGTCATGTTATCTCTAGGCCTAACCTCTCCATAACTACCTTAGGCATAAGGTTGTGTGATGCCCCAAAGTCATGCATTGCGTTGTGAAGGATCTTATCATGGATATTGAGGCTGATATAAAAAGGGGGTACTAGCCCTTCCTAAAACTTCCCCTCTATCTTTGGACCAAACCAAAGAGCTGGTTGATCATCACTTAAATTGACAGTGTCACTATTTTCACCTAGATTTAAAGATTTCAAAATTTTTCCTTTATATACCTCCTGAGTGGCCAGCTCAGATAGTGGGAAAGAAATTTTAATTTTAGCAATCTCACTCTCCAAATTGAAGGGAGATTAACTCTTTGTAAGACTCAACTCTTTTTTGTTAGCCACCACTGTTAGTGGCGTAACCGTGGTGTTGATTCTCACTAAGTGTACGTTATTTGTAGATGTTTTATCGAGTTGGAAACGCGTGCTAGGTGCCGCTAGTTTGTTGACTTTGTTTATCAAGACTTTGGTTGTCTCCGCTCGTTCTTCCCGTGTCCCCGCCTCATCGATTTGTTACTTTCATGTACTCCTTAGGATTTTTCTCAAGTCTCTTCTTAATGGTGATCTCGCAGAATTTTGGTTTGGAAGTGTCTAAGTTCTTCTTGCTTCTAAGTTCATACCGTTCTTTGACCCGCATGATGGCATTTTCAAATCCTAGCCTATAATCCTCGTATTCTAACCTTTCCTCATCCCAATATGAGTGTGAGGTTTGATTGTCTTCCGTGGAACAACTTGTGCATTGAGTTGTCTATCTCCACCATGTTTATTGTGGTTCCCCTGGACTCTTCTATTATCCCCTCATCTTCATCAAGGAAATTCTCTTGAAATGGGGGTATGACTTGTCGATCAGAGTCTCTCTATCCGTTAGGAGGGTTTTTTCTCCTAAAGTTCCGGTTCTAGTTATGATTTTGGTTTCTCGTTTCCGATTACCGACTGACAACAAATTTTCTCACCATTTTTCCTAGTCTCTCCATGGTTTTGGCTAGACCGTCATACTTGGGATCGATGTGGAACCCGCATCACCCCTATATGTTACCCTTTTCAAACCTCATTCTCGCTCTTTTTTTAATTAGTTAGCTTCTACACTCACTGCTCCTTTTTTCATATCTTCCAATGTGTTTTAATCTCTCTGCCTAAGCTGGTAGGCCATGTCAGCATCAAAGCCTTCAGGATATTTCACTAAAGCCATACCTTGGGGAGGTTTCATGTGTGGAGGAAGAGAGTTGTAAACACTATTAAACCTTGTAGAATAGTCATGGACACTCTCTCCTACATTTCTTTTAAGATTCTTTTATTCTGCTAAGATTTGGAGAGGGTTGGTCTTGACTTCCCATTTATTTATGAAGGATTGATAGAAAGAGGGAAGATCATGGATACTATTAGGAGGTAGGCCTTTAAACCACTTCTTCACATCTCCTCCCAAACTCTGGGCAAAGATTCTCATCTTGACTATCTCATCATCTATCTCCATATAGTCAAAGGAATCTTCCATCCTATCTACATGGTGTTGAGTTGTGGTAGACTCTTTTGTAGTGAAATGTGGGATTTTTGACTGATAATCATTGGGTAAAGGCACTAGGGGCTGTGGTAACACTAGAGGTGCATACCAGGCTGCCATAATGGTGTTTTGAGGAGGTAAAGGATTGGCTTGAGCAGTGGTTATGTGGATGATAGGAATACTAGAACCAACAACACTCTGTTGATCTGATTTAGGGTGACAGAGCCCCAAGTTTTGAATGAAATGAATATTCGGAGGTGTAGATGGAGGGGTCTCTCTATCCTTAATGCATTGACCACTATGAGATGGCAAAATTGGAAGCTTAAGGTCTGACTGGTCTAGAGCACTGAATGACCTAGTTCTTGATAAACTGCTTTGTAAGTCTATGTCAAACTGATTGTCTGATAGAGTTGTAAGGTTTTCCGGTGCAGAGTTAGCTCTATGGATGTGTCTGGAAATAGTTGGCTTCCTAGGTGTAGAAGATTTCCTAAGAATGTTCTCAGGGTTGTCAACTACTTCAGGTGGGTTTGCGTTAGGATAAGCTCTTGTATAGACTGTTCTTGAATCTAGTATGTCTGTCTCTTAACCAAGAAGCTTAATCCTGCTTTTTTCTTCTAATATGGCTGATGTTGTAATAAAGGCTGGTCTCCTAGTGGTGTCTTGTGAAACCAAGATAATTAGCAGGCCTACTGATCACCAGTGGAGTATTTTAATCATTAGAGAACTATGGAGTCGCCAGGTGGAGGGTTTAGAATGTTTCAAGAATATTACTGTCCACCATAGTGATTAACCACCAAATTCAGGCTACTATGGTCTTCTTTGAATTCTTAGAAGTGTTTAAAGGTGTGTTTTACTCAAAGCCTCCCTAGCGGAGTCGACATTATGTTGGGGTTCCTATGTTTTGATAGGTTTGGCTCTACCAAAAGATAAGACAACATCAAAACCACTTTGGGACCTCAGGATCTAGCCCTCCTGGGTCCAGAGAGGGATCTCTCTATAAAGGCAAAGGTATATGTCTTTGAGGTTCAGTTTCAAGGTATTAGGCTAGTTATAAGGCTCAGGGTTTGTTTTGTTTTGTTTGTTTGTTTGGTTGTTGGGAAACATGAAGGAAGGGTTCAATATAAGACAAAGGGTGAGAAAAGAGGATTCTAGGAAAAAGGGAGATAATTCAAAGAACACTCAAGACCATTGGGCAATGTATTAATAAAAGGATTTACTTGCTATTTAGTATCCAAGGCTTTCAATTGGGCTAGTCATCTAAAACAGAGGATCTTTAAAGATTATAGTGTGGTATGAAATGATACGGAATGAAGGTGAATGAAAAGGAAACCTCTGAGGTTACCACTTAGGAAGCATATCTAGGGACAGGGTGTGCCTTTAAACACCTATGATCTACCCCATAAAAGGCTAACTCTTCAGACAACAAGAAACACTTAAGATTTAAACACAAAGGTGAAGCCTGAGATCAGAGAAAGGCTTTGAACTTTCAATGCTTTGAAATTAAACTTAAGGGAACTTAGAAAGGTTAAATTGATTGAAAAGGCCCTAGTGAGACAGAATCAACATTCTAAACTCCCAGTATCCCAATTCTTTCAATTAAAACCAGACAAGAACATCTAAGAATAGATTCATAAATTCATACATCAGTTAGCAGTGAATAACAACTACTACACTGGTTAAATTATCTTGAATTAGTTCTCAGATAGCACAATCAGTAGAAAACATCAAAGATAAGAAGAGCAGGAGCATTAGGGTACCATGCAAGGGTATATCCTAAGCCATATTTTTTATTCTTACCAGAGAAATGAAATGTAATGAATTACAGAAGGAAAACGGAGACAAAGGTAGAACATATCACCGCTACTTTAAATCAGAATCCAAAGAAATGTTCTTTTCATATTAAAGAGAAACACCAGTCATATACAAAATTTTCCAACAACTTGATATTCAGTCTGAAAACATCTTCCTCAGCCTATTTTACAACTTTACACACATAACTATATCTCAAGAGAAACAGCTTGCAATTCATAGATATCCGATCAAAAACCAACAACCTTTACAATATGTTTCCTCATGAGTTTTATAGCTAAAGAGAGGTAGAGGAGGTAGATAGAACTTTTAATGAAACATTAAACAGAGGAAGAAGAGTGGCTCGAGGCTCATTCTGTCTTAATGTCTATGCATTGATCTTCAGTGCTCTTTGGATGAAAGAGTGGTCTTCGATAGGCTGATATTAACTTCATAGGTATGTTCATTGATGTATTTTCTGGTTGTAGTACTCTGTAGTACTCTGGTATAAGAAAATGTAGATAAATGACTTTCAGGTCTGCCATACTTCATAAAAAATGCTCTGGCAACATTAGGACTTCTGTCAAAATGGAGATATTCTCACGAACTCGATGTAGAATAAATAACAGTATGGGACTTGTCCTTTCTTGGGAAAGAACCTTTTGTTGATGTGAGACACTGAATAGATTGTTTTCTGTGCTTTAGGCCTCATTAGGCTTTCTGTGTTAATCACAAGGTCTTCAATATGGTACATTCACCCTTTAATCATTGAATTAAAGCTTAAAATCTTCAATTACAGGCTTTAAAACTCTTTGATCCATTACTGATACTCTTTGCCGCTTCATTAACTGTCTCTGTCTATGGATTTTCAGGGCTTGTGGTGCTGGAGGTTTTAAACGGAGTTAATACACCCGATTTGGATAAAATATGCATTTAAAGCACTCTTAGGAGTCTTCCTGCAATCTCTGGCTCTGATAAAACTTCATCGGTGCTACTGTGTCACTAATAGTGACTGTGTAGAAAAGAACGACTTTCACCGTCTGTAACCCTACACAAAGACACAAACAATGTTAAAAAATCCATGTGGGAGGGAGGATGGATGTTGTGGAGGACTGTGAGAATGGCAGCGCAGCAGAGATGAATGCGGTGGATAAAGTGGAAAACGGCCGAAAAATGCTGTGAAACGGTGGAAACATGACCTGATGAAGGTCTAATGAAGGAATGGTTGTGGACCGTCTGATCAAATCTGGTGGTGGTGATCGATGGTTATGATTAACTGATGGAGTGGCCTTAGAGGGCCAGATAGAATGAATAAAATTTTTAAAGTAAAACATTAAAAATTATACTTTGGAGAAATACAAAGGGAATGTATGAAAATGCAGTGAAATGGAGCTTTGAATGGTGGGACCCGGCACGGGTGGAGGGCGATGGAATATGGACCATTAGATCTTAGGAGGAGATCAATGGTCGATATGCCATGATGAAGTTCTTTGGTAGCACGATGAATAATTATGAATGAAATGCGAGATGTAATGAGGACCGTAGATCTGCATAGATCAATGGTTGGGATTGCGTGGAAGAAATTCTAGAGGCGGAAGAGGGGAAGTGGTTTTCTAGCGAAAACAAATTTTTTCGCGTAGCCAAAGCGTGGTTTTGAAAATCTCCCAAAATCACGCGATATGGTCTGCTGCCTGACACGTGGCGAAATAAAACCGCCCATATCGCATGAATTTAAACTGTTAAACCTCGGATGCCAAAGTTACGCAATATGGATGCTGGCCATTGGATCTAGGACTATGAGATTTGATGGTGGGAGGAGAAGCGCGATATGGGAACGTGCGCGGTTGGTAAGGCGGGGACTGGTCAAAGGCGATTTGAATGTGAGTCGTCTGATCAGCGCGATGGATGGTTGAGATTGAAAGTGGGAAAGCGAGGATAGAGGGGCAGTTTAATGGGTAGGAGTAATCTTGACCGTCGGATCGAATGAGACGGATGGCTAGGATTCAATCAAAATCAGAGGAGGCAGGGGCCAAAACTTCGATGGGTTCATGAAGCGATTGAGCGCTGACTATCGGATCGGCGGAAGATTGATGGTCATGATTGGATCGAGGGTGACCAATCAAGGAACACAGGGCGGAGTGAGATCAAATCTTGGCCATTGGTTCTTGTGGATTCAATGGCTAGGATCCAATCGAGGATTGGCCAATCGAGGAGACAGAATGTGGCACATTTTAAAATTTCCGATTGGTGATTGGAGCGGTGCTGCGATGGCTGTCGGATTGTTTTAAGATCAACGGTGGAGATTTCCATCGGAGGGTATCAAAGGAATTTAATGGGGCACGCGGTGAGTTTTGTGCGGACCATTAGATCTATATAGATCAACGGTTGGTAATGCACCAAAGGCCGATAAAAAAAACAACACCTCGCATCGGAGGTTTTCGAATATCAAAGGGAAAAGTGCCTTGACCAACCTTCCAATGCGATAAGCGCTCAAGGGCTTAGTGCCTAGTCTTGGCACTGGGTTTCATGGAGGGGAAGTGGTTAGGGGATGGGCCGAAAGGGGCTAGGCCTGTTATATGATGAAAAGTTGGATTTTAGGCCTAAAAACAGTGTTTTTAAGGCTTAAAAGAGGTTCCGGTAAGGGGGAAAAGGGGTTTTTCACCAAATGAAGGGGTTTCACATGGTTTGCAAAGGGGAATTAGATGGTTTAGAAGACTTAGGAAGGGATTTTGGGGGTTAAAGGGGAAAATTTGAGAAGGGAAAAAAGGGTTAAAATGGGGAATTTTGCAGGGGTACAAGGGGCAAATGGAGGCTTTTCTGAGCATAATTTTTTCATAGACAGTGAGGATTTCTTGATGGAAACAGTAGTGAAGATATTTTTCAAAAGAAAAGGGCACACAGAGGCTTCAAGAATCAGATATTTTCATAGGAAATGTATCTCTTGAAGGCTCAGAAAAATATTTAGCCACCTGTTTGCTTGACAAAAAATTTATAGGTGGCTAACAGACAGCACATTGTTGCCTCCATGGGTGTTTTACTTCTATATGATGATAGCTATTTGGGATGCTCACCAAAAGCTAGCTTGCATACTTGGGAGGGGAAACTTGGAGTAATTTATCATATGAGGATGCTACAGGAGGAGGAGATGAGGCTCTTCAATTATATCCTTGCAATTTCTTGAGGGCAAGTAACATTTGGGAGGGGAGGACTGTAATATTCCTAAATTATCATGCAACTAATTGGAATATTAATTTTTCTCTCAACTTAGAGTTAGATGAATAAATGGGTAAGGAGGCCCATAAACATTTATAGTAGCAATAAAATCCCTCTTAAGGTGAAAAGGGGTCATATTCATAGTTGGATAAAACACCCTCATGTGTGAACAAGGGTTGATGCATGGAGACAAGGTCAAGTTTGACCAAGTCAACAGAGATGGAATGGAGGGAATGAATCATCAATGGAGATAGACATATGAATGTGGATTAGTTTAGATAGCTACATAAAAGATGGATTGAAGACCCTTAGGTGTGAAAAGGGTTGGGGCAGGTTGGAGAGGTCAACCTTGACCAAATCAAACAACGTTGTTATGGAGGAGTGGCATTGATGATGGTATAACACAATTTTGGAGGGAGATTGATTTTGTGATGGTGGAAACCCTAATGAGCGGGACCTAAGGTGATAAGGCTCACATGTTGTATAAGGAAGAGGATGGAAGCCATATGGGGTTAGCTTATGAATCATATTTTGATATGTCTGTTTAGAATTTTGCTCTCTTCAATTGTTTAGCTAAGATTGCTGGTGTTGTTTAACACAAGGTATTCTTGTTTAGGAATTCCATCTCTTTCTTTGAGATGTCTCTTGGGAGAGTCCTGATCTATCATTCCACACATTCGGCACTCTGGCCAAGCTTTAGTCTTCAGCTATAGCATAGTTCCACAGAATATTGTGTTGTATTGTAGGGTGCTGCAGTGGAGGGTTGAGGAACCCACTTTCTGAGCTAATTTTTCATAGGAGGGAGGATTCCTTCTCTTGGGAGATAATTTTCGAGGGTTCTTGATAAAATTTAAAATATTTAGCATCAAGACAATCTATTTCCATCACCTAGAGTGTAATTTCAGTCTGAAATTGTGTTATTTTGGAGGGAAATTTTAGTGAGGGATCTTGTGGCTCTGTTTGAGTGTTTTCCTGTGATTGAAGGGTTCAGCCTTTCATTGGAGGATACCTTGGAGTGGATATGCATCATATATATATTATTTCAGCCTCCTTTCTTCATGTGCTTTAGTTTACAGTGATTCTTCAGTGCTTGGGCTATAGATCACCATTTGTATTGGGTGTATTTCAAGAAACCCTTCCAGGGTTTTCTTGGATTTGTATAAAGGAGACTAGATCTCAGTTTTTGAGAAATATTGATTAATATATGAGCAGATATATTTGTCTCTCTATTTTCTGAGTATAAACCCTCATTAGATTGTGAAGTCTCTTTTTGCAGTAATTCTATGTTGCAGTGGTTTTGGGGTTTCAGTGTTTTTAAGCTATTCTGGGTGTGGGAGACTTGTTTAACTCCTCTATCATGATTTTTTTCTAATATACTCTTGGATTTGGGTGTTATGATGTCATATCTAGTGGATCAATGGATTGATTTTAATTTTTATAGAACATATTTCTCAAAATGAATTTTTTTATGCATGTGTTGCTGAGTTTTCCCATTTGGGGATATTACATACATAAAACAAAGTTGTGCACTACTTTAGAAAAAGAATACTTTGAAGTGTTGTTTCCTAATACTGATAACATTCCAAAAGGACTGGTGCCTCTAGAATAATTTTTTGACTTTAATGATGTTTCTAAGAAGCCAAATATGGAACCCATTGAAACTGAAATAGAAGAGCGCAATATAGGAATGAACAAAAGCCCAAATTGATCAAACTGTTTAAAACACTGCCAACTCATATAAAACAAAAATATATTGAGCTTTTTAGGGAATTTAATAATGTTTTTTCTCAGAGTTATGAATATTTAAATTCCTATGATACAGAGATAATTCAACACAAGATACCCCTCAAAGTATACCAGAAGCCCTTAAAAGAAATTGCGCAGAACAAACCCTGTGAAACTACCCCTACTTGAGAAAGAAATTAAGAAAATGCATGATGCTAGAATAATAGTCCCTCTGGGATACTTAGAATGGGTTTAAAATATTGTGTCAGAAAGGAATAAAACATGAGAAATTAGGCTGTGCATAGACTTTAGAAATTTAAACAAAGCTTCCTTAAAAGACAACTGCCCTTTACCAAAAATGGATCACATCTTACAAAGGATAGTGGGTTCTAAAAGAATTTCTTTGCTAGATGGCTTTTCAAGATACAATGAGGTGCTGGTACACCCATATGATCAACACAAGACAACTTTCACTACACCTTGGGGCACTTTCATGTATGTGAAAATGCCTTTTGGGTTAATGAATGTTGGTGCCACCTTCCAAAGAGCCATGGATATTTCTTTCTCAGAAGAAATAGGTTACTTCATTTTTATTTACCTTTATGACATCACATTCTATTCTAAAACATATGAATAACACATAGCTCACTTAATAAAAGTCTTTGAGAAATGTAGAAAGTATGGTTTATCTATGAATCCCAAGAAAACTCTGCTTAGCCTTCAAGAAGGAAAATTTTTAGGCCATATCATATCTGAAGAAGGGATCAAGATAAACCCAAAAAGGATTGAAGGAATATTGCAAATAAATCATCCTAGAAATATCATAGAACTACAATATTTCATTGGAAAGATAAATTCCTTAAGAAGGTTCATACCAAACCTTGCAGAACTCCTAAGAAACATTAAAAACATGTTGAAAAGGGAAATAGGAGTCAAGTGGACCATAGAAGAAAAGAAATCCTTTGAACTAGTAAAATAAGCACTTACTCAAACAACAGTTCTAATTAGCCTTGATTTTACTAAAGACTTTTTGACATTCTCCATTGTATCAAAACATACAGTTGTTGTTGTCCTACTACATAAAAACATAAAGGGACAAGATAAGCCTATTGCATTTTTTAGAAAGGCATTAAGAGATGCACCTCTGAAATACAACATAATGGAAAAACAAGCTTTTTCCTTGATCAAGGCATTGAAAGATTTCAAAGTTTACATTTTTCACTCACACATCATTGCATTTGTGCCTTATTCAGTGGTAAAAGACATCTTAACACAAGATCCTAATGGAAAAAGAGGTAAGTGAATTGTTGTTATACTATAATATGATTTAGAAATCAATCCCACTAAACTCATCAAAGGACAAGGACTAACCAAACTCATGGCTGAAACAAAATTCCAAGCACTAGACATGAACATGATTGATGCATTATATGAACAGGAGGTGTTGGCAACTCCACTTATTGAAGATTCATTTTTGAATTCATCTTGGTATGCTGATATTTTGTATGTGCTTCTTGTTAGCCCCCCTATGAAATTCTTAACAAGCAAGTCACTATATCATTTTGAAGATCTTCTGATGATTTGATCCCCCAAGACACTCATCTTGAAATGTATCACCAGCTCTACTTAAAAGGAACTCTTCATGTAATTTCTGTGGTCTGAAGCCTCATCGTTATAAATGTTGCTCCTAAAAGGCCTACATTTCCCCTCATATCCCTACAAAACACCACATAATCTTAATGTTCCTCCTGGTTGTCTAAAACTAAGGCTAAATTCTTAAATTTGAAAGCTGTAAACTACTGCATTTTTGATAAAATGTTATATTGGAAAAATTCTAGTGGTATATTGCGTAAATGTTTGCCTGAGAATGATGCAGATAAGATCAAGCATGAGTTTCATGAAGGAGAATGTGGAGGCCACCTCTATTGGAAAACGGTTGTCAACAAAATCCTTAGAGTTGGTTACTATTGGCCCACCCTCTTTCAAGACATCCATAAAATGGTAATTTCCTGCCATAAGTGCCCAATATTTGAAGGCAAAAGAAAAAATTTTCCCTTACCTTGGCATCCTATATCTATTGAAGCTCCTTTTCAATAGTGGGGTCTAGACTTCATTGGGGAAATCCATCCTGCTTCATCTGCCTAGCACAAGTGGATCCTCACTGCAACTGAATACTTTACAAAATGGATAGAGGCCATCCCTTCTAGAACTTCTACATAATTAGTAATCATTAAATTCCTTGAAAACCATATTTTTTCTAGATCTGGATGTCCTAGAAATATTATCACTGACAATTCTGTTGCCTTTAGATCCAAGAAGATGGTGGAATTTTTCCACAAATATCAGATTACATTGGGTCATTCTACGGCTTATTACTCTTGTTGTGGATCATCTATATATCCTTTTATTTTTCAAATATTTTTCAAATATAAAAATTATAAATTGTTGAAAAATATGTTAAAGTATCAAAATCCTTATACTTTAGCATGAAAAATATGTAATTTAGCTATATTTGAGTTAAATTTTAAACATTTAAACTTTGTATAAATGGGTTCCGCATTTGATGCTTAGACAACAATTAATTTGTTGAGCAGAAAGCGCTGACAATAAAAGTTCCTATCGAAAGGCCCAATGCGTGGGCACAAAAAACACATAAGATATCATGACGAGTGCCTCCGCAGTTGACTGGGTTGACTGCGGGAACAATGGAGATGAACGACGAAGATCGAGTGCGGGGGCACCATCCAAAGTTTTCTTCCGTACCCCGGGAGCCCCCGTAGTGACATGAGATGCTGAGCTATTCACAGTTGTCTTCCACGTCGGATGGAATCAACGATTCGCTGGTGCATATTGTCAGCATTAAAGTTAAAAGTCGCGCCACCTATTTAAACAATATTTTTATTTGTTTTTCAAAACACTTGTAATTTGTTGCACTGCACCCTGTTTTAGTTTTCCGCCACCTGCACAAATTTTACCACCCTGTGAATTATTTTTGTGTAAATTTTAACCCATGGCTAAATGGTCATCTCTATCAGGTTCAACTAGTCATATCCCTCTCATGGATACTAAGAGGGATATTCAAGATACCATATGTTCTGTAATTCACCTTCATTTCTATCAAGAAGTTATCTTGAATGATACTGCTTCCCCTGTATATTCTGCCATGGTCAAGTCCGACATTCTTTCTGCATGCATTCCCAAGACCCATCTTTTCCCTGAATTTATCTATTGGTTGGTGTTAGTTATGTATCCAGGGAAGTGTTTTGTTATGAATTCCCAAGGAGAGAACGTTCTGCAAGTGTCCACTCAGCTAATCCTCCAAGCCCTTTACTATCCCGAGTCAGAGTCATCCATCCAATTTTCTGACGATTCGGTGGTACATTATTATGATAATCTTGCAGGTGAAGAGTTTAATCAATTCATGTTTTATTTGAAACTTGACATGAAGAATTTTCAACCAGATTGTAAGGAGTTTTCTATGGAGTTTTTTGATGCAGAGACTCATCCTATATTAAGTAACATTGCAAAAATTATGGGTAAAAATGATGATAATACAGTAGACAAATCAGTCCTAGGGATGTTTTCTATGATGATGAAGCCAGGAATGGTGCTGGATATTCCATCATATTCGTAGGAAGTAGTCAATTCACAGCTAATGAGCCTTTCATTAATAGGTTCTTTCAAATTTCCTTCATTGATAGTATATTTATTCTTATATCAGAATGTGGAAGAATTTATGCATTTAGGTATAAATAATATGGATGCAAACAAAATGAGGCAATAAATGATATTCTGGACAGATGTAGTTAGAAGGGAGAAAAATGAGGCTGGATTGTTTGATTTTGCTAACTATTACATGTCAGTTGCATATAAGATATTGAATGGAATTCCTCCTCCCTATTTCTTACCTAAAGCTCAAGAGTTTTTGCATTTAGGAAACAATTGCAAATATGGATATTGGTTTGTTTTTGAGGATTAATCTGAAATAAGGCTGTATGGAGCAAGTGTTGAGCCTTATAGACTCCCAACATTTGTACCAATGAGGCTTTTTGCTTTAGAGTTTATTAGATGGAGCCTAAATTTTGATTAGGTTCATTTTGTGACTATGAAAAAAGGACATATGTATAAATTACCCATCATTGTAGGCCCATTCATAGTCAATATGAGGCAGGCATTTGATGAAGTAACAAGAATGTTAGATGAGATGCATATGATACTAGGAGAAAGTTGGGCTTATGACCCTTTTGGTGTAATTTCAAATAGAAGAATTGAGAATGGATAATCTGCTTTCATTCATGAAAGTAGGCCAGAATAGGAGATGGAAGCTAGTAAAGGTATGATGAGTTCAGTAGGTGCAAATATTCAGACTCCTATCATAGCAGAGAAAGCAAATAAAAGAAACAAAGAAGTGGTTATTGATCTAGAGGATGAGGAGCAGGGAGCCAAAAAGAGAACAAAATTTGCTAAAGATACTACATCTAATTCACCGGTTTTTCTTTACATTTGGGAGAAGAGAAAAATGCTCCTGCTTCGCCCAAGAGTCATGAAGCTTCTCATGAACAGGTGCCTTTGATTAAACAAATGTTTTCAAAAATTGAGGAAAGAAATTAGAAGATGAAAATCAACATGGAGGCCCAAGCTGAACATCAAGTTGCTGCTGATCAAACAAGATTGTTGAATGTAATGGATCTTGAGAAAGATCAATTTAGAATTTCCTTGTCACATCCTACAAACATGTCAGTTGGTTCTTCCAACAGTTTCAACACCATAAATGTGACTATGGAAGTGAAGAAAATCTCACTGATAGATAAAATTAATTTGCATATGCAAACAGGTCAGTTAATTGTAAATGAACTCACAAAGACTAATGCAATGGCAGTAAAGGAAAAAAATATGTTGGGAAAATTAATTAAACAATTGAAGTTAGAGAAGGCTAATTCAAGAGCCTTAACAGTTCAGAATGAGGAATTGAAAAAAATCATTATAAATATTGGAGTAGACCCCAATGACAAGCCTGTTGTGCAGAAATTCATGCAAAGTGCTGAGGTAGAAATATCCACATTGAGGAAAAAGTTAAAATTACCTACTGGAGAACATTCAATGGCTGCAGAAGTGGTAGAGGTAGAGAAGGAAATGGAGAAGCTTTTACAGCAACTCATTCAGAAAGATGAAGAAATCTCCAAAATAAAGCAAACTGCAATTTCATTGCAAAATCATATTGATAACCATAGTTGTACTTTTGTTTTTCCTACAGGTAATGATGATCCTCAAGCACAGATTGTTTAATTAAATACTGAGTTGCAGATGGCTGAAAGAGTTTGGAAGAAGGTTCAAACAGATCTAGAGACTGCAACAAAGTTGATTAAAGTCATAGAAGATGAAGCTTACAAGTACAAACTGGATTTCCGAAATGCTGAAGCTGAGATTAAAAATCTCAAAGAAAGACTGAAACGAAATCTCTCACTGATACAAGCCAAAGACATCATTTGGATTGATATCATTTCAGAAATGAAATATAATTGGTGCTTATTGATGATAGTTGCAAAAGATAAAAGTCTTATTTTAGAATGTGAAGAACCAATCATGTCTGATAAACAAAAAGCAATTAATAGAGCCATTTGAGCCAGAAGATTCATTGATTTTATTAACTCAAAATCAGATCAGGAGTTAGAGGAGAATGACATGCAAGATAGAATTATGTATGTAGTAGAAATTAACAATATGATTGTCATAAATGATCTCAGAAAGGCTACAGAAAAGAAGCTAATGGAAATCAAGGAAGCAGTAAGTCAGTTTGACAAGTCATTTGACAAAATGACAAGAGTAGGCTTGCCATCATGTTGGGGAGATGAAGGAAATATTTTGCCATGGAATTCCTATGAGAACTTATTAGTATTGAAAAAAAGAAAAGTTCATAACAGGCATGAAAATACTTAGGTGCTTAAAGGAGAAACAATGGTCAAATTCTTGCAGAGACACTTTCAACTATTATGGATGGTAGAGACTCTTTTCACAAAAAGGTCGTCCTATGATCGAATTACTGCATTCAGATTGGAATATCACAATTTGACACATTCATCCAGGATGAAGGTAGAAATATGGAAAAAGTGCAGAGCTTGGACAATAGACCTGCCTAAAGGATTAGCATCAAAGGAAAACAAATCAGTTGACCCAAAAAAAGAAGCCACATCATCAACAATTGCTATAGATTAGGATGTTTATTTTATATTATTTTCTGAAGACATAGTAATTGTAATAAGACATTTTCAAGGCATGTAATAGAAAACCTTCAAAGTCTAAAGTAGTTTTGGTAGTTAGAATTGCTTACAACAGTTCCAAACTACTTTTTACTATATTTAATGTAATTTTCAAGAGAAAGAAAGGTTCTAAGCTTTGGACCTTCAGACAATTATTTTGTACTCAAAGATTCAAAGATTAATGAATGAGTAAGCAATTTTAAGGCATTTTGTTAATGTTGAAATATATTCAAGTTTACATTCTGTGTTTTATATCTATGAATAAAACAAATTTATGAGTAGCAGGTCCCTTTTTACTTCTGTATGTAAGAGTTAAAAACCTTAAATGGCGCTCCTTTGTTTTAACAGTTTCTTTCATATATTTCTTCTGGGGTTTGAAATGATATTTTCTGTATAAAACAACATATCAATTTGGGCTTCTTCTTCATTTTCTCCAAACCACTTCATTCAACATCAACAAATGATAGCATTGTGTGTTCTTCACTATATTTGATATTTAAGTGTTTGATCATAAATACTTGAGGGTTAATAAAAAAGGGACATATATATTCGTGACATAATCATATAAATTTCTTAGGCACTGATTCCTTATCAAAGCAAAGGGATTGTATCTTAAGGTACAAAAAACCTCAAGGTAATGGGTTAGCAGAATCCTCAAGCAAGAGTTTGGTGAACATCATCAAAAAGTTGCTAGAAGAGAATAAAAATTCATGGCACAACAAATTAGTACATGCACTATGGGTAGACAGATTGAAAAGTAAAAAATCAATTGGAATGTCTCCCTATCAGCTAGTGTATGGAGAATATGCAATTTTTCCAACAAGCCTAGGAGTTCCAGTCATTAAGCTGATCCAAGAAGTACAGTCTGAAGAATATGACATGATAAGAAGACTAAATCAGATTGTATAGTTGCAACAAACCAGAGAGGAAGTATATAACATAACACAACTAGTGCAGGAAAACATTAAAAAGTTGTTTGATAAGAGAACCAAAGAAAATTATTTCAATATTGGTGACAAAGTGCTCAAATGGGACTCAAGGAGAGAAGACAAGAGCAAGCATGGAAATTTTGAAAATCTATGGAAAGGTTCATACATCATCCATTCTGCAAGAGGTAACAATGCATTTTTTCTGCAAGAGATGGATGGAATAGAACTATTTGGAGGTCCTGTCAATGGCAGAATGCTCAAGCATTACTTTTGTTAAAAATATCAATTTAAAGCTTTATCCATTATATATAACATTGTTTGAAGAAAAATATCATAAAAATATACACAAAATCAAAGATAAAAGGGAAGAAAAGAGGGGAGATAAAAAGAAAAGGTAAAGCCCCATACCAAAAAGAATATTCCTGAAAGTGTTCAAGTCCAAATGCCACTACTTTGGAAGAGGAAGTTTTTTTTCAGTCATACAACCTAGTCATGATTGAACAAGTTTTGAATTTCTACTAATAGGTTAGTGAATGAAGATTTTCCAAACTGTTTAAACTTGGCTAATCAATAGAATATATTAGGAAAATATATTGGTTCCAATTTTCAAAATATGAACCAAGAAAGAAAGAGAGGGATGAATAACAAATTCCAAATTATAGCCCTAAAAGTTTTTAGTTTTAATTTTTGCAAAATAAAATTTGTGTGCAGATTTGTACAAAATTCCACAGCCCGTGACAAATCAAAACTATCTAATCTTGATTTGATCATGTTTTCAATTTCCTGTTTTTAGAATAGAGAATGAAAGTCTGTCAAACTGTTTAATCTTGACAGATAAGTAGACTAGGTAGAGAATAAAAGGTTCATCAGTTTAATCTGAGATTTTTAGATGATATAAGTGTAGAAGTAGATTAGTTTCCTGTTTTCAAAAGAAAAATGATGTCAAGGGTTGGCTAATATAAATGCACCTAATGAAGAAAAAATGTTAGGAAAGTATGATGGGTAGGTGCAGTTTGAGTTGAAGCAATCATGTTTTTCAGATTTTGAAGATCACAGCTTCAAAGGAACAACAACAAATTAGCAAGCTAAATAAAAGGATTTTTTCAAAGTGTAAAACAAGGCATTGGTCTACTCATTCCAGAAGATTTGATCTCTAAGGTTCTTGACACCTCCTACAGGAGCTTCCCTCCCCAGCTGGATCCACTGTTATCCTCCTATATTCTACAGATTTCACTAGGTGACTATTGATTCTCTACAAGCAGCTAAAGATAGCATTATTGGCCTATCAACTATCTTTAGAAATTTGACTGCCTTCATTATCCTCAATTAACCTTTCTTTCACTATTTTCATCTCTGCCCTTTCAAAGAATTACCTTATTGCTCTTAAAAAAGACTCACTTGGGGCTTATTTTTCCCATTTTCACACTCCCTCCCCACCTAAAATCTCATTCACTCATTTTCCCCTTTCAAAACCCATCAAAACCACTTTCCTTCATCATTTTCCTATATTTTTCAAAACAATATAAAAGACCCTCTTTTTACATTGTTTTAATTGAAACATTTAAACCTATCGGGACCCTACCTTTATAAATAAAACTCTATTTTTTGTATATAAGCCCGACCTTTACATTTTAAACCTGAACCCCTTTTAAAATTAGCCCCGCTCTCATATGACCCAAACTTGGCCTATTAATGAAGCCCTCACTTTAATTTTTAAACCCCTCCGCCTTTGATTAAAAACCCCACATAAACCCTACTCTTTACCTTATAAATTGGGCGCATTTTCTTGATTTATTAAAACTCTGGGCCCCTCTTTCCATCAAAACCCGTGCCCACTCATACTTCACCACCTGTCCCCAGGCTACACCTTTGTACTTTCCTGTCGCTCCTGAAACTTACGACCACCGTCGATCTCCACTCTCGAGATATGACGGCCCTAATGGCATATCGCAAATAAAATGGCATGGAGGTTAAATAATCTCTGACCATGCGATATGGGCGGTATTCCTCCAGCACATGGCATGCACTAAATTGAATTGCATGCCCACCCCGAATATCATTACCGCCTCCCAGATCGCATGAAACCCACCTCCTGGTTTTTGAAAACCATTTTTCCTCCCCGCCAGGATTCAAAAACTTATGTTCTCCGTTCAAATCTCCTGCTAGTTCTGCCTATAGAAACAAGCCCAGAACACCTTTCTCCACCCTCCGATAGCTCGAAAACCCCAGAAAACACAGTAAAACCCTCCCCACAGGTTTTAAAGCTAATTGTTTGTTTTAATGTGCAAGTTTAATGGTGAAAATGCATAAAATTCATTCCAATGGTCCAAAAACATCCAATTAAAATGTCTGGGTGATGATCCAAAGGTTTTATTTAAATTTGAAGGGACCAGAGGCCATATTTCAAGCCTAATCATCAATAAAACATGGTTATTGATGGTTATTAAAACCCTCCATCAACGAAGACTACATCCCTGCACCAAAAACAAATACAAGAAAAGGCGTAGTAAGAAGATAAAACAGTCAGAGGACTGTGATAAAGCAATTAATATTAAAGGGATAATCATGTATCAGACACAAATC